>VHKM01000729.1:0-445000 GCA_007210695.1 Neogobius melanostomus
AGAGAGGATGCTGTGGTACAGAGTCAGTGGCCGCCCGTGACATAACCCGAACTGTGGCTCCAGTAGCTCTGAAAGCTGTTAAACTGGCTTCACGTCAGCAAAAGATGGATGAGGGGATACGGAGATGAACCAAGAACTTGATTCCGCAGCTCGGCTACATCAGAGCAATGTGAATGTCTGGACAGGAAAAGCCAGTTGACTCACTGTCGTGAAGAAGGAGTCGGATCTCACGCTGTTACTCTGGGATTGTGAGAGGTCAGTTCCACGAGTTATATCGTCCAGCAGGACTTTTCAACCGGAGTGGACATAGCGCCAAGGACTGCTCTCAGTTTAACTCTGGATGTCTGCAACTCTGGCACCGACGAACACTTGTAGGGCAGGAAGGAGAACAGAACCAAGCTAGAACGTGGTGGATCGGTCAGTAGGGGAGGAGATGGGGACTGTGAGTTTCTCGTTTAGGACTGCACCAGCTGAGCTCGACATGGGCAGCGCAGCAGTCCACCTCGGGATGGACTGCTGCGGACGGGAGCAACGGACGGGCCCCAAGAAGGCAGTGGAATCACCTCTCGGCGCTGCAGTCCACGCAGGTTAGGCGACTGATCCATAGGTCTCTGATGCATCTGAGAAGACGGATACTCGGGAGGCAGCTGAGAGGTTCCGGGTGTCTGAGTGGACATAACAACGAGTAATAGTACGTTAGGAAGGTAACGGAAGTTCCGTCACCCACGCCTGCCACAATGGAGCAATCCTCGGAAGATGAGGATCGTCCAGTCCCGTTTCTTCCCCGAGGTTTGCACAGGATTTGGCCCGAGTGTGTAGGGATGAGCAGCCTAGGTATATTGTTGCTAGGACTCGGAGATTTGCCATTGTGGGCTCAGTGCTCTGTGTGGCGGAAGCGTAGGTAGGTGTCTGTTCTGCAGTGCCAGTGCAGTCTAGGGTCGTTCTGTGGCTCTGCACCCTCATAATTGACAGCATAGATTCTCTGCTTCGATGTGAGTTTCAGGTGGCAGGTGACTGATGATGTCGGAACATTGGTGGCCTCATTGACGCGCAGCTAAGCACTGATTGGAGCAGAGTCTGAAGTTGTGTGGACTGAGCTGCTTTGCTTCTGAGATGGATAGAAGCTTGTAGAGATTGTCCACATAAAAAAGTTTCATGAGAGTCCGAGTGTCTTCGTCGGGCTGCTGTGGTCTATGAATGCTTTTGGAGGGCAAAGGTGCACAGCAGGGACTGCAGGGTGTGGCCGAAATGGGAGCACCTGCACTGTTAGATTGTCGGGCTTGTTGTGCCGGTCATGTCCCTCCAGAGGAAGCGAGGAAAGGTTGAATCCTCGTGACAGGAGGCTGGACCTGATGAAACATGCCCTTAATGTTCACTGCTCCTGCAGTGGATACGCCTGCCTAACGGAGCAGACACCGAGGGAGCTGGAGCCTAAGGTGGCCTGGAAGGAGATGTTTCAATTCAGGCTGGTATGTTGGAAAGTGAATGAGCAGTTGAAGACGATGCGGTTTGCCATTGGTTTGTGATGGACCATATGATGTGGGATTACATGATTTTAAGCTTTGCATCTTCAGGTGAGGTGAGCTTTGATGTAGCCTAATCCTCGCGCTTCTTGATTTCTTGCTGTATGACGGCAGCCTTGGGCTGGGTCTTGGTGAGACGGACTCTCTTGTACTCGTAGTGACTGAGACAGCTTCCTTTGGGGCACTGGAGAGGAGGAGACCTTCTTCCACAGCAGAGGGGTTTGGCGTATCTTGTAGTTGTCATATTACTCTGACTGGTCTTTCTCCTCGCAGCAGGTTTGATGGCCGCATTATCCTGTTTGGATCTGGTGATGATCTCTCATTACGATATGGAGAATGTCCATTCTGCCATTTCTGGACACGTGACTGAAAGTTCAGTAGAGGAAGTGGTAGATTGAAAGGAGACACTGGGGGAGAGGGTTTGGTGCATCAAGACTTTGGCAGGACCTTGGCAGAGTCCAGGCCGAGACGGATCTTCAATCTGCAGGGCCCCGTGGTGGACCTAGTGTACAGGCTAACTGGAGAGAGAAATATGAGGTATCTGACCAATGAGGAAAGTGGCTGCTCTTGATGTGATTGGTTCAGCGGAGGCCTGAGGTGCGATCCGTTTTTTTCCTCAGGGCCTCGACAGGATGGGAGTGTTTTGTGAGAGGCAAGTTGTTGCAGTGGAAGGCTTTATGGTCGAATCGTTTCTGAGGATGAGCGGATGAGGATATGGAGAATGACACTGACTTCTGACACAGTTTTTCAGCATTTGACCGGATAGTTCTGAATTCGCAAATCTTCACTCTGTCCTTTGAGATGTAGTTCTTGAGTGGCACTGTGAGCAGAATTGTGCGCTTCCGGAGCCGTCATCAGAGGATGGCAATAAGTCTCTAGTCTGTGTTTGCCCGGTTGTGGGAGAAGAACTTTGTACCATCTTCAGCAATACACAGCTACTCTGAGGTTGGATCAGGTAGTAAGGTAGTGGTTGTCCAGTTCTCTGCGGCTGACAGCGCTGAGTGGTTGTGGGAGGTGTGACCTCATGCAGTATGTCCAAGGTGAGTCTGATTACACTGCTGACAATTTAGCCTTGAGGGGTAGCATTGAGCAGCGAGGTGATTCTGCACATCTCCAGCACCTTCCCGTTGACCATACACTCTCATCATGGAAAATTTTCTTAAACTCTGGACACTGATTGAAGTTAATGTTGAATGTCATCACAAAAGGGACAAACTTCTAGGGTTTCTTTTCCAGTTGACGTTGTTTGTGAGGTAGAACTTGAGCGAAGAGAGGATCCAGAGCAAAGCAAAACTGTGGGTGGGCGTGCACTGGGACTTCTGCAACTTGGGCTTGGTAAACTTCTGGCGTTCGTCTCGTGGAGGTCGAGAATGATAAGGTTGATGTCCTCACTGAATGCGGACCTCGTATTCAAGCCCAATGTAGCGAAGTGCACCAAGGTTGGTATCGGAGTGCGGATGGGGTCTATGTTAGCCTTGAACTGTGCTCGGCAGTTTTCATGGCGCAACTTGGATAGAAGTCGTGAGGTTGTGGACCCACAATCCAGCTGCATCCTTGCCTCTCCTTACCCAGTTTGATTCTACAGTGCCGACCAGACATCTTGACTTTGAGGCCGAAGAGGCGAAACTTCACTGTCCACTTCTGAATTGGAGGCTCGACAGGACTTTCGTGATGCGCTGCAGGGCTAGTTGTGGGTGCCCATACATTCAGTCAGTGAGGCAATTGTCCTTCCGAGTAGGGAGTTGACTATTGCTATAGGGTCCTGCAATGAGGAGCCATCTTCGAGTTGAGGTGATCGATCCATATTTGTATTTGCCACCGGTCAGTTGCATCTCTGGGCAAGAGGTTTGTGAGCGCTATCTGAGGCGGAAATTGAGTGATCATCCTCTTGAAACCTGGGATGTCAGCTTTTGGCCCTCTGTATGTCGCCTCCACAGAGGGTGGATTGTTAGGAGAGTGTACGGTTCCACGTACGCTTGGCGTGGACTGAAAACTCTAGCCGTCATTGACGGTTCAATGACCACCGAGGCGGAGGTAGCGGCACGTCAGCTGGAGGTGGGAGGAGGTAGAGGAGCGCCCCAGGTGGAAGTGGAAGCGTCAGGCCAGGGCGGAAGATAATCCACTGTTGCTTGAAGATTGCGGTTAGCGAGTGATGGTTCTCTCAGGAAGGATGATAAGGCATGAATGTGGCGGCGCTGTTCCTCAACTGAGCTTGAATGCCTTGGATCGAGGTGTTGAGGCTGAGGTGGCTGGTCTCAGGGAGGAAGAGAATAACAGACTTTGCATACTCGCCTGAGCTGGTTATATCCTCTTTCATCTCCTGTAGAGCTGACATGAACTGCTTCGACTTAGGTTCTGAGGCGGCAGGATATTGACCTGGAGTGATGGCTGGAGCAGGAGGATGAGAGCTGCTCCTCGGGATGGCCATGGAGTGTGAGAGAGGGAAGATGACGTGGCGGGAAGATTCACACAGGGAAGTCATCGAGGTACGAAGGCCGAACGGACATCACGGCGAGGACGAGTGTGATCCATCGTAGACTGAGAAACTGAATCCGGCTCGAAGGAACCTGTTAAAGGATGTCGGGAAGGAGACCCAAACTGTGACCTCTTAGAAGGACTGTCTTAGGGTTGATCAAGATCCTCATCTCCCCAGCGTTGCCCGGTCAGAACATGATAGACGAATTTCACACTCTCCATGCCACTTCTTTAGAAACAGGTTCCAGACGTTATGGTTTCAATAATGAGGTCATAGGTTTAATGTTCTGCGTTGCACAAGGAAAACAGAAAAGAAGGGACTAATGAATAATGATATCCATACAGAATTGTAACAATAAATACAATTATAAATGAGTATGAAAGGAGGATTTCTAAATCACTTTCTAATAAATAATAATACAAATAGAAAGAATAAAATCTCTAAGGTTATAAAAAATTATATATACTGGGCACATGCAATACTGTCTTAGATGCCCAGCAAAGGAAGAAAATGGAATAACCTGCTTTTTTGGCTGAAACACAAAACTCCACGGCTATAACATTTGGGCCGAGAAAAGGGTTAAATCGCGCCACTCTAAGAGCATGCAGGCAGCGCATGCTCTGTTCACGTGACCCAAGTTAAGGCCTACGATGCGCACAGCAAACACGGTGAAACGCTCTTAACACTCTAAGACATGGGTGGTGGGAATATATGTACTAATATGTCAACAGATATTGACACAACTTTTGGTTCCGTTATTTTTTAAGTCCAGGAATGCAACACTGATAGGCAATCGTAAAGTATCAGGAATTGTACACAATTACAATTCCACTGTAACAACAAAAGACAACAAATATTTACATAGACTCCTTCTCATGGACCGATGAAGAAGAACTGAAGAATAAAGATAGTTTTTCCTGGGATTTATCGGAGCGGGACGGAGCGAGTGTCCCCATGAAGTTACCTTGCACTACTGATTGCAGAAAGTTGGACATGGAGAACTGGTGACCCTGATGGTGGGAGAGAAGATGAGGTGGAATGGGTGATGGTTGCTAGGCCCGTTACTTGGGGCTCTTATATAGAATAACATGGGAATGGAAATGAAACTCGGTAACTAAGATAATAACTTATAATAACACAAGAATAAAAGTCAGAACCTCGTTAAACAGCCGCCCCCATCTTTGGGCAGCAAAGTTGACCGAGTCCTCTGGATGTCTGAGGAAGAGAGGCATCTTGAAGCTTAGCAACAGTCTAGTGTAGGATTTGTCTTTGACCTGACTTGAGCAGTACGAATCCTTTCCGTCAGCTCCAGGAAAAACAAGTTGTGACTTTGCCAACAAGCACAAGGCACGCCGGGAGCTGCTGGTCAAAACAAGACAATGTCTAATAAGATGTCCATCTGCTCTTGTTTGCCACTTAGAAGCGGTCTGGAGAGATGGTAAGTAGTTCCTGATGAAATGGATCCAAAACTGTCCGCTAAACCTGGCAATGTCGCCATTCTGCGGCGACTGAGGAGCTCTGTACCCGAGTACACAACTTGAGGAGTGGATGGGTCGCCGCCCCACACAGCATGTTTGGGTGATTGGATCTGGGGTCGGCCACATTCGAAGAGGTGTAACCAAGCGGCTTTTGGGAGTTATTGATCGCTCTCCACTTCCTAAGATGGTCTGAGGACCTCTCCCTCTGTGACTGTTTGTGATCCCAGTATGGCCGTGCAATGCTGACTGATGGTGCGGATTTCTCGCTCCCCAGGAACCCCCAAAATGAGGTGCAGCTAGGTGGTTGAAGCGGAATGGGATTTGCTGGCTGGCGATTGTGATGCAGAGCGGGGGCCAGAGAGTTAAGGCCTCTTGAAAGTTCTGAGCTGCACCTTTGCGTTTGTGCCTTGACTGACAGCAATTCGTGAGCTTTTCTCGCCTAGAAATGAAACGGCGCAGACTCATGAAGAACGAATCAGTGTCATACTGGCCAGAATCTAGGTACACTGCGTGTTGGTAGGCATTTGAATATTATAGCCAGTCGTTCTCATTGCGCCTTCCTATCTAAAGGCAAGGGACAAACAGTCCATGCCAGTCGATAGAAGCGCTGGATGTGTAACCTTAAACGGAGGCGGGAGGTCGCCATTTTGGGATGATGGGTTGGTGCGCCACTTTCGCCACTCTGGACAGTGATGTTGTGCTTGCGGACAGCCTCTCTGCTCGCAAGATCCAGATCTTCTGCGCAGCTCAGAGCAGACTCTCTCAGGGCCTGGATGAGCAAGCTTGCTGTCATAATCTGCAAAATGATTACTTGTGATGGCGTGATGAGGGTTCCTAGCACAAAGGGATGTAAAGTGTCTGAGCTGGAGGGATTCACGCGTCTTAACGGCCCCGACCCGGATAATGCGCTTCTGAACATATTAATGGGCCAAAGTGATAGCCACTGCTGCACGGAATGGGCTTTTGGGAGGAATGAGAAGAAAACCCTCTGAAAACAGTCGATTGAACTGTCTGATAGAGAGAGTCAGCTGTTTGAAAGACCAGCTGTGGGTAAGAGTCCAGTGGCCCCCCGTGAACATACCCGAATCTGTGGCTTCAGTAGCTCTTGAAAGCTGTTTAAACTGGCTCACGTCAGGCAAAGTATATGAGGGGAAGCGGAGATGAACCACAGAACTTTACTTTCGCAGCTTCGGCTGAAAACCATCAGAGCATGTGAATGTTGGACAGGAAGGCAAGTTAGCTCCTGTCCGTAAGGAAGGCAAGGTTCCCGGATCTCCGCGCTGTTTACTCTGGATGTGAGAGGGTCATCCACGAGTTATATCGTCAGCAGGATTTTACCGGAAGTGGACATAGCGCCGGAGCTGCTCTCAGTTAACTCCTGGATGTCTGCACTCGGCACCGACAACACCTGACGCAGGAAGGAGACGCAACCAAGCTACGAACGGTGGTGAGTCGGTCCAGTACGTGATCGAGAGATGGGGACTGTGAGTTCTCGTTTCAGGACTGCACAAGCTTGGCTCCGACATGGGCAGCGCAGATGTTCAGCCCGGATGGACTGCTGCGGACTGGAGCAACACGGGAGCGGGCCGCCAAGAAGGCCAACCTGGACATCACCCTCGCGCTGACAGTACGCAGGTAAGGCGACTGATCATAGGCCTCTCTGATGCATCTGAGAGACGTGGATACTCTGGAGGCAGCTGAGAGGTCGGTTCTGAAGTGGACATAACAACGATTCATAGTACGTAGGTAGTAACGGAAAGTTCACTCACCCACGCCTGCCACAATGGAGGCAGATCCTCGGAAATGAAGGATCGCCCAGTCCGTTTCTTTCCCCAAGGTTTCTGCACCAGGATTTTGGCCGAGTGGTGTAGGGAATGAGCAGCCCTAGGGTCATATTGTGGGCTAGGACTCGCTTTAGATGTGCGCAATTGTGCTCAGGTTGCTCTGTGTGGCGGAGGCGATAGGTGAGAGTGTTCCTGTTCTGGCAGGCCAGTGCAGTCTAGGGTTCCGTTCTGGTGGCTCTGCACCTCCATTGAACAGCCATAGATCTCTGCTTTCGGATGTGAGTCAGGGGCAGGTGATGATGATGTCTGGAACATTGGGTGGCCATTGAAAAAACCCCGAAGCTCAAAGCCACCTGATTTGGAGCAAGTTGAAGTTTGTGGACAGCTGCTTGCTTCTGAGATGGATGAGAAGCTTTGTAGAAGAATGGTCCACATAAAAACATTCTCACTGAGATCGAGTGTTCTCGTCAGGGCTGCGTGGTCATGACATGCTTTTGGAGGGGCAAAGGCGCACAGCAGGACTTGCAGGTGGTCCGAAAGGGAGACTTCCCTGGTAGATGTCTGGCTGTTGCTGCGTTCAAGTCTCCAGAGAAGGCGAAAGGGGAAAAAAAGGGGTTGTCCTCTGACAGGAGTCGACCTATGGAAACATGCCCTTAATGTCACTGCTCACATGCGTGGGATACGCCCTGCAAGCGGACAGCACCGAGGAGACGAGCCTAAAGGTTGGCCCTGGAAGAAGATGTCATTCAGCTGGTACGTTTTGGAAAGTGAATGAGCAGTTGAAGAGATGCGGTCCCTTGCGCATTGTGAGGACATATGAGTGGGAGTTACCATGATTTAAGCTTTGCTCTTCAGGTGAGTGACTTCTGATGTAGCCTGAAATCCTCCAGCTCTTGATTTCTTGGCTGTATGACGCAGCCTGGCTGGGTCTTTGGTGAGACGACTCTCTGTACGCTGTAAGGTGACTGAGGACGCTTCCTTTGGGCACTGAGAGAGGAAGACCTCCTTCCACAGCAGAGGGTGGCGATCCTGTACGTTGTCATATAACTCTGACTGTCTCTCCCCAGCAGTTTGAGCCCGCCTATCCTGTTGATCTGGTGATGATCTTACTCATTACGATATGGAAGAATGTCCATCCTGCCCATCGGACACGTGACTGACGAAGGTCAGCTAGAAGAATGGTAGTATTGACAAGGAGACACTGGGGGGTAGAGGTTGTGCATCAGGACTTTGGCAGGTTGCAGAGTCCAGCCGAGACGAGTCTTCAATACTCCAGGGCCCCTGTGGACTAGGTGTAACAGCTCAACTGGAAGAGAAGATGAGGGTATAGTCTGACCCAAGAAGGAGAAAGTGGGCTGCTCTTGATTGATTGGTTGCAAGCGGGAGGCCCCTGAGTGGCGATACGTTTTCTGCAGCCCGACAAGATGGAGTGTTTGGAGAGGCCAAGTTCCTGTTGCAGTGAAGCTTTATGGATGCGAAATCGTTCTTGAGGATGGGCGATGAGGATATGGAGAAGACTGACTTCTGACACAGTTTTCACATCTTGACGGATAGTTTCTGAGCGCCACATCTTCACTCTGTCCCTTGAGATTAGTTCTGGAGTGGCACTGTGAAGCAAAGATGTGCGCTCGGAGCCGTCATCGAGGATGGCATAATCTCTCAGTCTGTGTTTGCCGTGGTGGAGAAGAAACTTTGACCACTTCAGCAATACACAGCTTACTCCTGAGGTCTGGATCAAGGTAGTAGGTACTGGTTGTCCAGTCTCTGCGGCTGGACGCCGCTGATGTGGTTGTGGGAGTGTTTGACCTCATGCATATGTCAAGGTGAGTCTGATTAACAAATGCGAACTAGCCCTTGAGGTCCATTGAGCACGAGGTGATTCTGCACATCTCCAGACCGCTTCCCGTTTGATCATGACACTTGATCAGTGGAAATTTCTAAACTCTGGACACTGATTGAAGTAATGTTGGATGTCATTCACAAAAGGGACAATACTTCTTAGTTTCTCAGTTTGACGTTGTTGTGAGGTGTCGAACTTGAGAACGAAGGAGCAGATCAGAGCAACAAAAAGTGGTAAGGGCGTGCATCTGGACTCTGCAACTTGGGCTTGGAAACCTCTGCTTCGCTCGTGGAGGTTCGAGAATGATAAGTTGATATCCTCATCCTGAAATGCGGACCTCGTATTCAGCCAATTAGCGAAGTGCACCAGGTTGGTAAATCGGAGTGCGGATGGGTCTATGTAGCGCTGACCTGTGCTCCGGAGTCATGCGGCAACTTGGATAGAAGTCGTGAGTGTTGACCCACCAATCCAGCATCAGTCTTGCCCCCTTACCCAGTTGATCTAACATGCCGACCAGGAGCTTGACTTGAGCGAAAGGGCGAAAAACTTCGAACTGTCCACTTCTGTTGGAGGCCTCGGACAGGACTCGTTGATCGCTGCAGGCTAGTTGGAGTTGCCCATACATTTCAGTCAGTGAGGCCATTGTCTTCGAGTAGGAGTTTGGGACTATTGCTATATGAGTCTGCAATGAGGACGCACTTCGGCGAGGTGATCGACCAGTATTTGGTAATTTGGAACCGCTCCAGTTGCATCTCTGGGCAAGAGTTGTCGAGCGCTCCAATCTGAGGCGGGAAAATTGACCGTGGATCACCTCTGTGAAACATGGGATGTCGAGGCTTTTGCCCTGTATTCGCTACACAGAGGGTGGAATGTGAGGAGAGTGTACGGCTCCACGTACCTGGGTGACTGAACTCTACCTCATATGACGGTTCAATGAACCGGAGGCGAGGTAACGCACTCAGCTGGAGGGGGGAGTAGAGCGCCCCAGGGTGGAAAGTGGTAAAGCCCCCCCCTCAGGCCAGGGCGGAAAGATCATCCACTGGTGCTTGAAGATGCGGTTAGCAGTGGATGTTCTCTCAGAGGATGATAAGGCATGAATGGGCGGCCTGTCCTCAAACTGAGCTGAATGCCTGGATCGAGGTGTTAGGCTGAGTCTGGTCTCAGGGGAGCAAGAATTAAACAGACTTTGCCATTCTCGTGCTGGTTATTATCCTCTTCATCTCCTGTAGAGCTGACATGATGCTTTTCGGAGCTGAGGTTCTAGGCGGCAGGATAACTTGACCTGAGTGATGGCCTGGAGCAGGCGATGAAGAGTGCTCCCTCGGTGGAGTGGCCATGGAGTGGTGAGAGAGTGGGAAGATGACGTGGCGGGAGATTCACCAGAAGTCATCGAGAGCGAGGCCGGACGGACATCACGGCGAGGACGAGTTGATCCATCGTAGAGCTGAAGAAAACTGAAATCCGGCTCGAAGGACCATGTAAAGAGTGATCGGGAAGAGACCCAAACTTGTGACCTCTTAGAAGACTGTACTTAGGTTGATACAAGATCCTCAATCTCCCAGCGTTGTCCGGTCAGGAACATGATAGACGAATTTAACTCCTCATGCCCCCTTTTATTTGAAACAGGTCAATGACGTTATGGTTATTCATAATGAGGTTCATGGTTTATGGTTCATGGTTGCTACAAGGAAACAGAAAAAGAAGGGACTAATGAATAATGAGTATTCATACAGAATTGTAACAATAAATACAATTATAAATGAGGTATGAAAGGAGGATTTCTAAATCACTCTAATAAATATAATACAAATAGAAAGAATAATAAATCTCTAAGGTATAAAATATTATATATATGGCACATGCAATACTGTCTTAGATTGCCAGCAAAGCAGGAAAATGAATAAACTGCCTTTTTGGCTGAAACCACCAAACTCAGCGCTATAAACATTTGGCCGAGAAAGGGTTAAATCGCGCCACCTCTAAGAGCATGCAGGCAGCGCATGCTGCTGTCACGTGACCCAAGTTAAGGCCTACGATGCGCACAGCCAAAAACACGGTGAAAACGCTCTTAACACCTCTAAAGACATGGGATGGTGGGAAATATAATGTAACATAAATATGTCACAGATATTAACAACTTTGGTTCCGTTATTTAGCTCCAGGAATGCAAACACTGATAGGCAACGTAAAGTATCAGGAATTGTACACATATTACATTACTGTAACAACAAATAGACAACAATATTTTACATAGACTCACATTCTCATGGACGCATGAAGAAGAACTGAAGAATAAAGATAGTTTCCTGGGATTTATCGGAGCGAGGACGGAGCGAGTGTCCCCGATGAAAGTTACCTGCACACTGACTTGGCAGAAAGTTGGGATGGAGGAGACTGACTCCTGATTGGTGGAGAGAAGATTGAGGTGAATGGTGATTGGTTGCTAGGCCGTTACTGGGGCTCTTATATAGATAACATGGGAATGGAAAGTGAAACTACGGTAAAACTAGATAATAACTTATAATAACACAAGATAAAGTCAGAACCTCGTTAACAGCCGCCCCCAACTTTGGCAGCAAAGTTGAACCCGAGTCACTCTGGAATGTCTTGAGGAAGAGCAGGCATCTTGATGAGCTTAGCAACAGGTCTAGTGTAGGATTTGTCTTTGACCTGTACTTGAGCAGTACGAATCCTTCCGTCAGCTCCAGGAAAAACAGATGTGACTTTGCCACAAGCCACAAGGCACGCGGGAGCTGCTGGTCAACAACAAGAACAATGTCGTCAATACAGATGTCCTCTTGCTCTTGTTGCCACTTAGAGCGCTCTGGAGAGATGGTAAGTAGTTCCTGATGAAATGGATCCAAAACTGGTCCGCTAAGACCTGGCAATGTCGCCATCTGCGGCGACTGAGGAGCTCTGTACCCGAGTACACAACTTGAGGAGTGGATGGGTCCAGCCGCCCCATCAGCAGCATGTTTGGAGTGATTGGATCTGGGTCGGCCACATCGGAAGAGGTGTAACCAAGCGGCTTGGAGTTGATGATGCTCTCCACTTCCGTAAGGATGGTTCTGAGGACCTCCTCTGTGACTGTTTGTGATCCCAGTATGGCGTGCAATGCTGACTTGATGGTGCGGATTTCTCGCTCCCAGGAACCCCCAAAATGAGGTGCACTAGGTGGGTTGAAGCGGAAATGGATTTGCTGGCTGGCGAGTTGTGACTGCAGAGCGGGGGCCAGAGAGTTGAAGGCCTCTTGAAGTTCTGAGCTGCCACCTTTGAAGTTTGTGCCTTGATCTGACAGCAATTCGTGAGGCTTTCCTCGCCTAGAAATGAAACGGCGCAGACTCATGAGGAACGAATCAGTGTCCATACTGGCCAGCAGATCTAGGTACACTGCGTGTGTGGTGAGGCATTTGAATATTATACCCCATCGCTTCTCATTGCGCCTTCCTATCTTAATGAGGAAGGGACCAAAACAGTCCATGCCAGTCGAGTAGAAGGCTGGATGGTGTAACCTTAAACTGGAAGGCGGGAGGTCGGCCATTTGGGAATGATGGGTTGGCTGCGCCACTTGCGGCACTCTGGACAGTGATGTTGGTGCTTGCGGACAGCCTCTCTGCTCGCAAGATCCAGAATCTTCTGCGCAGCTCAGAGAAGACTCTCTCAGGGCCTGGATGAGCAAGCTTGCTGTCATAATCTGCAATGATTAGCTTTGTGATGGCGTGATGAGGGTCTAGCACAAAGGGATGTAAAGTGTCTGAGCTGAGGGATTCACAGCGTCTTAATCGGCCCCCGACGCGGATTAACTGCGTCTCTGAATCATATTCTGGGGCCAAAGTGATCAGCCTACTGCTGGACGGAATGGGCTTTTGGGAGGAGATGAGAGAAAACTCCTCTGGAAAACAGTCGCTTTGAACTTGTCTGATGAGAGAGAGTTCAGTCTGTTTGAAAGACTCAGCTGTGGGTACAGAGTCAGTGGCCGCCCGTGACATACCCGAACTGTGGCTTCCAGTAGCTCTTGAAAGCTGTTAAACTGGCTCACGTCAGGCAAAGATGGATGAGGGGAAGCGGAGATGAGACCACAGAACTTGACTTTCCGCAGCTCGGCTGAACCATCAGAGCATGTGATGTCTGGACAGGAAGGCCAAGTTGACTCACTGTCGTGAAGGAAGGCAGGTCCGGATCTCCAGCGGCTGTTACTCTGGATCTGTGAGAGGGTCAGTCCACGAGTTATATCGTCAGCAGGATTTTCACCGGAGTGGACATAGCGCCAGGAGCTGCTCTCAGTTAACTCCTGGATGTCTGCAACTCTGGCACCGACGAACACCTTGTAGCGGCAGGAAGGAGACAGCAACCAAGCTAGAACGGTGGTGGAGTCGGTCCAGTACGTGATGGAGGAGATGGGGACTGTGAGTTCTCGTTTCAGGACTGCACCAAGCTGAGCTCCGACATGGGCAGCGCAGAGTTCCAGCCTCGGGATGGACTGCTGGCGGACGGGAGCAACACGGGAGCGGGCCGCCAAGAAGGCCACCTGGACATCACCCTCGGCGCTGACAGTACGCAGGTAGGCGACTGATCCATAGGCCCTCTCTGATGCATCTGAGAAGACGTGGATACTCTGGGAGGCAGCTGAGAGGTCGGTGTCTGAGTGGACATAACAACGATTAATAGTAACGTTAGGAAGTAACGGAAGTTCACTCACCCACGCCTGCCACAATTGGAGCAGATCCTCGGGAAGATGAGGATCGTCCCAGTCCCGTTTCTTTCCCCAGAGGTTCTGCACCAGGATTTTGGCCCGAGTGGTGTAGGGAATGAGCAGCCCTAGGGGTCATATTGTTGGGCTAGGACTCGGTAGATGTTGCGCATTGTGGGCTCAGGTTGCTCTGTGTGGCGGAGGCGATAGGTGAGAGTGTCTGTTCTGCAGTGCCAGTGCAGTCCTAGGGTCCGTTCTGGTGGCTCTGCACCCTCCATTGACAGCCATAGATCTCTGCTTTCGGATGTGAGTTCAGGTGGCAGGTGACTGATGATGTCTGGAACATTGGTGGCCCATTGACGCAGCTCAAAGCCACCTGATTGGAGCAGAGTCTGAAGTTTGTGGACGAGCTGCTTTGCTTCTGAGATGGATGAGAAGCTTTGTAGAAGATTGTCCACATAAAAACAGTTCTCAACTGAGAGTCGAGTGTCTTCGTCAGGGCTGCTGTGGTCTATGACATGCTTTTGGAGGGCAAAGGTCGCACAGCAGGGACTGCAGGTGGTGCCGAAAGGGAGCACCTGCCACTGGTAGATGTCGGGCTTGTTGCTGCGGTTCATGTCTCTCCAGAGGAAGCGGAGGAAAGGTTGATCCTCTGACAGGAGGCGGACCTGATGAACATGCCCTTAATGTCACTGCTCACTGCAGTGGGATACTGCCTGAAGCGGAGCAGGACACCGAGGAGACTGGAGCCTAAGGTTGGCCCTGGAAGGAGATGTTCATTCAGGCTGGTAGTTTGGAAAGTGAATGAGCAGTTGAAGACGATGCGGTCCTTGCCATTGTGATGGACCATATGATGTGGGATGTACCATGATTTTAAGCTTTGCTCTTCAGGTGAGGTGAGCTTCTTGATGTAGCCTGAATCCTCCAGCTTCTTGATTTCTTGGCTGTATGACGCAGCCTTGGCTGGGTCTTTGGTGAGACGACTCTCTGTACCTCGTAGGTGACTGAGGACAGCTTCCTTTGGGGCACTGAGAGGAGGAAGACCTTCCTTCCACAGCAGAGGGGTGGCGTATCTC
Source organism: Neogobius melanostomus (assembly GCA_007210695.1). NCBI lineage: Eukaryota > Metazoa > Chordata > Actinopteri > Gobiiformes > Gobiidae > Neogobius > Neogobius melanostomus. The sequence goes on from VHKM01000729.1 coordinate 14,868, forward strand.
TGTACGTTGTCAATATTAACTCTGACTGTCTTCTCCTCCAGCAGTTTGATGGCCGCATTATCCTGTTTGGATCTGGTGATGATCTTCTCATTACGATATGGAAGAATGTCCATCTGCCATATTCTGGACACGTGACTGAGAAGGTCAGTAGAGGAAGTGGTAGTATTGACAAGGAGACACTGGGGGGTAGAGGTTTGGTGCATCAGGACTTTGGCAGGACCTTGCAGAGTCCAGCCGAGACGAGTCTTCAATACTGCAGGGCCCCCTGGTGGACCTAGGTGTACAGGCTCAACTGGAGAGAGAAGATGAGGGTAGTCTGACCCAATGAGGAGAAGTGGCTGCTCTTGATTGATTGGTTGCAGCGGGAGGCCCCTGAGGTGGCGATACGTTTTCTGCAGGGCCTCGACAGGATGGGAGTGTTTGGAGAGGCCAAGTTCTGTTGCAGTGAAGGCTTTATGGATGCGAAATCGTTTCTGAGGATGAGCGGATGAGGATATGGAGAATGACACTGACTTTCCTGACACAGTTTTCACATCTTGACGGATAGTTCTGAGCGCCAAATCTTCACTCTGTCCCTTGAGATGTAGTTCTTGAGTGGCACTGTGAAGCAAGATTGTGCGCTCGGAGCCGTCATCGAGGATGGCATAAGTCTCTAGTCTGTGTTTGCCGTTGTGGAGAAGAACTTTGACCATCTTCAGCAATACACAGCTACTCCTGAGGTCTGGATCAAGGTAGTAGGTAGCTGGTTGTCCAGTCTCTGCGGCTGGACGCGCTGATGTGGTTGTGGGAGTGTTGACCTCATGCAGTATGTCAAGGTGAGTCTGATTACACTGCTGACACTTAGCCTTGAGGTAGCATTGAGCAGCGAGGTGATTTCTGCCACATCTCCAGCACCGCTTCCCGGTTTTGATCCATGACACTCTCTGATCAGTGGAAAATTTCTTAAACTCTGGACACTGATTGAAGTAATGTTGGATGTCATCACAAAAGGGACAATACTTCTTAGGTTTCTCAGTTTGACGTTGTTGTGAGGTCGAACTTGAGACGAAGGAGCAGGATCAGAGCCAAGCAAAACTGTGGTAGGGCGTGCACTGGACTTCTGCAACTTGGGCTTGGAAACTTTCTGGCGTTCGTCTCGTGGAGGTCGAGAATGATAAGGTTGATAGTCCTCATCCTGAATGCGGACCTCGTATTCAAGCCAATTAGCGAAGTGCACCAAGGTTGGTATCGGAGTGCGGATGGGGTTTATGTAGCGCTTGAACTGTGCTCGGAGTTCATGCGGCAACTTGGATAGAAGTCGTGAGGTGTGTGACCCACAATCCAGCTCAGTCTTGCCCTCCTTACCCAGTTGATCTAACATGCCGACCAGAGCTCTGACTTTGAGGCCGAAGAGGCGAAAACTTCGACTGTCCCCACTTCTGATTGGAGGCTCGGACAGGACTTCGTTGATGCGCTGCAGGGCTAGTTTGTGAGGTTGCCCATACATTTCAGTCAGTGAGGCCATTGTCTTCGAGTAGGGAGTTGGACTATTGCTATAGGAGTCTGCAATGAGGAGCGCATCTTCGAGCTTGAGGTGATCGACCAGTATTTGGTATTTGAACCGCTCAGTTGCATCTCTGGGCAAGAGGTTGTCGAGCGCTATCTTGAGGCGGGAAAATTGACGTGGATCATCCTCTGTGAAACATGGGATGTCAGGCTTTGGCCCTCTGTATGTCGCCTCCACAGAGGGTGGATTGTGAGGGAGAGTGTACGGCTCCACGTACGCTGGGGTGGACTGAAACTCTACCTCATATGACGGTTCATATGACACCGGAGGCGGAGGTAGCGGCACGTCAGCTGGAGGTGGAGGAGGTAGAGGAGCGCCCCAGGGTGGAAGTGGTAAAGCGTCAGGCCAGGGCGGAAGATCATCCACTGGTGCTTGAAGATTGCGGTTAGGAGTGGATGTTCTCTCAGGAGGATGATAAGGCATGAATGTGGCGGCGCTGTCCTCAAACTGAGCTGAATGCCTTGGATCGAGGTGTTGAGGCTGAGGTGCTGGTCTCAGGGAGAGAGAATTAAACAGACTTTGCATATCTCGCCTGAGCTGGTTATTATCCTCTTTCATCTCCTGTAGAGCTGACATGACTGCTTCGGAGCTGAGGTTCTGAGGCGCAGGGATAACTTGACCTGGAGTGATGGCTGGAGCAGGAGGATGAAGAGCTGCTCCCTCGGTGGAGTGGCCATGGAGTGTGAGAGAGGGAAGATGACGTGGCGGGAGATTCACCAGGAAGTCATCGAGGTAGCGAGGCCGACGGACATCACGGCGAGGACGAGTGTGATCCATCGTAGAGCTGAAGAAACTGAAGATCCGGCTCGAAGGACCATGTAAAGGAGGTGTCGGGAAGGAGACCCAAACTTGTGACCTCTTAGAAGGACTGTACTTAGGGTTGATACAAGATCCTCAATCTCCCCAGGTTGTCCGGTCAGAACAATGATAGACGAATTTCACACTCTCATGCCACTCTTTATTGAAACAGGTCAATGACGTTATGGTTATTCATAATGAGGTTCATGGTTTATGGTTCATGGTTGCTACAAGGAAAACAGAAAAAGAAAGGGACTAATGAATAATGAGTATTCATACAGAATTGTAACAATAAATACAATTATAAATGAGGTATGAAAGGAGGATTTCTAAATCACTCTAATAAATATAATACAAATAGAAAGAATAATAAATCTCTAAGGTATAAAATATTATATATATGGCACATGCAATACTGTCTTAGATTGCCCAGCAAAGGCAGGAAAATGAATAAACTGCCTTTTTGGCTGAAACCACCAAAACTCAGCGCTATAAACATTTGGCCGAGAAAGGGTTAAATCGCGCCACCTCTAAGAGCATGCAGGCAGCGCATGCTGCTGTCACGTGACCCAAGTTAAGGCCTACGATGCGCACAGCCAAAAACACGGTGAAAACGCTCTTAACACCTCTAAAGACATGGGATGGTGGGAAATATAATGTAACATAAATATGTCACAGATATTAACAACTTTGGTTCCGTTATTTAGCTCCAGGAATGCAAACACTGATAGGCAACGTAAAGTATCAGGAATTGTACACATATTACATTACTGTAACAACAAATAGACAACAATATTTTACATAGACTCACATTCTCATGGACGCATGAAGAAGAACTGAAGAATAAAGATAGTTTCCTGGGATTTATCGGAGCGAGGACGGAGCGAGTGTCCCCGATGAAAGTTACCTGCACACTGACTTGGCAGAAAGTTGGGATGGAGGAGACTGACTCCTGATTGGTGGAGAGAAGATTGAGGTGAATGGTGATTGGTTGCTAGGCCGTTACTGGGGCTCTTATATAGATAACATGGGAATGGAAAGTGAAACTACGGTAAAACTAGATAATAACTTATAATAACACAAGATAAAGTCAGAACCTCGTTAACACTTATATAGTCCACCAAGCCAGCGCACCCAACACACAGACCTCCAACGCGCGTCTTACCACACTAGCAACATGAGTTGCTAGGCTATTATCAGGTTTAAATGTATGGTTTATTTGGTAAGATTTGCTCAGAGGGATTTTGGATCTAGTTTAGTTTTTGAATAAACTAGTTTTTAGTGAAAAAATCTGGAAAAATATTTTTTTTACAATAGCAGTGCTTAAACGTTTGTGTGGCCTGAAGTCTACATTTGAAAGAACATTAAATATGACAAATAACAAAAAAGCCTCAGTTCCACATTGTTTTACTGGATACTTGTGTACATCTTTACAGTGTTATTGTGGATTTTTACTGCAAAGAGTCCGTACTAACCATGAAGGACCCAGCTGTTTTTTTTTTTTAAGGTAAACAAACAGCGGCTTATGAGCTAAAGACATTTGAGACTTATGCGTCTTCTTCTGAGACACTGAAGAGGCACCAAGAGCCCCTGCAGCACAGAGGAGGCGTCACACGGACAAGCGAGGAGATGGTGAAAGACTGTTGTGGAGCGGAGGGAGCTGCGCAGGAGGAAGGAGGATGTGGATGAAGTTTTGGATAAATCTTGTTGAATGCCCATGAGTTAGCGCAGAGCTGATCAGCCTGTGTCGGGCTTTTAAAGGACACTCTTGATGAAGATGGTAATGATGGTGTGAGGAGGAGAATGAACAGAATGTGCAGTTGTTTGGATTCCCCTCAGATTAAAGTTCCACAGAGTCACAAACAAAGCCGTGTGCAGCTGCTCCTCTCCTAACACCAGAGCTTCACACAGTCCACTGTTTGTGCTCTCACTGATCACAAATGTCTCACTTTACAATAAACCAAAAGACATTGTTCAGAGACGTAGGTATAAAAGTTTGAATGTTTTTGATTCATTTGTATTTTTAGTCTGTGCTGTAAACTCGTGTAAATATAAGCGTCTCCAAATTTTTTCAGACAATTTTAAACATTAAAAAAAGAAAAGTTTTTCCCTGAGATTTGATCCAGCAGCTCCCCCTGGTGGCCTTTCAGTCAAGGGTCCACTTTAACAGAGTCTGCACAAACATGTGGAAAGGTTAATGTGACAAAAACATTCTTTAGGATTTGGAATTGAACTGTGAATGCCACGTTTTAAAAGAGTACAATCAGGCTCTCGTTTTCAGCTAAGGGCCGCTGACAAATCCACGGGGCCTTAAATGTCACTGAAAAGCTTTACAGTTGTTTCACGTCATTAAATCTACATTTCTTCATCTTTTATGCCATAAATCCATAGACAATACTAAATGTCTGGTCCAGCGCACATTCAGCTGTATGTTCTGATGAAATATTCACTTTTATTTTATCTGTTTTACACAATCATTTTGCCCAACTTGTCAAATATCCAAATGTGACTCCATTCCTCGGCTTCATCTAATGTTTCCAGACTTTTAGATACATAGATTTGTTGCATTTGAGGCAGCGTCTGCTAAATACAGATTAAAATGGTGAATATAAACAAACTAGAGCTGCCAATCCATTCATTTTTGAAAATCAGATGAATCACTTTTGAAATTTGATTCATCGCAGCTCATTGACATTTATTATCTTCATGATTAATGGACCCCTCCTGGAACTGCCACCTTAACATGGTGGAGGGTTTGAGCCTGAATGATCCTGGAGCTCTGTTGTCGGGGGCTTGGTGCCCCTGGTAGGGTCTCCCATGGCAAACAGGTCCTAGGTGACGGGTCAGACAAAGAGCGGTTCAGAAGCCCCTTATGAGAGACCAACAGGCCCGGTTAGAACCATGAGGCCGTCCTTCTGTGGACCCACCACCTGCAGGAGGCGCTATAGGGGCTGGTGCAGCTCCAACAGCTGCCCCCACGACCCGGCAACGGACAAGTGGAAGAAGATGGATGGATGGAGGTTGATATAAAGTGCTCTGAAATGGTGCAACGCCTCCTGGGTTTGTCCCTGATCCAGAGCGTGGTGTCCTGCACTGGTCAGCTTCCCCACCTCCTCCTTGCTGACGTCACAGCTTTGTTGGGACATGGTGGCCATTCACCAACCATCCACTACTCCATCCATCTGACCATCCAGGGTTACACGGCACTCATCAGTGAACAAGACTGTTTGAAAATGAGTCTTCATGTATTTCTGAGCCGCTGCAGCCGTTTCTGCTCGTCAGCTTCAATGAACAGTTTAGAGGAGGCCGGATAGAAGGTTTATGCACAACTGCAGCCTCTGGAGGGTCCTACACCTTGATATTCGGGAGACTCCAGAGGCACCAGCAGCTTCAAATACCTGTTTGCTGCTTTGTAGCAGCTTTTCTCTTAATCTGATGTGTTTGTCTGGCAGAAACCGTCCTCATTGTGCCTTTATCTGCACAAACCCGTGTGTGCTCTGAACCAGCCACAAATCTCTTAACAGTACGATGATTATGCTTCATCTTTCATGAAATATCAAAGGTTTTCATACTTAGTCCAAGGCATTCAACTATTTCACGCTTTTCATCAGCAGAGATTCTTTTTCTTTCCCATATTGCTTGAAAATGGTGGTCTGCTTAATAATGGTGAACGTCCTTTTTCAGTAGTTTTTCCCTTAACTGGGCTTAACCTGACAACTAATCATCCCAGGCGTCTGAGACTGATGTCAGTGATTCAAAGAGCCCTGAGACACAATACCATCCATGAGTTTCATTGAAAAACCTTTCTTTTCTTTTTTACCTTTATGTTACTGAATTACAATTTGCATAGTAATTGGGAAGTGTAAAAGCAACCCGGAGAGATGTATTCATTTGTTTTGTTCACAGTGATTGAAAATCTCCAAAGCTCAGCATTATTACACATTAAATTGACCAGCTGAAAAAGTGTTTTCCTCTAATGACGACCATAAGGTTCCTCTTGATGTCATAAACGTTGCCTTTAACATTGCCCTGTGAGATGGAAATACTGTTTGTGCATCTACTTAAGTGTTCAAACAAACTCATCAAATTACAGTTTGTAGTGTGTGGAGGAAATGACGCTGACCCTGAGGGACAGGTACGTTTTGAAAAAAAAAAATGTTTTGAATAATAATGTTTTTGACAAACAGTTGTTACATTTGCACAAAATAACTGGCCTATTTCCAATGGTATATGATAAAGAAATGATGATCGCATCAACATAAGATGTTATGGAGGATTGAAGGTCTAGAGAGGCTCTCCAATAAAACCACATTTCAACTATGTTTCTTCAATGAACATAATCAGAGCGCTATGATAAATATTTTCAAAGTTAATTTGGGAAAATGAAAAAAAGAAGAAGAATATTCTCATAATACTGAGGCGGTAACTATGGTAACTGTCTTTATGCAGATTAGCCCTTTTCTCTGTAATTCCTCAGGCCATGAAACAAAAACTGTCCCAAAGTTCAAAGTCCTCTCTTCCAGCTCATTTGAACTATGGTCTAATTATTTCCTCATAAAGGTGTCCAAAAGGGGAGACAATATTCAAAACCATGAGCGTGTTGGTCAGTAGAATAAGAATAAAGTCAGGTTTGTGATTCTGATCACTGTCAAATAATGATCAGGGAAAACTTTTGGACATTTTCTTTCTTTTGTTTCTCTCCCTTAGAGTCGTACTGGCCCCTGCTCCAACTGAAATAGAATTCTAAAACATGAGGGCAACCTATTTTTACTATAGGTCGACTTTTGTATTTCTATTGGTTGTTGTCAGGTTCTGAATGTGATGATGTCACAGTGGGGGAGGAGCAAGCTTTCCCTATTAACTCCATTACACTTTCACAAGTCGTATCTAAAAAGAAAATGTATGAATTACAAAAATGATCATTAATATCAGTCACTGGGACCAAACATTTGACCTCTGTATAATATTACAGGCCTTTAGAACACTGGGATGTCCCTGAAACAGCATGGTCAGTTTCTGTCTTTCTGCACATGGACAAACATTTCACGGTAGTTGGAGAATCACCTCAACCTCTTCATCCCACTTCATCAGTCCGCATTTTTTTCTGTTCGGCTTCACCCAAATCTAAAAGCGTCTTACAGCCTACAGGCCAGTGTAACGCCTCATTTGAAAGATAAGACCTACAACACTGATCAAAGATTGAAGAGGTTAAACTCCCCAAATCACCTTGTATCTCACATCAGAGCGCTTAACCTCTTACCTCCTGAACCCAGCGCATTTGCTCCAGTTTGGCTTTGCCCAAATCTAAAAGCTTCTTGAAAGAAGTGTCAAAATAGCGACAAAAGTGAGAAGAGTACAAGGATGAAAACGCAATATAAAAGCGCCAAAATGAACCGACGAAAGTGTGACGGGAAAAAAAATTGACAACAAAGCCACAGAAGAGCAACAAAAGTGAGACTTGTGCTGCATCCGAAACCATTAAAGTATAGCCTCTAAGTACTAACACTAGCTACTAATCCTTAACCTTTCATGGGGTCAACTGTTAGATCTCTATGCAGTTAGTGAACTAGAGCTTCAGCAGCATTTGCCCAATTCCACCGTCCTTACCCAGGGGAAGGGGAAGTGACATCACCAACAGCTGTTCTTCTTCTTCTTTAAAGTTCAGTGCAGGCCAAACAACAACATAGTGTCCAAATAAAGACATTTAAGGCACACACAAAAAGAAACATCCAAATGATCCTTCACATTTCCCTTTATTTTATCTCGAAATGGAAGAAAGGACAGCACTCCAAGTCAGAATGAAGGTTATTGCCTGTCCTTTATTTTATCTCAACAGCTGTTTCATAAAGCTACAGTATGCAAATTAGCCATGTGGCTTAAGTTTCTACTAAAAGAAAGCAAAAGCACAAAAGCACAAACTGCTTCATTTAGGCCATTTACTGAGGAGGCTCTTTAAAACCATGTGACTGAGCTGTGGTGACGACAACATGTATTTTGTCACTTTTATAAAGTTTGGTTTGTGCAGAATCTTATTTTTTTTTTTTTTTTTAATGAAATGTGCACCTGTCAATCAACAGTGGTTGTGCATGAATCACTCGAGGGTGGGGGCGAGGGGGTGGGGAGATTGGTGCAGTGGCTTATGGGATGGCACATAGCTCCTAATCACCAGTGAGTTAGCATCAGAGGTCCCTATGCTAAAGTGGCTATGATAGTTAGCATCAGAGGTCCCTATGCTAAAGTGGCTATGATAGTTAGCATCAGAGGTCCCTATGCTAAAGTGGCTATGATAGTTAGCATCAGACGTCCCTATGCTAAAGTGGCTATGATAGTTAGCATCAGAGGTCCCTATGCTAAAGTGGCTATGATAGTTAGCATCAGAGGTCCCTATGCTAAAGTGGCTATGATAGTTAGCATCAGACGTCCTATGCTAAAGTGGCTATGATAGTTAGCATCAGAGGTCCCTATGCTAAAGTGGCTATGATAGTTAGCATCAGAGGTCCCTATGCTAAAGTGGCTATGATAATTAGCATCAGAGGTCCCTATGCTAAAGTGGCTATGATAGTTAGCATTGAGGCTACTTTCCCTAACTCCTTCCTAACTGACAGCCCAATTCGGACGCTTCTTATCATGGCGGACACTGACGCACATCCGGTTTGGCGTAAGACCTCTTACCAATTTACTGGTTTCGGATGGAGCAAAAAACTCAAGGAAAAAAGCAGCAAAAAATGTGACAACAGAAGCAATGAAAGTGCAAAAACACAACAAAAGAGCCACACAAATGGGATGGAAAAAGAATGTGAAAAAGTGATCCGTATACATCAGTTTTGTAGGTCTTAGCTTTCAAATGAGGCTCCAGTCGAGAAGCTTTTAGATTTGGGTAAAGCCAAACTGGAGAAAATGTGCTCGGTGAAGGCGGGGGTTAAGAGGTTAATACGAGTGTTCACATTGATCTGTGTTTACACTCCAGGCCCAGATGGAATTACTGCGGCGGAAGCGTCTTATCCCAGACTCCTCCGGGGCCGAGGCGTTCAATGAACCCGCTGCAGTGCCGCCGTGCCCCCACCGAGCGGCGCTGTCCCCGCGCGCCTGCAGCTGGTGACGGGCAGGCGGTGGGCTGGAGGGGGCCAGGCCGACACTGGAGCTGCTCTCTGGGCTCCGCGCTCTCGCACAGCCCGCCCGGGAGCCTCGTGGAGCGGCAGGAGACTCCGCGCCTTCAACGGAACCGAGCGGCAGAGCAGAGAGACGCGGCAGAGCGCAGCGCACTGCACCGTGCCGCTCCAGGGTCTGACACTCTGACTGCAGCATTTCCGGACGGACATGGATGATTTGGGTGAGTAGCGCGTGGTTTCTCTGCGTAAACACGACGCACGGAGCCGCGGCTCGGTCCGGGTTCTGCGGGAGGGAAAAAGCTGGATTTTCAGATTTTTGGGGCAGTGTCTTTGAGCGCCGCCTCGCAGTGGGACACATACACGGGCGCTTTTGGACGTGTTGTGGTGCAAACCTTTGCGGTGGGGAAGAAAGACGAAGTTGGCATTTGTTGTTGGTAAAAATAGCCTTGTGTTGTTTCCTCTGAGCTGCGGCCGGAGCTTCCCCTCGGTTCAAAAAGCCCCTTAAAGTCATTTAGAAACAGCCGTGCCAACATGAAGGCATTAGATGACATTAAAAACCATTCACATTGACTGACAAACTGGCATTGTATCTGAATTTATTGGACTATAACGATATTGATCGGATATTTTACTGCTTAAGTTCGTCAAAAATACAAATATTCTGTTCCAAAACGGTTTTGATTTAAATTTGACAAATTGTTCAGCTGAAAAGTTTCCCTTTGTGTCCAGTTTTCTTGTGAATATTGACATTTTCTTCCTCCCTCTGTCTGATGAATAGTTTTTCAAATCTTAAAGAATGAAATGCACAAATGTGTTGCTTTTGTGACACTATTTCAGCCTTAAAACGGTGTAGCTATAATGCCACAAATTTCTCTCAGCAGCTGCTGCTTTGGGCCTGAGGCGGTGCACCGCTAGCCCTCTGCTTGTTGTGTCTTTGGTCGCTGCTGGTTGTGGGCTAGATTCCCTGTACGTAGGTCAGTGCTTTCTGACATAGAGCACAGTTCAGAACATGTTCAAAGACCTACAGAGAGGAGGAAACCGCGTGTCACTGTGTTTCGCTTTAAGTTACAGCTGTTAAAGTGATATAAAGTATAAAGTATGAAGTGATGGCTCTGCAGTTTGACTGCGTGCAGAATTATCACACAAATTAGTTTTATGACCATATTGTTTTCTTCACATTTTCAAACTCCATATGGTGTAAAACTGAAAGGCTGTTGGACTGGTGATGTTTGTAATAAGAAGAAGTGCAGTTAAAACCCATTTAGGCCGGGAAAGCATTGCCGCATTTCTACCATTAAAGCCGGGGGCGCTCTTGCGCAAGTCTACCATTCAGGCCGGGAAAGCATATACGTCAATTTTCGAGGATGTTTTTGCACCAATTATCGGCCTTTGAGCCAATGAAATGCAACAGAATAGAGGCGCGGGAGCGTCAGCATCACAACACTTTTTGTTTTGTGTAATTTGGTGAAATATATTTACTTTTTCGGGTTGCAACCCAGCTACAGTCTGTTTATAGAGCTTACACGTATTTAGTCAAAAACTATCAGAAAACAGTTGTTCTGCTCTTTCCATCACGTAGTTTTATTGAGAAGTCAAGTGCAAGAGGAGAGGAGAGCTGTGTCTTCTCCTCTGGCTGACAGCGCTGAGCAGCAGTGAGGGGAGGGGCTTTCTCTCAGGGGAGGGGCTTTCTCTGAGGGGAGGGGCTTTCTCTGAGGGGAGGGGCTTTCTCCTCCTTGCTGTGTTTGGAGCAGGGTACTCTGCCCTTCCCATCACCAGCTTTTTATTTCTTTATAGCTTAATAATTATATTTATTTCCCATGTTTCTATATAAAACTATTCATTAAATAGTATTTTAAAGAGTGGATATTGTTTTGGGTTTAGAGAGAAGCTGCTGGACCTCAAAAGACAAATTACAAAGGTTTAACATAAAACATATAGGCCTATATTTTAGTATAAGAGGGCTATATACTTTATTTCACTTTGCTTTTACATATTTTATTTTTGTGAAGGTGTATCTAAATAAATCCAATTTCTCAGGAAAGCCACAAGTGTAAGCTTTCAAATACTTTTTGAATGTTGTTCCTATCTGCTACAGAGGCTACAGAGAAATCAATCATTTAGTAGGCGTTGACACAATTTCTGAATACTTTCTGGAACTTCAGGTTTTCTGGGTCTTTTCTGAAATGGCCCACAGGTTTTCACAGGCCTTTTTTCCAGGCGTTTCAGGCCTAAATGGGTTAAAGCAGGTCCACGCTCTGAATAAAGTGCAGAATTATTATGCAGCCATGTTCCCTCATTAAAATGGGAAGGAAAACCCGCCTGTAACAAATTGTTAAAAGCTGGTCAGAGGGATGCAGCGCCCTTGAAATATCAAAAAATGATTGTTAATGTTCTCTCTCCTCATTTAAGAGCCGCAGTAGTGTATTTTATTTCTCTGCAGTAGTGTATTTTATTTCTCTGCAAACAACAAAGCGTCTGAGCTACATATTGTTTGTTGAAAATAATCATTGAAATTTTGTGACGTTTATTCCTCTGTAAAAGGTTTCTGTTGGACTTTACCGTGGTCTTCATTTAAGTCACTGTACTGTCATTTATAGGCCTGTCACGATAACAAAACTGTACGATATATCGAGGCAGGAAACTATCACGATAGAAGACTTTATAATGCCACAGAAACTTTATAGCTTAAAAATGATCGTTAAGCTTTGTTAGAAAAGTACTTCATCTTGAAATAACCCACAATGAACATGATATACAATGAGACACAACTGACTGTGGGTAGAAAAATAATGTATTACATTAAAAAATTAGGAAAAAATGCAAATAAATGTACAGACGATAAATATTGAGCCCAAAAATGTATTGTTTATCAATAAGTTGATATAGTAATTATTGTGAAAAAACACTGATATATGACTATTACTAACATTGCTTACAGTAATATTCAACAGGAAGTTACATTTCCCGTTTAGCACCTAAACAGTCCTGTAACATTTACACTAACTAAACTCAGGACTGTATTGTTTACAGTGACTTACAGCAGGAGCCCCGTACTTTTCAGGCCGTCATCCCAAAGTATCGATGCAAATATTGGGAAATGTAATTTGATCTAAGGGTTACAAAGGGTCGGAAAATTCACAATACATTTCACGGAATTAGTCAACTATTAGTTCCCCATTATTTCTGTTTTTGGACTGTTAAACATGTATATGAGTGATGTCACGGCCTTGATCCAAGAAATGAGAGACCATATCGTTATTTCTTTCCTCAACCTAAACCGTCATTAATACTCTTTCTAACTTGTGCTGGGACAAACAGCACATTTATTTGTCCCACAACTTTGTTTTCTATACGTTTTGGGATCACAGTTTTATCATCACCTGTCATTTTTCTATATGATGATTTAGTAGTTGGTTAAATTCTCCTGCCTTTAACTCCGATCATGACAAACACGGACCCATACTGTTTGAGGAGTGGGCGGGGCCTGAGTCTGACACATAGCTGCATTAAAGGTGCATTATGCAACTTTTTATGTGGACATTTTTTTTAATATTTGTGTGTATTTGACCTTGTAGTGTCCCAGTGGCTGTTATGAGTGGTCAGCATGGCACCTGTCACTTTCTCTACAACGCTCCAGGTTCAATTGTTTTGTTGGTTTTCTGCTGAGTGGGTCTGTCAGCAGAGAAAACCTTCAGGTTCTTGGTCTCCTCCCTGACCAAGGCCCTTCTCCTTGATGGCTCTGTTTGGACGGGTTCAGCTCTAGGAAAGTCCTGGGGTCTCATTTATAAAGCCCACGTACGGACAAAATGAGGCCAAAACCTTCTGTACGAACTGTTCTGCGCCAAAGGTGGTATTTATAGAAATCAAACTGAACGTGAAACATTACGCACCTCCACACTAGGTTTGTACCTGGCGTACGCAGTCCGCACTTTTCAGAAACGCTGCAAACACACGAGGAGAGGCGAGGGAAAGCAGCAAGGGGAGGTCGGATTGAGGAAATGAAGTCTGGTGCACATTTTAAACTGCTCATTTCTTTATTTTCTACAGAAATGATTAAGATCATTAAAAATAAAATCTAGGAAATCAACCGTTGGCTTTGTGTAGTGTTTCAATCTTTCGTTTATATACTTAATAAAAATATTGTAGTCATGTGTGACACTCAAAGACGTGCACGCTCATGTACGCTCATGCACGGACACCGGAGCGCACTGCCGCCGGCTGAGAGCGAGAAGCAGGAAGGATCCGAGCCGCTCTGTGCTTTTATCCAAAGTCTGACCAACTCCTGTGGAGGCCGCGCTGAGGGCTGGTTCAAGGCACAAGTCCATTCAGAGACGCTGCGTAATTACGCGCTGCAGCTCCACAACCTCCCTCTTTCTCATACCACCCGGACTCTGCTCCTCATTCATGCCCAAAGCGAACCGGTGCCTCATCCCCACTGCACGTACAGCGAGCTCAAAAAACAATAGACTATCTGAGTGATTCAAAGCCCACCGAGCTTATTCTGTAGTTTCAGGAAATGTGAGCTCCGTGAACAGCACTGGGAAATATCACAATCAGCGTCTAAAAGGCTCTTCTTTACGTTCTAAAAGTGTATTTCCAAAAGTGTTATTGATGAGACTCTGCACTCTGCCAGTAGGTTACTTGTGATCAGAGAAACAGCGGTAACATGTCAGTAACGATCCACCTCGGCCTCTGCTGTCACTGCTGCGGCGTGTGGCCCCTCCCTCTCTGCTGCGGCGTGTGGCCCCTCCCTCTCTGCTGCGGCGTGTGGCCCCTCCTCTCTGCTCCCGGGTCTCGGTAAAACCCTGTCATTATCGCCTCATGTTTAGGTAAATCTCATTCATAAGTTACTTTGCATATCCTTATATGGTGACATGGAGGCGTGCAGGGGGCGTGACATGAGGAGGGGTCATGTGCGCACATTTCTGCTCCAGGTGGAATTTGTGAAGGGGAGTTTACGTGGTGCTGCGCGTACGGAGGGTTTCATAAGTCCCAATTTTTTCTCCGTACGTGAAGTTTGGGTTTTGCTCGTACGGACTCTTATAGGCAGATTCTCACGGACAGTTTCATAAATGAGACCCCTGGTGGTTCTGAACTTCTTCCGTTTACGAATGATGGAGGTCACTGATCTTCAGGACCTTCTCCAGATCTGTGCCTCGATACAAACCTGTCTCTGAGTCTACAGATACTTCCTTTGACTTCAGGGCTTAGTTTCTGCTCTGACGTGCTCTGTCAGCTGTGGGACTTTATAGAGCGGTGTGTGTCTTTACAAATCAAGTCCAATCCATGTAATCAAGCACAGGAGGGCTCTGGTTTGTAGAAACATCTCAAGGATGATCAGTGGAAACAGTGTCATAGCAAACGGTGTGAAGACGGCGGCACGGTAGTACAGCGGTTAGCGCTCGTGCTTCACAGCTAGAAGGTCCGGGTTCAATTCCCACCTGGACGGGGCCTTTCTGTGTGGAGTTTGCATGTTCTCCCCGTGTCTGCGTAGGTTTCCTCTGGGTACTCCGGTGTCCCCTACCACTAAAAACATGTACAATAGGCCAGGATGAATGAGAGTGTGTTTGAGAGTGCGCATGGGGGACGACAGATGGAAATTAGCCCAAAGCTACAATCCAGTGTGGCTTGTTTACATGCATGAGACCCATGTATGTTCATTAACATGCACTGTCCCGACCAAATAAATAAAATAAAATACTTATGCACATGTAATATTTCAGAGTTTTCTAAAAAACTTTTTTCACTTTGTCATTATGGAGTATTGTGTGTAGATTGATGAGAGAAAAACAAACAAATCTAATCCATTTTGGATACTATATATCCTGTATAATATATAGTATATGGTATACAAAGGAAAGATAATTAATTATTTTGGCTGTAAGACACCAAAAGTTGATTATGATTGTTACTGGATATTATTCAGGTGAAATTAGGGCATTAACTGACTAGTCGACCTCATTTTAGACGAGTCGACTAGTTGTGTGTTCATCTCTCCCTCTTTCTCTGCCTAGTTTGAACATTAATGTCAAGGCGGAACCCCTTTTGCGTGTTTCGGTGGGACAATACCGAAACAGGCACTAGTTTCGCCCGCATATTTACTTACGCACATATTCATCTGATATGAGCGAGCTGAAGTTGGGACTGTCTCTCCACCATCACTGTGCACGGCTTTGAACTTTCCTCTTACACGGACTCATTCACATGGACTCAACTACGATCTAACACTCTGGGACTGAAAGCTTGTTTACTTCAGTCCTTGGATTTACAATGAAGATGATCCTAATAGTACTGATGAGGCCAGGAGGAGTGTGGAGTTACGCGACAAGCGTACAAGAATAGCATGGAATAACTTAAAGGGATATTTCAGGATTTTTGACATAGGGCCTCATTTCTTAGTTATCCAGAGTGTTGTTGATGTCTGGAGATATAAATATTTTAATTCATGTGGTCCTTATATTGAAGAGTTTAGTGGTGTTAGGCTAGTGCATGTCTATGGTAACTAGTAGCCTGCATCAAAAACAGTCTGACCCAAGCACAGTGCACCTGATGCAAATCACTTATAACACCAGACTACTCCATAAAAATGTCTGTCGACTGAATATTTTTTTTTAAATATAACCATTTTGTATTTAAAATAACTCATATTTGAGCAACATCAGCTTCCTGGTTGTAAGCTAACGCAGTGGCGGAGTGATCTGCTAGGTTACCGGATCTACAGTAGTTTGTTTACCCGCAGCCAGCATTACTACACGTGGAATTCACAAAGGAGCTTTCTACAAATCAGATATGGCAACGTTAGGAGGTTTTTAATGCAGGCTACTATGTTTTTAATGCAGGCTACCAGGCTACTACATAGACCTGCACTAGCCTAGCACCACTAAACTCTTCAAATATAAGGACTGCATGAATAAAAAAAAATATATATCTCCAGAAATCAACAACACTCTGGATAGAAATGAGGCCCTATGTCAAAAATCCTGAACTATAGTGAATTTCTCCGTTGTGAGATCAATAAAGGATTATCTTATCTTATCCCTTTAAGTAAGTGATCCTTTGTATTAAATATTTGGCTGATCCTTCTTTTGCAGCAATAACTGCTTTTTAACGATCAGGATGAATCTTGGACCATTCCTCTTTACATAACTGCTGCAGTTCAGTGAGATTCAGGGGTGTACTTACTTATTCCATGCTCTCATGTGAATGTTTACATGTTGTGGCCAATAAAAATATGATCAAATGTAAATGTTTGGGTGGTATTAGTTTATGCAGACACTGTTTACTCATTCCTGTGATTTTAATAAAGATCAGACCACATTTTATGACTAATTTAGGCAGAAATGTGAGAAATTCCAAACGGTGTACTTACTTTTTCCTCCCACTGTAAATGAGACGTTATTCGTCTGCTGTTTATATGATGATGTGATGTCATCACACGACTTGTCGAATCGACTTCGACTGTTTGAGAAATAAGTCGACCTTTAAAAAACAGCCCTTTGTTGTTAAGTATCAGCTTGTGTACGGTTTGAATAAATAAGCTTTGCTTCAGCCTATTCCTTTTTTGGTTGAAATATGTTTTGTTACTGTTTGTACATTTTATTGGTTAATCAACCAGAAAAAAACATTCATTCGAAATGTGAACAAATCCTGCGTTCTGATTCCACAGACATGTCTAAAGGTTTTGTTATGCTCGGTCAAACGTCCAAAGCATTGTGTAGAGCTCTAGACACGTTGTCAGGATGTGTAGATCACATTCTCATATTCATATTCTGATCTGTTCGAGGGCTTCATCTGAACCTCGTGAATTGGGGAAGTTGTTCATTTACCTTTGAAACAGAAAATCAAAAGAGGAAAGACAAGAATAGACCCATTTGTGAAGTGCTTTTCTCATCTGTATGACTTTATTGTGCCTTTTTGTAGATGAATAGTTTAATGGTTGGAAACTGAAATAGCACGTTGTTCCTCATCATGTCAGCTTCCTTTATAGTAAACCCCATCCACCTGTGACTGTGTATGTGGCCACAGCGTTACTTCTCAAAGGCCTTGACCTGCTCCGCTGTAGTCACTGAGCCAGGGGCCGAGATCTGCCCAGCAACAGGAGCCGCTTTAGCCGGAGAGTCAGATTCTCCTGCGCTAAAAAAAAACAAACCACTTTCAGAGAAGCTAATGACACTCGTTTGGACTCGGCTGCAGCTAATTATTATTTATATGATTAAACTGACAAATGGTTTGGCTGTGGCTTTTAACGACACAGCGATTGAAATCGTGTTGGAAACTTAAGGCGAGACGATTTTTATGCAGTTTTCTTCTTAACAAATGAGTTTTAATGTCAGAGTAAAAAAAACAGACTAAACTCTCCCTTTAAAGGGGCTGTGTGGAGTTTAGCAGTTTTGTACTCGCAATTGCCCCCTCAGGCCAAACGCGTAACTGCAGCCTCGATGATAAGCTCGTGCATGAGGCGCTCAGGCTTTAGGAGCACCAGAAATAACAGTCCCGTCCTGGTCAATTTACAGATTTGACTTAAACTGAGGTAAGAAACGTTACTGTTTTGTAAGATATTTAGACCAAATCAGTTTGAGTGAATGTTTTCCAAGATAAAATACTTGAGCAAATGCAGCAAAGTGAATCAAGTGAAGAAGCCAAGTAATACAGATAAACGAATAATTGACGTTTGAAGGAGGGGAAAAAAAAACCCTCATATGCTTTGTATGCATAAACGCAGGCCTAATTGAAATAATAAAATATTTCCACTGGTAGAAATGCTACTAGGAAAAGCCAAAATCGTCTCTTCAATTCCCTGGGTCCAAAGTTAGCGTAGCTAACTCGTAAACTATATTGTAAACGGCACATGTCCCTTTTTGTAGTCGTTTCACTGCTTATAAATCCGTGAACAGTCATGCTTATTTTGCGGCCAAGAAAAGCTAACATTAGCAACATTATTTGTGCCATTGTAAATACAGCACCATTACCACTGTTACTACTCAAATGTTTTGTAGGTACAGCACAATTACTGTTATTACTGACACTACTAGTCTGCTACTAATACTACACAACTTCTCTGTAGGTATAAAACTATTAGATCAACTATTTTGGTAACTTCCAAATATGATTATTTTATGGCTTGTTTCAGTGAAGTTTGTACAACATGCACAGACAGTTGGACACCGTTGTTTTGAAGCATCAACAACACTTTTCTCCCACGTATTTAGTCATAATTTACCTTTCAAGCAAAAATAAGCTGTGGGTCTTTTGACAGATTCTCAACATTTTCCGATGTTTACTCTGGTTCTTTGCCTACACAGATCAGACTCGACTTTTGCCTTTTTTGTCACACTCGAATAAACTCTTGGTTTCTTTTTGTTATTTGGGGTCTGAGCTGGAGTTTCGATGGTGCTTGAAGCCGTTCTCCTCTTATTCTCCGCTAAATCCATCCCTCCGAAGTTACCACTCGCGCTGCAGCGTCAGTATAGAGGAGCTACAGCTAACGCTACAGCTAACGCTACAGCTACGCACAGCTAACGCTACAGCTAACGCTACAGCTAACGCTACAGCTAACGCTACAGCTAACGCTACAGCTGAGTGTGAACGCGCATGACGTTATTACGCTGTTTGCTTGTTCGACCCGAGCATAAACTATTTAAGTGACTTTACAGGCATGTAGAGGCAATCGCGGTGAAAAGGCCAGGGCTCATTCTACTCACCAGGGCATTGCTGGAGCATGTATGAGGAAGACATTTTTAATTTGTATACATTTATTTGTAGTTAAACTTATGTATAGTCCCTTTAAGATCTTTATTCTCTGGCGTTTTGAAACCGGAGTTTCCAGGAAGCAACTCCAACATGTCTGTGTCGCTCCCTGGTCTTTCTCACACTTATTCATTCACAAATACTGACATGTTTGGTATCCACGTGTAGCACGAAATGCTGTGACCGAGATGCCGCTGTAATCCAAATATGGTCGTTTCCTTTGTGAGTTTGGAAAAGTTTTGAACATTTTAGAACAGTTTATTTTATTTATTGGTTTATTTGGTCGGGACAGTGCATGTTAATGAACATACATGGGTCTCATGCATGTAAACAAGCCACACTGGATTGTAGTAATAGTAATATCCATCTGTTGTCCCCCACTCGCACTCTCAATCACACTCATTCATTCTGGTCTATTGTACATGTTTTTAGTGGTCGGGGAAACTGGAGGAAACCTACACAGACACAGGGAGAACATACATGTATAAACTCCACAGAAAGGCCACGTCCAGGTGCGAATCGAACCCGGGACCTTCTAGCTGTGAAGCATGAGCGCTAACCACTGTACCACAGGACAGGAGCAAGAATATGTTGTTTAACATAAGTTTAAAAGTAGCAAATGTATAAAAATCGCAAATAGAATCACAATATTTGTCCGAAAAAAGAGCAAATTTGTTGTTGTTTTTTTGTCAAAATTGTGCAGCACTACTTTGAACAAAAAACTAATTGTAATTTTTACAGATAAATAACTAGTTTATTCAAAAACTAGACCAGATCCAAAATCCCCTCTGAGTAAATCTTTGTGACTGATATGTCCCAGAATCAAACCACACATTTAAACCTGGCTCTGTCCGTTATTTAGATTTGTATATTTCGATCAAAATGTCGACCTCCGTCTGATGAAGACTTTGGGCAGTCTGGGCCTCTCATGATCCGATATTTAGTTGTGATCTATAGTGCATCCCTGTGTGAAACAGTGTGCAGGTTGAGCGTGTGTGATATTCTGGTCCCAGGTTCGTGTTCTCAGACTGACAGAGCTGTAAATCGCGTGTCGTTTTGGTCCCTGACTGTAAAAACACGGAGCGCTCCAGTTACGCGGGGCCGAGTTAGAGGAGGGTCCCCGACGCGAGGCCCGCGACCCGGGGAGAGGTCCACCTGACCCTGAGCTCAGAGTCGGAGGGAGACCCTGCAGGTCAACAGTCAATCGTTTTGTACAGCCCAATATCACAACAGCTACAGACCCATACTGAACCAGAAAACAGGACAATAATGTGTGGAGATCTGCACATTCACAATGTCGGGTTCATCGCCAATCATAAGAAATGTGGGAAAATTGGAGAAAAATTTGGGGAAAATTAGAGAAAATTGGGAGAAATTGTGTCAAAAATAAGGAAAATTGTTTTTTTTTTTAAAAAGGGCGGAGGGGAAAAAGTGGGTTGAAAATATTTTAAAATTCATTTATTTGAGCTGTGTAAAAATAAATTATTATTTGCCCCATTATTATAATAATGGGGCAAAAATTCAGGGGGAAAAATGGGGGAGGGGGTTAGGTAAAGTGGGGAGAAAATTGGCAAAAATTAGGAAAACACCGGGGCAAAAATATGGAAAATAAATTGAAACAAACGTGGGCAAAATGGGGCAAGCATTCAGAAAAAATGGGGGAAATCTCATTTATTTGAGATGAAACTACCAAGTCACTTCATTTACTCCCGCCCCTGGACCAACACCATCAAAACTGTCTATTTTTCGGTTCCTGCTTATGACACTTTTATTTTTTCGTGACCGATAGAACCTAAACTTTTTTTTCCGATGCTAGACTGGTATAGTGTAACGATAATCCACTGTGCACGTCTTATCCATGTTCACATGTTAACTGCATAGCGTTGCCAAGGGAAGAGTCCCAAAAGAACCGTGTGCAGCTGCGTTTGTTATGTCATGGTAAAACAAAAGTGAAGCTATGCCCACGCCTGGAATCCACTGTCAAAGAAACAGCTCTGAGATTTGTTCAGGTGGAGAACAAACGTGAAGCAGACGACCTTATTATATGATTAGAATAAATACACCGCGTTCCAAAGGTTATGCGCAATCGTATTTCAGTGCCATAAAGGTAAAAGAAAAAAGTTTTTCAATGAAACTCATGGATGGTATTGTGTCTCAGGGCTCTTTGAATCACTGACTCAGTCTCAGACGCCTGGGATGATTAGTTGTCAGGTTAAGCCCAGTTAAGGGAAAAACTACTGAAAAAGGATGTTCCGCTTATTAAGCAGAACACCATTTTCAAGCAATATGGGAAAGAAAAAGGATCTTTCTGCTGATGAAAAGCGTGAAATAGTTGAATGCCTTGGACTATGTATGAAAACCTTTGATGTTTCATGAAAGATTAAGCATAATCATCGTACTGTTAAGAGATTTGTGGCTGATTCAGAGCACACACTGGTTTGTGCAGATAAAGCACAATGAGGACGGTTTCTGCCAGACAAATACATTAGATTAAGAGAACAGCTGTTACAAAGCAGCAAACAGGTATTTGAAGCTGCTGGTGCCTCTGGAGTCTCCTGAACATCAAGGTGTAGGACCCTCCAGAGGCTGCAGTTGTGCATAAACCTTCTATCCGGCCTCCTCTAAACTGTTCATTGAAGCTGACGAGCAGAAACGGCTGCAGTGGCTCAGAAATACATGAAGACTCATTTTCAAACAGTCTTGTTCACTGATGAGTGCCGTGTAACCCTGGATGGTCAGATGGATGGAGTAGTGGATGGTTGGTGAATGGCCACCATGTCCCAACAAGGCTGTGACATCAGTAAGGAGGGGGCGGAGTCAGGTTTTGAGCCAGAATCATGAGGAGAGAGCTGGTCGGCCCAGTTAGGCTCCCTGAAGGTGTGAAAATGACCTCTGAAAAATATGTGAAGTTTCTGATTGACCACTTTCTTCCATGGTACAAAAAGAAGAGCCGTGCTTTCATGATGTAAAGAATACCTCTGCATCATTGGCTGCTATGGGCATAAAATGAGAGAAACTCATGATGTGGACCCCATCCTCCCCTGACCTCAACCCTACTGAGAACCTTTGGAGCCTCAAGCAAAACATCTATGAGGGTGGGAGGCAGTTTTCATCCAAACAGCAGCTCTGGGAGGCTATTCTGACATCCTGCAAAGAAATCCAAGCAGAAACTCTCCAAAAACTTACAAGTTTAATGGATGCAAGAATTTTGAAGCTGCTATCAAATAAGGGTCCTATGTTAAAATATAACTTGACCTGTTAAGATGTTTTTGATTGAAATAGCTTTTGATTTCAGTTAGGGGTGTGAACGGTTACAAAAAATGGTAACCGGTTAACCGAAAAAATTGTAACCAGTTAACCGTTTGTTTAAGAAGTGGACCGCAGTTGCGCTATACGGCCAATGGAGCGTGCAGTCACTTATCAGAATGATTCCTTCGCGTCACGGCCGCCACGCAATTGCCAGACATATACAATTATGATAAAGTAGGCCTAATTAGGTCGTACAGAAAACTTGCCGTAGAATTTGTAAAAACAAGTACCTGACTGTAAAGTTTGGAGTCTGTAGGAGCTACTATAAGGGCTCACCCGCTGCCCGAGTGGGGCCTTCTCTCATTCAGAGAAAACAAGCCTCGAGTTTTGTGGCGACTGCGCATGCGCGGAACCTTCTTCGCTCGTCCGTCCCAGGCGTCTCCCAGAAGGAAATATACCATATTTGGGCGTGATAGCGTCATCACGGAACCCTTTGCAGCACACGTGGATGTAAAAGCTGTCAATATTTGTGAATGAAATACCCGCTGCAGAGCGGTCTTTCGACGCCGGTTTTCTTACTTCCGGGTTCCGTCTGGCTCGCAAGCGGACAAATCATCATAAAATAAGCATCATGCGGGGTGAGTTTTGTTATTTTTATACTCTGACATGAAAACTAAGATGTAAAGGGAGGAAAATAGATACAAATCTCCACTTCGACCACTGCGTGAAAAATCAATATTTTCACCTGCCGTGTCTCGCCTTAATTTCTAAATAAATAATACGTGTTCATTTTGACTTTTTTTCGGTTATCGGTTACTGATTTTTCCTAACCGGTTATGATTTACTAACCGGTTAACCGGTTAACCGGTCACACCCCTAATTTCAGTAAATATGACCTCCTAATGCTGCAAATTCAATAAATGAACATTTTCAATTAATTACAAGCTTTAAAATGTATTGAAACTATGAGTTGCATAATAATTTGGAACAGTAGAGTTATTTACTATACTGTATTTATTTTTGAATAAAATACTGTTATCACTGGGAGGTTTTTTCAGCCACATTCATATTATCCTCTAACAGTTAAAGACTTGGAAAAAATGTCATTTGCATAATCATTTGGAAGGCAAACTCCACTAAATTAAGCTTAGATTTAGTCGACTAAATCTCCATGCAATTTTTGTGGACTATAAACTAGTCTAAAATTGAAGACAATTATTTGACTAAAACGAAATAACATTTTTGTCCACATGAACACTGTCTTCGGTAAGCTGTTTTACGCCCTGGTTTATATGCGCTTTAAAGGAGAGGTCTTGGTTAGGGCCGGGTATCGTATCGATGAAAAAGTTTAGGTTCCAATGGTATCAGGAACTGACAAAACGTCTTCTCTCAGTGTTAAATACAGGGACAGGATTAACAGAAGTGACTTGGTTGTTTCAAATCCCCTTTTTTCCCCCAATTTTCCCCAAATTTATTCTGAATGTTTGCCCCATTTATCCTTATTTTTAAACATATTTTATCTTCCTTATTTTTTTCTTTTTCCCCAAATGATTCCCCATTTTTCACACATTTCTTGACATTAAAGGTGAACCCGATATTGTAAATGTGCAGATCTTCCACACATTATTGTTCTGTTTTCTGGTAGACGACAAATATTTGAGTTAAAGTACTGGTACCACTACCCAGCCCTCGTGTTGGTCAAACAGAATGCAAAGATTTTTTACTTGGAACATTATCCAGAGTACTCTGACGTTTAAACTAAGATATTAAGGAGAAAACGAGGCAGCTCTCAGTCGTCCTGGTGTCGAGAAAGGCCAAAATGCAGAATCTGTCCTGGTTTGGGTGGGAGCTGTGAAGAGCTGCTTTGCACTTCAAAGACTTGTTCTGCATCTCATTCCTGACTCTCCCACTCCAGCGGAAAGCCGGATTTGTCGACTTCGGGCGAGACGCTGCAGCAAAGCTACATTCACGGGTCATATAAACCTTTACCTGGAAACAAGAAGGTGTCGATATTTCCAAACGTATTCATTTCACTGCAGCGTCTCATTCACTTTTGAGAACTGACTATATTTAACGTCGTTCAGTGGAGAGTGGGGTAAGAGGAGACACTTTTTGCTCTGGAGGTTATTGTGTAAAACAGTAGAATATACACACACAATGGTACTATTCACACACATTTTGGGATCTTTTCTATTTGTTTGCAAAAATTCAAAAATTTGTCTGAAAAATATGTTTTTTAGGTTTTTGTCTTGTGGCTCATTTTAGCCCAGGAGAAGATGAACCTCCAGATTTTAAAGTGAAACTGACTTTTTTTTTCTTACATTTTAGTGTTTCCTATTAGCAATTTTATGCAAATGATCATAATATATATATTTTTCTTTTCATAAACATCAGCTGCTGATTATGACATTTTGTCTCAAAAAACACTCCAATAATTTAATTTGAATTTGCTCGTCTCAACCCAGGATAAATAAACAATTTTCTGTAGTTTGATATTCACTGGCTCCATTTCCATGGAGACCAAAATCTGATGCTAATCTGATTTCTGGAGTTCTGAGATTATTGAAGAGACTGTAAACAGCATCATCTGATAGAGACTCCATGAAATAAATCCCAAATAAGTTCAAAGATAA
The DNA here is from genome assembly GCA_007210695.1 of Neogobius melanostomus. NCBI lineage: Eukaryota > Metazoa > Chordata > Actinopteri > Gobiiformes > Gobiidae > Neogobius > Neogobius melanostomus. The sequence continues at coordinate 39,950 of VHKM01000729.1, forward strand.
AGCCCAGTGTGCAGCCGATAGTCGAGTGGTTAGAGTTGCTGCACATATGCAGAATATTGCTCGATCCTCAGAGTTGTGGATTCGAGTCCCAGCATGAAATAAATGGTCTCCACAGCTCTTCCCTTCCATCCTTATTAAAAGTTAAAGCACAGCTTGTGCAACTTGTGTTTAACTTAGCTGAGATCATGACAATTAAGAAGAAAAATGTCAGTTTGAACCTGGACCTTTGAGTTTGTCTCCTCTGGGCTCAGGAGGTAACGCCACACGGAGCTAAAGACTCAAGTCCAAATCTGGATCAGCTCCACCAGGTTCTGCTGGGCCTGACCATTGACTGTAAAAAGAATAGACAACTCCTCCTCACTCCTCCCCGTTTGCCATAATAACAGCGTTCCAGGGGGAAATCATGGCGGATTTACAGACTCCTCCTCCCCAGCTCTGATGTAGCATGTTCCTAAAAAGGGCATAAGGGCGGGATCTTCACTGTAGGCTCGGCCCTCACGGGGCGCGTAGTTCGGTCATAACCACGCTATTAACTCTAAAGCTAACGGCCTGTCAATCAAAGTCCAGCCCTCATTAGTATACAAGATTATTAGTTTATTAGTTTATTTGAGCAGTTAAAATTTCTGCTCAAAAGGAGTGGGCTGAAGCAAAAGCTTATAAGCGCCACCCCCGACATCATTGAAATAAAAACAATTGATCAAATCACACTAGTACAGGGAGCATGTTACAAAGTACAAGACACAAGAGCAGGAACACAGCATGCACACACACAACGTACCCCTCCGTGACCCAACTTTGCCTGTTATATTTACAATATCAATCCTACATTAAGCAACATCATACTGCCCCACCGGAAAAGAGAACCTACAACCCACCAGAGCGGTCGTTTCAACACGGACCACACCCACAAAGCACCTCTAGAAATGTCCGTATAAATATAAGTTAACAGAATTTAACGGAATGGAAAGGAAACACAACTGAAAGGAAACACAACTACAACTGTCTCATTTTATGTACGCGATGACTAATACAAAGCAAGTGAAAAAGGCGATCATTAAGTTATTTATACACATATATGCATACATGCACACATCCTTTTTTTTATTTTATATATATTTTTTCTCTTTCTTTACAGATGGTTACAGAAGGTTACAGATGGTTACCACTGTCAAACACAGTAAACAATTTCAAAAGGCACTAGTTCTGTGTTCAAAAGGCACATTAATATACGTATTATATTAGCCGTGATCTTGCAACTTCCCAGTTGTCATTTTCTTCATTCAGTTTTTGTTTTTGTTTGTTTGTTTGTTTGTTTTTGTTGTTGTTGTTGTGTGTGTTCAATGGATTATGTAATATGTAAGCCTATATACTGTAATGCATTAAAAAGCCAGGGTGTAGAGCGGGTCCATTGAGGAGGGCAGTAACTCCCCATCAACAAACCCCACCCAGCTGCCCTAACTGGCTGTATTTGTAGATGATGTTCCTATGCTTAGTGGTGCGTTAAAAGACAAGGTTTATGAGCCCGTTGGGAGGGTCCCTCTCAGCAGATCCATAACTCGCTTATTCTAATTCTCAATTTTGTAATTTAGAGCAATAGAATGACAACCGTTCAGAGCAACAACACTGTCTTAGTTAATAGAATGCAATTGCAAATTGATCTACAACTCCCCTTGTGGCAACGTGTTTCTTCTTCTCTGTACTTTTCAAAGGTCTTTTGTTTGTATTTATATTTGAACAGGTTGATGTTTGGACATCGTTTCATCTCCATCTCCATTTTGTTCCACAATTGTACCCCATTAACTGTCGGACTAAAGCTTTTCAAAGTTGAGCTATGTTTCTGAATCCTAAAGTTTAATTCATCACGTAATTCATAACGACCAGTACGTTCTTGGAACCTTCTTTGTATTTGGGCCGATTTCTAAAATGTTTCTTACGAAAACTCGCCTGGTTTCTTTAATTGTAACTAACCCAGCGTTATCACAGGAGGAATATCTAGCTTTAGAACGTTTAGGAAAAATTAGAAACCAGGCTTTAAAGTTGTTTAGAACTTGTGTAAAGAGCAATGCTTTCTAATGGAAAACTAGCTTTCTCTGCCGCCCCTGTATGGAGGTACTGCAGCAATGACGGCCCCTAGCATCGCGGTCATAAAAATCCCAAACTCATGAAAATTCAAAGTTTTGGATAATCCGATTTCTGAGGTGAATATAAACACATCAGATCTGATTATTGGGTAATCGGATTACTCCAGTTATCAGAATTTTCTATCCACTGTTTCTTCTGGAGAAGAGGCTCACTTTACGCAATTCTTTCTTTCTTTGAAAACACCAGGATAGTTGTTTATTTTGAGAAGGAATCTGCCTAAGTTATGAATCTGGTTTTATACCAAAAAGAAAAAAGAAAAAACACACCTACTTTTTTTTTTTTGTAGCAATCGTTTTTGTATCAGGCCAAAAATTCACTTTGAGCAGTGGTGTTATTTTACGGCCATTTTTTTCAATATTTTGTCTGGCAAGTTCAAATCATGTAACTATCAAATCTATAATCTTACATCAAAATAAAAATGTTTTATTTTCAAAATATAATGGGTGGTTCAACTCACCCGACTCTCCCCTACTTTAGTTTGAGTCATTTGGGCTAACAGTTATTTGAAGTTCTTTTACTGTTCGTTTGGTTTTAGGAGCAGATTTTACTCACAGTTTTGGCCTCTTTAACTAAAGACTGATGAATCTGTATTTAAACCAGGACGAGTGAGTGCGGTCTCCTCTGAGCCTAATCCTGTCCCACTTTCTAAATGTAGGCGTGCGGTCATTCGTCAGATCGAACGCTTCCAGGTCCCCAGTTTGATCCCACGGCTCAGAGTGCAGACAGGGCCAAAAAGGTTTAGGTACTACTGGTTTAATGCTGTTGGTCATCAAAAATTAGGAAAAAATGGGGCAAAAATTGGGGGCAATATTCAAAAGGAATAAAAAGGTGAAACAAAAAATGGAAAAATGGGAAGGAAAATGGAAAATATTGAGAGGAACATTGTGGGGAAAAAGCAGAAAAATTGGAATAAGAGTTGGGGAAAATTGGGAGAAAACAGACAAATTTGGAACAAGTTTTTTTTTCTGCCCTTCTGTCAATAAAGGAAGTTTCTTGGGTGTTTCACCTCAAATAAATGATACAAATGTAAAATAAATTCAATGGAAGGAAAAGGAATAAATTAATATTATTGTTCAGTTTTCTGGTTCTGTGACAAAAGTAACAGTACCGAGCCATGCTAATCCAAACTAACCCTAAACCTAGCCTTAAAGATAGTGGAGTGTACCAAAGGCTTTTTATTGAGATTAACCTCAATAAATGACGAGGGAAAAAGTGGAGGTGACGTCATTTCCTGTGGAGATCTGGAGCTCCACTGATCACGTGACTTTCCATCGACTGCAGCCAGATGCTCTTGCATGTGTCCAGCAGAGGGCGCTGACATAATGAGAGATCAAGATATAAACAACACGTTATAGCCACGTGGTAAATGGACAGTCTGCCCCAGGGCGGCTGTGACTACAATAGCAGCTTACCACCACAGAGTGTGGAGTGAATGAATAATGACTATAGTGACACAGGCTGGTAAAGTGCAATACAACATGCTTGTATTTTCTTTTTCAAAGACATGTCGTCTTTCAGCGATCTCCCGGTGGGCGTGATTGACAGACGGGATCAACCAATTAGAGAAACTCTGGATATGATGCAGGAACAACCTGCAGGAAGCCTTTTCATACAACGGAAAGGAGGAAAATACGGAAAAAAGAAATGAAGAAATCAACGAAAAAAGACAAAAACACAACGGAAAAAGAAAAGTGTAAACACAGCAAAGATGTGACAAAAATGCAAGAAAGAAGTCACTATCAGTTTTAGGTCTTAGCTTTCAAATGAGGCGTTATTCTGGCCTATAGGCAGCAAGCTCCAGTCGAGAAACATTTACATTTGGGTAAAGCCGAACTGGAGAAAATGTGCTCGGGTAAGAGGTTAAAACATATTTTACTGGAGCTTTTGTTTATGGGCCCCGGCAATACACTTCTGATATACTTTTGGCCCCAGGGAAAGTTACTTGTAGACCCCTGGCATAGATGGCTGAAATGGTTTTGCCTCTTTAAGTCATTCTAATTTTTCCCTCTGCTATTTCTTATTTTTGCCTTATCCTTAATAATGGAGCTGCCACATTGCTAGCATCAGTGAGCTTCGTTAGCCCGCACTGAACGCTATGGGCGAAGCTGTTGGCCGGTCTATGGGGGGTCTTATACACTCCTTTGTGAAAGGATTAAACTTCTCCGAGCCGTGCATTACACTTGTTTTTGTTGCTATTTTGACATTTTTTCAAGAAGCTTTTAGATTTGGGTAAAGCCAAACTGCAGAACTTTAGGGACAATTTTATGATGGTAAAATAGGAGTATCAGATTGCAACAGATTTGTGAACAATGTTAGAGAGAAATTAGTTTATTGACAAAGTTTAATGTCTTTCAGCGTGTGAATAATGAAAACAAAAGTGTGTTGCGTTTATGGTTTTGTTGAGCGTAGTTCAGAGCCGCTCTGGGAGCTCATTCCGGCTCAGGAGTTTTATTATTTAAACGGCACACACATCTCCAGACTTCGTAGCTCACCTCATAGAGCGTCAGCTTTGAAAACTTAAGGTTGTAGGATCAGATCTTTCTCTTTCCACTATCGGCCGCTGCATAATCTGGGTCTGACACGTCTCCACAGTCAGCTTTGAGTTATGCTTTGGCCACTACTGCCTTTTCATTCATTCTTCTTTGCTCACCTGCCCTTTTTCTGTCACACTCTGTGTTCTCACCAACTTAAAGTGGAAATGTCCTGCATATGGAGCTTAAAGACAGACATAAAAACCCTTATTTTGGAGCCTCAGCTTTGATATTTAATGTTTTATCATTTGAAAATATGTCTCTGTAAGAATGAAATTGTAACAATGAAATGCAGGAGAAAGAGCTCCTCCTGCTGGCAGCTAGAGGAATAAAGTTCTTCAAAAATAACGTCTACATTTAACAGCTTTGTCCAAGGATGAACTCAAAACTAAATAAATGAAATAAATAAATGAAATAAATTAAAACTGTGTGAATGTTGTGAAATACTATTCCAGGTATATCTTTGACGAGGAACAACATTAAAACGATTATGCAGGATATGTCGACTTTAAACTAACTCTCTAACTAACTCTGTGTGTCAGTTCAGCGTCCAATGGCGTCTCTCTGCTTTAGCGCACTGAATGCAGAGTGCAATGCAAAAGTTACATTATTTGATCGATTTAAATGACGAAAACACTTTTATGTGACTTTATTTCTGCCTAAAACAGCAGCCCAGGCTCCAGCTGCTGTTGAAGCCTTTGGGCCTGTAACGGTACAACTGTGGGAGTCCATTATTCACAGACTTTATTTTCTGGAGGCCCAAAAGCACCGCGGCCCACTGGGAAAAGTCCTGACTCTTCGTAGTTTGATGCCATTGAGAGGTTTTGGTTTGTAGAGGACAGGGCATAGGCAGAAGATTCCGTGGTGACTGGAAATACACGTGCTCCGCTTAATGTTGATGGTTAATGGTTGTCTTGTAGCTGAATCGAGTTTTTGAATCATGACATTTGATCTGACACAGTATGTCTCCTGTTAAAGTCTGTTCTTATAATGGTTTCAACAGCGTTGGCCTTTGCAGACTCTGTGATGGTTCAGTCAGCTCCTCCTCAGGCAGCTCCATCTGTGACTCTTCACTGAACACTGGGCCACAGGCTCAGGAGCATATGTCTGAGAGAGAGGGGGAGGTTAGATCCGCTTGAGAGCCAGCCCAGTATCTAATCCAAGCCCCTCGGGAGCTGGTGTCGGTGTCTGGAGGATTCTTCTGCTGTTTCTCTGACACAGACACACCTCCTGTTAGACTGCTGGATGACTGAGACCCTCTGCAAACACACACATTACACCACTCACTAAGATGAAATCAAACGTGATCGTTGCATATGACACATTAGACCAGGGGCCTCCCTTTGGCCTGGACAAACAGGACACAAATAGGCCCATTTAGGCTATTTCACATACAGACTACAATTCTGTTGTATTCCACAGTTGAAACGGGTACGATTTATATGTTGAGCTCAAACTATTTTTCTTATGCAAAATGGCTCTTTTGATAATGAAGGTTGCAGACCCCTGCATTTAAAACATAGTTTGGACCCAGCTTTCTTTAGTTTACATTTTTGTGATGTTTATAGATTCACTTCCTTATTGGACACTGACAGGAAGTGACATAGATAGTGCTAGTCGCTGAGTGGATCGGCTTTAGTTGACTCGGACTTCGCTGTCAAAGCCCCGAGCCGAATGCAAATGGCCCGCTCAGGTTTGTGGCATGGTCCCATTTAGTGATAATATTCTAGTAGGTTATACTCGTGACACTGATTCGCTCCTTGCATGGAGCAACACCTCTCCTGATGGACTGTGGTCATTTACAGTGACTGAAGCCACTAAGGACTCGAAAACAGAACTGTGGAACGAACTACGAACTAAATATGGGCCGTTTCTCAATCTGTGTACTTGTGCGGACTTGTGTGCTCGTGGACTCCTGAAACGTCATCACGTGCGGCCCAAATCCTGTTCCAATTCAAAGTGCGCTTCTTAGCAAGTCCGCTGTAAATCCCCGAATGAGAACTTGCTCCGCCCGTTTTACCTAGCATGCATCAGAGGAGGGTTCTCCGCCAGCTACTGTATATTTCCCACAATCCATTTGGTTTTAAGCACGTGGCTCACCGAGAGCCTCCTCCTCCTCCCCCCTCAGCGCTCCAGCTGAGTCGGCACCCTTGTGGGTGAGCAGCAGATTCCGTACTTGTGAACTCGTGAGAATGGACTTGTGTCCATTCTCACGAGTTCACAAGTACGGAGTCTGCACTCTGAGAATTGAGAAACAGCCATAGTCTTAAAAAAAATCAAAGGAAAATAAATTGCCTCTGTAAACTATTTTATCAACAACAGACCTTAATGTACTGGTGCTGGCCATCTCCAGCTGGCATTTTGTGTTAAACTGCTAAGGCTAACCACTCGCAATGTCACAAAATCATTTTCAATTCAGCCGCTCCTAGAGCATGTGGTTGGTTGTTTGTGACCGAGTGAAGAACAGAACCGGCCTATAAATGTTAGAAAAGAATTACTAAAGAAACTCCAGAGTAAAAGTGATATTTGTGTGTGATCAGATGATTAAAAAGAGCGTGTAGTCGGCACTGCAGCAGGTTAAAATCAGATCAATCCCATTATAGTGAATAGGGCGAAAGTTCTGTTAGACCTGGAAGTGGAGTGATGACATCATCACTTAACAACAGTGTTTGGAATAACGCCGTTTAAAAGAACGGCGTTAGGTAACGACGTTATTTTTTCAGTAACGGAGTAATCTAATTCATTACTCTCCCCGTCGTTACAACGCCGTTATCGTTACTGAGTAAACAAAGTGGCACGTTACATTTAGACTGAATGAGCGCCGCGGTGTCAGCTCACGCAGCAGGAGCAGCGGAGAGGGTGGGCGGAGTCTCACGGAGTCTGTGCAGAGTGTTCGTGCTCTCTGCTCCAAAACCAACGTGTGTCCCAGACCCGCGGCTGGTCATCCCCACAGCGCGGTGTGGACACGGGGGAGAATCGATCAGTAGTGTTGGAACTTATTTTTAACCCAAAGACGGGTCTTTCCCCCCTCGTTGGCCGTGTTGGCACATGTTTCTTTTACTCCTGTTCCTCCTCATTCTCTGTGAATACGGCCGTATTAATTGACATTAATAAAAAGCGACGCAAATACTGGTCAATACCATTCAGTCACAGAGGCCTCCTCCACTCTACCCCCATTCAGTTCATTCAGTTACTATGAACATATTTTACATGATAGTACATGAATACAAACACCTCTGTCTGTTCTACTCCTTTCAACTGACTTTTGAAAAGTGCAAAAAAAAAAAAAAATCAAAATTCTTTGATATAAAGCAATTTTTTTTTTGCAGTAACGCAAATAGTTACTTGTCCTGGTAACGAGTTACTTTCATTATAGAGTAATTCAGTTACTAACTCAGTTACTTTTTGGGACAAGTAGTGAGTAACTATAACTAATTACTTTTTAAAAGTAACGTTCCCAACACTGCTTAACAAACATAAGGTTAGGGTTAAGTTATACTTTATTAATCCCTGTATTCCCTGTCTAGTTTTGACATTCCCACTCTCCTCTGTTGATATGCAGATTTTTGGTATTTGTGTCATTTTCAGGCTTCAAAGTGTGTGTGTGTGTGTGTGTGTGTGTGTGTGTGTGGTTGTGTGTGTGTTGTGTGTGTGTGTGTGGTGTGTGTGTGTGTGTGTGTGTGTGTGTGTGTGTGTGTGTGTGTGGTGTGTGTGGTGTGTGTGTGTGTGGTGTGTGTGTGTGTGTGGTGTGTGTGTGTGTGTGGTGTGTGTGTGTGTGTGTGTGTGTGTGTGTGTGTGTGTGAGAGAGAGAGAGAGATTCCTGTTCAGGTGTAAACCCTGTGACCTAATCCTCCCGTCCTGCTGCAGTGATGCATTTAAGGGCACAAGGAAGGATTATTTTTATGCTTCCTGTTTTTGGAGCTGCAAAAACTGTTACTTTCAATATTAGGTTAAGCATAAAACATGCACAATATCCTCCACGGTCTTCACACTCTCACCGCCTCTGGGCCCAACACCTCGCCCACTCTTTCCTGCGTGAGAATCTGGTGCTTTTTCCGCCAATCTTTGTCTGTTTTTGTCTCTGCGTTTACCACAGGGGCGCTGTTTCGTTCTACAGCCAGTTTAATGTGTGCTTTTATTCAGTGACATATTAGTTCCAAAGATTTGCTCAGAGGGATTTTGGAAGGTGTCTAGTATGGAATACACTAGTTACTAGTAGGGCTACTCATTATGGATGATTACGATTTTAATCGATTTGATTGGAAATAAACTTAAAAGGGTCAGCTGATCTTTCATATGAAGCTTATACTGTATTTCGATTCATTACACAACTATTTACAATAGTTATTTCAGTTTTAAATATGCTTGTCTGCTCTTAAAAGTAAATCTTCATAAGCCAAAAGCATTTTACTCCTTGAGCTCTGCTGTGATTGACAGCCGTCTCTATGGAGACTCGAGGGGAAAGGGGCGGAGTTAAGCGACGCGCTGTAGACTCGGCTAAAGAGGGGATCTCTGTTTTCTTCTGCTAAACAGTTTAGCCTTTGTGAGTTCTCCTCTGGTGTCGCTGCTGAGCGTCTGAAACGCTGTTAAATCGGCCGCACGTGAGGAGGACATGGAGCGACGGACGCCATTTTATGATTTAGCCATTTTCCACATCGTCTGTTTCTAAAAGCATGAATTTATCCAATTAATTTGATTTATTGCCCAGCCCTAGTTACTAGTAGGGCTGAACAATATAGACAAAATTTCATATCTTGATATTCATGCCCGATATCTCAATATCGATACGATACGATACAACTATGGGTTCGGTGAAAACAGCATTTTTCAGAAAAATAAAAACATCATAATACAAAAGAGTGCATTTTAATTGATGAGAATCTATATCGTTTATATCGTGCTTTTTCGATTTTGACATCTTGAATGTTACTATCTCGATATCAATAACTATCTTTCAGCCCTAGTTACAAGTGAAAATCTCTTGTTTTTTGGGTTGAAAGTTCAATAAATCAGGCAGGAATTACATGGTTTTCAAAGAGTTTTTACTTTGGAGTCTTTTATAGAAACATATAGTGCATTCTCTGCTGTAAAGGGTCAGACTGGGACACCGGGTGGTCCCTCTGTGGTGGTCCCAGGTCAGGAATAGGGATGTCAAGATTAAATGGTTTTAGGATTAGCACGAGCACTGAGCACGGCAGACGGACGCTCTGCCCAGAGTAAAGGTGCGTTACTGCTTTGGTCACCTGACACACTTACAATCAGTCGCTCACATGTGTTCACTTCAGGAAGAGAAACAAACTCTGCTCTGATGCTAAGCACGAAGATCCTCAACTCCATCCTTCATGCAAAGCTTTTCATCAAAATGTTTCAGCAAAAGGAGCCAATCCGTTGAAGACTGTATTGGCTGTATTGTTTATTATTGCATAATTCCCAATAAAGTTTGTCCAAATGTTCAGAAATAGCCTCCACAACTGGCCCAGTTCTTTCCTTTCATTCTGACGATAATTGTGACTCAAACATTTGAAATGGTCAGGAATATGATCTAGGCTTCTCTGTCTCCTTCAGTTGAATGGTTAACACAATACAAAGACCTGATGAAGCGTGACGTTGTGGCGCGACTGAGCGACGCGGACACACACACATGTTTTTCCAAAACTGTGATGTTTGGAAAAGGAAAAGCTGAACGTCTCTGTAGATTCTTCAGGTCGAGTCTGAACCTGTTTGGAATGTGTGAACTCCTCCTGGAGCAGCTCAGGTCGAACACAGAAACATCTCTGAGGTGTTTTGGGGCTGCAGGTTTCATACAGATTTAAAGGCACACTGCGTAACATTTAGACTATAAGCTGCCATCAGTACAAAACATGCTCCTAATGACCAGCTCGCCTCAGAAAATGTTATTACTGCAGTGGGTAATCACAGAATGGATTTGGATGAAGACCTAACCTGTTTAAATCTCAAATTCTACTGACTTTAGTCACATCTCCATGGAGACGAGCTGGAGACGTACCCACTCCCGGTAAAGTTACGGTCATGTCTTAGGCAAGGTGAGCCGCTCACTGCGAAGGCTCGCGTTTATACATTTATGAGGTATTTTCAATTATGAAAATACCTGTCATAAAATGAATGCTTATATTTCAATTGAATTTATTGGGTATATTCTACATGGTGTGGCTTTAAAGAAGCTTCACTCACACTGGAACTGAATCCACGTTTGAAGACTGTTAACTCAAAACCAGCACTGACCACTTTCATGTTTCTCCGCATGACTTTGAAGGGACACACTGCAAGCAATATCCAGGTTCGGGCTCTTAAAGCCGCAGTGCAACATTTCCTCAAATCCAAGCCTTCATCTGATCCCAGATGTTTCCCTGTGTTTGCTCCTCAGACCTGACGGTAACTTTGATCTGGACGTCTCCAGCTCGACTCTGAAATGTGACTGAAGGCAGTGAGATTAGAGTGAACTAGGTTAAGTCCTCATGCAGTGCATCCGGAAAGTATTGACACCCCTACACTTTCCCCTCATTTTATTATATTACAGCCTCATTCCAAAATGGATTGAATTCATTTTTTCCTTATCTACACATAATACCCCATAATGACAGTGAATGAATTTAGAATGTTTTGCAAATGTATTTCAAAATAAAACTCTGAAATATCACATACATATACACACACCCTTTGCTCTGACACTCAAAACTGAGCTCAGGAGCCTCTTTTTTCCACTGATTGTCCTTGAGCTGTTTCTACAAACTGACCAGAGTCCACCTGTGTTAAATGACATGGATTGGACTTGATTTGGAGAGGAAAGGACATTATTAATATAGCGCCTTTCACAGACATGGTCACAAAGCGCTTTACATTCACTCTGTGGTGGTGACTTACGTTTGTAGCTTCAGTTTCCCCTGGGGGAGACTGACAGGAGCGCTGTTGCGGCTGCACACATCTGACCACCGTCATTCATTCATACAGGCCTATTGTACATGAGTGCCCGGAGGAAGCCTACGCAGACACGGGGAGAACATGCAAACTCCACACAGGAAGGCCCCGTCCAGGTGGGAATCGAACCCGGGACCTTCTAGCTGTGAAGCACGAGCTCTAACCGCTGTTCCACCGTGCCGCCCAAAGTCACAGAGCTCTCTACAGTTCATGTCAGAGCAGAAACTAAGCCCTGAACTCAAAGGAAGTGTCTGTAGCCTCAGAGACAGGTTTGTATTGAGGCACAGATCTGGAGAAGGTTCTGAAGATCACAGTGACCTCCATCATTCGTAAATGGAAGAAATTCTGAACCACCAGGACTTTTCCTAGAGCTGAACCCGTCCAAACAGAGCCATCAAGGAGAAGGACCTTGGTCAGGGAGGAGTCACTCTGACAGAGCTCCAGCTATTCTGAGGAAATGGGAGAACTTTACAAGCACACAAACATCTAAACCATAACGTCTGATTAGTGCTGCAGTTTTATTTTTAATACATTTACAAAACATTCTAAAATACTTTATTCCACTTTGTCATTATGGGGTGTAGATGAGGAAAAAATGCATTCAATCCATTTTGGAATGAGGCTGTAACATAACACAATGAGCGTGTAGACTGTAAAACCATCCTGTGATGACCCACTCGTCTGTGTCCAGCTGCTCAGTAGGAGCAGGTTTGTGTCGGCGACAGGAGAATCCACACAGTTCTGCTGCGTGGCTTTAACATGGAAACTTTCACCTGGAAAAAAGCCATGTTTAATATCGAACTCCTGCCTGATTTATTGAGCTTTGAATTTCAAAAGACTCTCTCAAATGTATGTCAATAATCTACAGCACTAGTTTCACATCGATATCTATACACTTAAAAAACTGCAGCGTCTCAACTTGACTCAACAGTGCCCCCTGCTGCAGGAGTGAGGGTACTACTACTACTACTACTACTACTACTACTACTACTACTACTACTACTACTACTACTACAGTTTTGTTTCCCGTTGTGTCTAATTAGCTTTTGCTTATTGAAACTCCCCTGTTTGATGAAACGTTTGTGAATTATAAGAATTTAAATATAGAAGCTGCGTTTGTGGCTTTAGAAATAAACAGTTGAGCTTTGAAATTGTTTTAAACTTTGACTTGAACTGCAGTTGTGTATTGGTTCATCGAAAATGCAAAAACGTGTGGCTCAAAGCGTTGCAGATGTTGCTGTAAAGTGTGTTTTGCTTCATAGTGTCCAATTTATCTTACCTTTTTTTTTTTTTTTTTTTTTTTTTTTTAACGTGTGGCGTTAAAGATATTCTCATTGAAAGTCATTCGGTTTGACTTTCTGAGGCAACAGTAGATCAGGTCGTCTCATGATTGGACGGTCAGGGGTTCGAATCCCCGCCTCCTGCTGGTGCACACTGCCGTGGTGTCCTTGGGCAAGACACTTCAGCCTCCAGTGTCTGCGCACGTCAGTGTGTGAACATTGCCCGTGCTGCCTGTAGAAATCCTGTAGACACACAGACTCAGGGCCACTAAAACATGTACAGTAGGGCCCAATCTGTGGCTTTGCAAAGTAGTCATGAGTGATCTTTAAAACCTCTTAACCGAGCGGCTTTACACAAATCAAAAAGCTTCTTGACTGGAGAGCTTACAGTGTAACGCCTCATTTGAAAGCTAAGATCTACAAAAATTATCTAAACTTTTTTGTCAACGCTTTTAGTTCCTATTTTGTTGTGTTTTTGTTGCTTTTCCAGCACATTTTTGTCAAACTTTTGTTCTGTGTTCGATCCGTGTGAGTCCCAGGTAGATGGCAGGGAACTGGTTAAAGGGCGGTTTGTTCCGGTTTGCCCTGTGCCTGTGGACGTGTGTTTGTGTGGCTCAGATCTGTGGCCTCGAGGGCTTGTTTCTGCTCTGGAATCTTTCGAGGCTCGTTGTCGCGGCTTGTTCAGCCTCGGTTGTTGCTCAACTCTTCAGTCAAACCTCACGGATTGGTTTGGATTGCTCTCTGTTCAGATCTGTCAGACTGTATTAGTCAGTTCATCTCTAAAAGCTCACGAGTGTCGATTTACTTGAATAGTTTAAGTGCATCTGTGCTTTACTCCAGTATGATCACTTTTTACTCCTTTTAAAAGTAGCTCACTCAAGTTACTTTGCCGAATACTTGATTTTACAAGTGACTAAGTTAGATCGTCATGCCTGACATTAATGCTGGCAAAAAGTCAATCCACATGATATTTTATAAGATTAACTAACCAAAGTTTTGCTTTAGAGATTCTACCGCTAAGTACTAATGGTGTCATTAAAATCCCCTCCCCTTTCTCTCCAGGTGGGAAGGAACAGTTTAGAGGGATCTTGTTTATTGCGGGATGAAAGGAGAGAAACTGTATTAAAGGGCAGCATTTCCTCCATATCAGTGGTTCTCGGTGGATCCACTTTTGGGCCCCCCAAAAGTGGGTTGCGGAACTGTTTGCTGTAGGCCCTTCGCAGAGAATAACATTTCTTACAATATTTATGTACAGAAAAGGGATAGAATCACTACTTGAGTCTGTTGTCGGGTTGGTTTGATCATAACCTCAGCTTTTTTGGCTTATTTAAAGCTCATTCCACATTTTTTATGAGGATAAGTATTGTAAATATAAAGCGTAAATATTTTACATTATATTTCAATAAGTAACTATGAAATATATTTCATAAGTAACATTATATTATTGATTAATACTGATTACTGGTTTTGAAATGGATTTACTCGTTACTGAAAAAGATGGTGATATTAGAGTAACGTCACTGCTTTTGCTCCACTACATTTGAAAATGAAATATGGAAAGTATCAAATGAAAAAGTCTGTGATTTCAACATTAGAAACAGAAGAGCCGGAGTCTGAAGTTAAAGCTGGAGTTGAGCCTGACTCAGGAAGACAGGAAGTGACAAAGGGTGAAGTCATCTGAACAGAAATGTCAAACTGAAGCTCGCTGCCGGCGAGGAGCTTCAGTTTCGGTGTCTGTTAGTGGCGTGTTTGTATCGACACACACAGCGTCTATAGAAACACTTTGAATGACCTTTCACCTCCTCCACTACTTAACAAAAACATCTATTATGGATATGGATATACCAAATAGATACAACACCCGGGCATCACGTAGGAGGTAGCTAGGTAAGCTAAAGGCACAAAACTCACCTTTCTCGTTATTGTTAAAAAGTGGTGGAGATAAATGTGTTGTTGTTTGGTATATGCATGAATGACTGTTTCTTTGCACAATGTTTCAAAAAAGCGGACTAAATGGACTAATTGGATAGTGCGCACACTAATGGTTAATCGAGTATTAACCGCCAAGGGCTTCGGTTAACGAAAAACTTGAGAACATACAGCCCTATTAGGTATTTTTGCGTGACTGAGCGCACGCGTAAAGCCTGACAGGTACGCACTCATCTAAGCTAAGGTGAGAACATATCTCAGTATGGAAAAATGGTGGCCTGTTCCTTTTAAAATATAACGTATTCCATCCATTGAACAAAAAAGGCAACAGTCATGTTGATGTGAAGGCTGCCATCTACTATATACTATATACAATTACAGCCTGATTAACATCATAAAATAAAAAGTTTCAAATGTGGCAAGAATATTGCAAAAATATCAGTGTGTGATTAGTAGCAATCCTTAATCCTCATGATCAGACTTGCATTTGTTGTTATGATAGGTTTTACCAGAAAAATGCCAACAGTCATTATGCCAGTTCCATTACATTCCATTGTCTGGAATAATAACATATGCCGAACCAAGATGCGACAATGAAAAAATAGCCACGAAGGACATTTCTCCTTTTTATTTCTATGGTTCCAAACAGCTGATTGCCAACCAAAAGTCACATGACTGAAAATGGTTTATAGGCTGTTTACACGTTGTGACGTCATGTGAACGTCATCTTTTTCAAACTAAAGCGTGCGGCTGTACTTGAGCTGGGTCCTTGTGCCTCTGTCTCTGTTTCTCTCTGTCCCCTGTGAGTCTGCGGTGAGGCCCAGAGGCATCACAAACATGCTAACCATGCTAAACATGCTAACGTGGCTAACGCTAAAGTGGGTGTGAGTGAATCTGCCGCTGACATCCCTGCCTCCGCTGTGTCTGGAACACACTGTGATTATCGTCCTTCAGCAAATGGTTCTGGGGCAGAGCGACAGCCACACTGCCCTCAGCCCGCCCCAGGGCAGCTGTGGCTATAGTCCAGAGTGTGGAGAGAAAAGACAAAAAACTGCAAATTGTAAAGAGACTGAACGCTCCTCTTCCGGTGTCTGTGCCCACATTTTTCTGATTATTCCTCACGTTTTTGGGCAGGGGTCAACTTTTTCCCTCCACATTTTGTCTTCATCATTTTCTGTCCAGGTCTCATCTTTCCGTGCCTTTTCCCCCCTCATTTTCTTTTCTCAAAATGTGACAACAATCAGAGCTGTTCAGTAACAAAGTAAATGTACTACAGTCGTTCAGGATCTGTACCTTGCTCGAGTAGTATTTGTGTCGAGAACTTCTTACTTTTACTCCACTACTTTTCACAGATAAATATAATACTTTCTGCTAAGTCCTAAATCCATTTGTCCAAAAGCCCCAAGGCACTTATTTCAACGGATTTGGACTTTCTACTGTGAAGTACTTTCTACTGCACATACTTCAGTACTTTGAAATAACGTCCGCTTGAACATTGCCCTGTAATAAAGTGTAACAGTGTGAGTCATGTTCTGTGTAAACAGTCTCCACTCCCTGAGCCTGCGCCTCACACTCCTCAACCCTTCACACCGAACAGTACTGCATCTACTTCTACTACTGCTACTACTACTACTACTACTATTACTGCCTTCAGTGACAGCTACTCCTGATCCCTGCTCTGGATACTTTAGTGAGTACTCCGTTTATTCCACTTTGAGATTTCAATTTGTTAAGACATTTTAGAAAGAAATGTCTTAACTTCCAGTCTTTTTAGTCTCACATTCTCAATATTCGCTCTTACATTTAGATTTTTCTTTGACTTATTTCTCTTGTTAAGTCCTTGAGTTTGGACAGGGCCAATGTTTAAATGTGTGGTTTTATTTTGTGACATATTCATTCCAAAGATTTGCTCAGAGGGATTTTGGATCTGGTTTAGTTTTTGAATAAACTAGTTATTAGTGGAAATAATCTGCTTTGTCTTTTGGGTTCAAAGCTCAATAAATCTGTCAGGAATAAGATATTGACAAATCCCTGTGCTAAAACCTTCTGGGACCAAATGTAGTTAAATCAGAGTCTGTAAATGTGGAGTCTTCTGGAGCGACTAAAGTGCAGATGTTGTTAAAGTTTAGTCCCTTTGTCTGCACATACACCCTGTGTATATTTGTCCCGTCTTTAGCCGCTGCTGTCTCCCACAAAGGAAATGACCATATTTGGATTACAGTGTCATCTCGGTCACAGCCTTTCCTGCTACACGTGGATACCAAACATGTCATTATTTGTGAATAAGGCGCGTGGGAAAGACCAGGGAGGGAGAAAGCCATGTTGGAGTTACTTCTTGGGAGTCTCCGGCTCAAAGCGACAAAACATCATTGAGTAAACATTGTGAAGGGAGAGTTTGGTCTGTTTTTGCGCTGACAGAGTTCAAACTAACATGTTATTAGGAGAAAGTTGGTGTTTAATGTGTAGGTCTCTCTACAGCTCACTCCTCCTGCTGCGGCAGAGAGAGCTCAGTCAGAGTGTCGTTTATGGTTTAGGGGCAGAGCTCGGGGTGAACTTTATACCGATGACCCTCCTCAAGCCCCAGTGCGGCTCTGAGCTGCAGACGCCGGAGCCGGGCACACTTTTACCTTCTCCCTTCTGCCTTTTCTATGTTTCGGTGAGACTTTTCTTATTATAATGCTGGATTCTTTTACGGTATGTTTCTCACCTGTCTACAACTACTACTACAGTACAACTACAACTACAGCTGCTGCCTCTTAACTGGACCCCGTTCTTATTATTGTACCAAGGTCAACATTAACGGGATATCGGCTTAACCGTGAAGAAATGCAGGTAAAAAATACTGCATTTGAAAGTGAAGACTGCATCAAAAGACTCCATTTACATTAGAGGGGGTTCATTCCTTTAAAATCCTTAGAAACACAGAAGTATGACTGCCTTCTTCAGGGAAATATGTCTCAAATTTACTTGCAGAAGCCTACAGTAGGTCTACAACCTGTGAGCCACGATGAAGACGGTACACGTACGGTTGTAGTAGTAGTTGTAGTAGTAGTCATAGTAGTAGTCCCACACAACTTTCTCTTAAACAACTCCAAAAAACTCCAAAATCATGATAGAACGCAAGCTCTGTAGTAGTGGTATTCTTTTTGGAGTATTCCAGGTATTATGATTCATTCCAGTAATGTCGGAAGTTGGATAATCCGACCAGGATCAAACGTGTTCTCCAAGTCGTAGCGTTCCAGTTGTCCAGGTCGGAAAATTTGGAGATAGGAGCGTCCGCAGAAGTTACAACGTTTGAGCATCATAATCAGTTCACAGAGAAACTTCTTTGTAATATTATAAAATATAGTAATATATTATAATGTATTTATTGTATTTGTCGTAAATAAGGTGATTTTTTTTTAGTACTAGTAGTTTAATATTTTCCTTTAAACCTTTAACTGAAACGAAACAGAGCAGTAAAGCTTCTCTGTTTCACATCTAACAAGTTTATTTGGGATGTCACGTCGGGCGCAGCCATCTTTAAATGCTATGCTAATGGTAGATTTTCACTTTAGCTGGTTGCAGCCTTAATAATGTGAAATTAGGACTGTACCTTGGGAAATAAGAATTCAAAACGCATATAAACAAACACTATATTCTGAATGGTGTAAAGTCCGTAAAATGATGTCTATAACTTGATTTCAAGAGCAGGCTACTCCTACTTCCTGTCCAAAACAATTACATTTACAGCCAGAAATGTTGGCTATTGAGACAAACTTTACGTTCAAATCTTTACATACGGCTTACTTCTGGCGTATAAATCTCTAGTTGGCTTTAGCTTTTGGAAAAGACCTGTCACGGTGGCCAGTGAGCAGTAAGGTTTATGTTTAGCTCTGTCTGTTAGCGCTCTTCTGCCTGTGGGTGAAGCTAAATTTAGCGTGTTGATATGGCCCTAATGTCCTTCATATTGTAGTAGTGGTAGTAGTACTGCGGTGGTGGTATTCCAGGTAGTATTTCCAGTATGCAGCTGTAAGGTTAGCCTCTCTGCGGCGCTGACCGGAGCTAAATAAAGCGTTAGCGTCAGCGATACGGCTGTGCTCTAAAGCCTGTAATGTTATGTGTCCGAGGCTTAGGGCTAATGCTGCTCCAGGCGCCGCTTTGACAGATCTCACTCACAGGTCACACCCCAAACACACGCCAAACACACGCCAACGCTCTATAAATGTAGAGATATCAATTTGAAACGACTGTGGTAGATTACTGACATGTCATTTTATGCTTTAAAGTGGCTGATATTGTGTACATTTTCTTTAATGAACAGAGCCAGGTTTAAGTGCATGGCTTATTTTGTGACATATTATTCGACATTTGCTCATTAGTGAAAATATCAGTACAAATTCCAGTTTCTCCTTATTTCTTGGGTTCAAAGCTCAGTAAATTAGGCAGGAACCAGATATTGTAAAATCCCTGTGAAAAAACCTTCCAAATGTTGTGGTGGGGAAGGTGGGGAAATGTTGATATACAAAACCAAATTGGACACAACAGACAACGTTTGAGCCAAAGATTGTGATCATAGTTTTGGTATTTTTGACGAGTGTATGCAGTAAAAATAGTTGAAACACGTCACTGTCACAAGGAAAAATTATTTACTGCCCGTATGAATCCAATGTTATGACTTTTAACCTCTTAACCCCCATTTTAACAGAGCGCATTTTTCTCCACTTTGGCTTTACCTAAATCTAAAACCTTCTTGAAAAAAATCATCAAAATAGCAACAAAAACAAGACAAAAAGGAGGATGAAAACAAAAGATTGACAAAAATGTGGCAAAATGACAAAAATGTGATTAAAATGCATGTGATAGATTTTTCTTTGTTTGCTACTCAGAGAGAAACTGTGATACCTCGCAGCCGCTCCACTGAGAGGATTTACAGTAGGGTTTTAGAGTTTGAATCCAAGGTTTGGGTCTGGACTCGTTGGTCCGGATCTGGCCCGAGGTCCGCCATACGTGACCTCTGATGTAGAGGATGGTCCTTTATATATTCAACTGGACTTCTTAAGCTTTGATAACAGCACATTTGGCGTGGTTTGGAAAAGCTTCTCCTATGGCACAATATAGCCGTCGTTCCACATAGCGTGACCTGGCCACGCCAAGATCTACGTGCACGTATCAAAACTAGCCCGCAGACCTTTCTGTTTCCACCACACACACACCCGCATTTGTTATGGGCGGTGCCGCACAGAGGAGCCGTATCTCCCGCCGACGATCTGCCGACGATCTGCCATACAGATCGTCATTAAAAGTTTTTAGAGCCGCGATGAGAACTAATGTGGACAAATGCTGCCTCTGGTGGAAGTTATGGAATCATTCACAGGAGCCAAGCTGTATTAAAACAGAAAAGAAACCGCTAAATACAACTATGAAGGTAAGCTACATGCAAATGTTATGCTAACACCAGCTAAAGCTGCGCTAACAGCGGCTAAATGCTAATATCAGCAAAATCCCCTTTTAGCACAGCGGTATGATGTTGTGAAATATTAAATCCGTATGACCTGCGTGTCAATAGTGAGGGCTGTCCACTCTTTCGTTGCCAATCAGAGGCCAGAGTCTGTTCACGTCACATCAGACACGGGTTAGCGCTTTGGCCACAGCCAGAGGTCCCAAAACCTATGCCTGGTCAGACCGGTTTGGCACTGGCCTTTGTTATGGAAAAGCACCTGCATGTGGAAAAGAGCCTTATATATTCCTATCCATTGGTGCATTCATTTTTTGTTTTTACCCAGATCTGTGTCAGTGATGGATAGGTAAGTTATCCTTTATTAATCTCTGTAGAGAAATTTGTTCTCTGCATTTGTCCCATCCTCAATGTCGCTGGGGTGAGCTGTAGGAGCAGTGAGCTGCTTGCGTGGGCGTAGGGTGAAGTGTCTTCCCCAAGGACAAAACGACAGTGTGCATTTTGCGGGAGCTGGTATTCAAACTCCGACTTCTGATCACGAGACGACCCGCTCTACCAACTGCGCCAGGTACTGATGCCCAATGTGTGGAAAGTCACATCCCAAAGACTCTCTGGGGTTCAGTCTGGACTCTGTCGACAGTAGTGGTATCTTTGTTCTACAGGAAGATCAGGAATGAATCCATTCATTTAAGTCGCCACTGACCTCTTTGTAAAATATTTTTGGCCATGCTGTGTAGCTATAAATGTCACCGGATTTAACCTATTCCCTTAATGGCTTCTCGTTCAGATGCAGTAAACTTCTCCTGTGTTTTGAGAATATTTGGCAGTATTTCTTCTTTATTGCTTCTTTCATGAAAATGTGATTTCTGACCACAGGAGCTAAGAATAAGCTCGACTCTACCAACTCAGTCTAGTCGATGGTTAAACTTCAGTATTTGGCTGTATTTCTCGTGCAGATGTGTATTTGAACAGTATTTGTATTTTTCCTTGCAGACGCCTTGTTGGCGGACCTTGAGTCCTCGACGGTCAACATATCGAAGCGGCCGTGTTCCTGTCGGAGGAGAATTACTCAGTCCCTCTGTCTGCTGGCTCTGAACAGTTCTGTGAGGGGTCCGAGCATACTCTGTGCCTGTGGGGAGTCCAGCGGCCCTGCAGCAGGAGCAGCTCAACGGAGACAGCCACAGCCAGGTACTGACACTACAGCCAGGTACTGACGCTACAGTACTGACACCACAGTACTGACGCCACAGCCAGGTACTGATGCTACAGTGCTGACGCCACAGCCAGGTACTGATGCTACAGTACTGACACCACAGCCAGGTACTGATGCTACAGTGCTGACACCACAGCCAGGTACTGATGCTACAGTGCTGACGCCACAGCCAGGTACTGACGCTACAGTACTGACACCACAGCCAGGTACTGATGCTACAGTGCTGACGCCACAGCCAGGTACTGAGGCCACAGCCAGGTACTGAGGCCACAGCCAGGTACTGAGGCCACAGCCAGGTACTGAGGCCACAGCCAGGTACTGACGCCACAGCCAGGTACTGAGCCACAGTCAGGTACTGACGGCCACAGCCAGGTACTGTTGCCACAGCCAGGTACTGTTGCCAGCCAGGTACTGAGCCACACAGTACTGAGCCACAGCCAGGTACTGACGCTACAGTACTGACGCCTACCAGTACTGACGCCACAGCCAGGTACTGACGCCACAGCAGGTACTGACGCCACAGCCAGGTACTGACGCCACAGCAGGTACTGACGCCACAGCCAGGTACTGACGCCACAGCCAGGTACTGACGCCACAGCCAGGTACTGACGCCACAGCCAGGTACTGACGCCACAGTCAGGTACTGACGCCACAGCCAGGTACAGACGCCACAGCCAGGTACTGACGCCACAGTCAGGTACTGACGCCACAGCCAGGTACAGACGCCACAGCCAGGTACTGAGCCACAGTCAGGTACTGACGCCACAGCCAGGTACTGACGCCACAGTCAGGTACTGACGCCACAGCCAGGTACTGAGGCCACAGCCAGGTACTGACACTACAGTACTGACGCCATAGCCAGGTACTGACGAAGCCAGTACTGACGCCAACAGTACTGACGCCACCAGGTGACAGGTACTGACGCCACAGCCAGGTACTGACGCCACAGTCAGGTACTGACGCCACAGCCAGGTACTGACGCCACAGCCAGGTACTGACGCCACAGCCAGGTACTGACCACAGCCAGGTACTGACGCCACAGCCAGGTACTGACGCCACAGCCAGGTACTGACGCCACAGTCAGGTACTGACGCCACAGCCAGGTACTGACGCACAGCCAGGTACTGTTGCCACAGCCAGGTACTGAGGCCACAACCAGGTACTGACACTACAGTACTGATGCTACAGCCAGGTACTGACGCCACAGCCAGGTACAGATGCCACAGCCAGGTACTGACACCACAGTACTGATGCTACAGCCAGGTAATAATAATAATAATAATAATGCATTTTATTTCTTAGGCGCCTTTCAAGACACTCAAGGTCGCCTCACAACAACAAGTAAATTAACATCAACAATTAAAAACAGTTAAAATACAATGTTAAAACAGCATGAATAAAAAAGGACGATGCAGTTGTGGTCACAGTGAGTAGGCTTGTCTAAACAGATGAGTTTGAGGATGGATTTGAAGTGTGGAGTGAGTCGGTGTTACGGAGGTCAGGAGGGAGAGTGTTCCAGAGCTGGGGAGCAGAGCGACTGAAGGCTCTACTCCCCATGGTGACGAGATGGGCGGGAGGGGGGACAGTGAGCCGGAGAGAGGAGGAGGAGCGGAGAGAGCGGGCAGGTGTGGAGACATGGAGGAGGTCAGTCAGGTATGGAGGAGCGAGCCTGTGAATTGCTTTGAATGTGAGAAGCAGGATTTTGTATTGGATGCGGTGGGTGATGGGGAGCCAGTGGAGCTGTTGAAGGACAGGAGTGATGTGGTTTATGGAGGGGGTGTGCGTGATGATACGGGCGGCTGCATTTTGGACCAGTTGGAGTTTATGGAGAGTTACTCTCTGTCAGGTACTGACACTACAGCCAGGTACTGATGCCACAACCAGGTACTGACGCCACAGCCAGGTACTGACGCTACAGTACTGACGCCACAGCCAGGTACAGATGCCACAGCCAGGTACTGACGCCACAGTACTGACGCCACAGCCAGGTACTGACGCTACAGGACTAATGCCACAGCCAGGTACTGACGCCACAGCCAGGTACAGATGCCACAGCCAGGTACAGATGCCACAGCCAGGTACTGACGCCACAGCCAGGTACTGACGCCACAGCCAGGTACAGACGCCACCAGCCAGGTACTGATGCCACAGCCAGGTACTGACGCCACAGCCAGGTACAGACGCCACAGCCAGGTACAGACGCCACAGCCAGGTACAGACGCCACAGCCAGGTACAGACCACAGCCAGGTACAGACGCCACAGCCAGGTACAGACGCCACAGCCAGGTACAGACGCCACAGCCAGGTACAGACGCCACAAGCCAGGTACAGACGCCACAGCCAGGTACAGACGCCACAGCCAGGTACAGACGCCACAGCCAGGTACAGACGCCACAGCCAGGTACAGACGCCACAGCCAGGTACAGACGCCACAGCCAGGTACAGACGCCACAGCCAGGTACAGACGCCACAGCCAGGTACAGACGCCACAGCCAGGTACAGACGCCACAGCCAGGTACAGACGCCACAGCCAGGTACTGATGCCACAGCCAGGTACATGACGCCACAGCCAGGTACAGATGCCACAGCCAGGTACTGACGCCAAGCCAGTACTGACGCCACAGCCAGGTACAGACGCCACAGCCAGGTACTGACGCCACAGCCAGGTACAGACGCCACAGCCAGGTACAGACGCCACAGCCAGGTACAGACGCCACAGCCAGGTACAGACGCCACAGCCAGGTACAGACGCCACAGCCAGGTACAGACGCCACAGCCAGGTACAGACGCCACAGCCAGGTACAGACGCCACAGCCAGGTACAGACGCCACAGCCAGGTACAGACGCCACAGCCAGGTACGAGACGCCAGCCAGCCAGGTACATGACGCCACAGCCAGGTACAGACGCCACAGCCAGGTACTGCACAGCCAGTACTGACGCCACAGCCAGGTACAGACGCCACAGCCAGGTACTGACGCCACAGCCGGTACGACCACAGCCAGGTACTGACGCACAGCCAGGTACGACCACAGCCAGGTAACGACAGCCAGGACAGACGCCCAGGTACGACGCACACAGGTACAGACGCCACAGCCAGGTAGCCACGACGTCGCCACAGCCAGGTACTGACGCCACAGCCAGGTACTGACGCCAACAGCCAGGTACGACGCCACAGCCAGGTACTGAGCCACAGCCAGGTACTGACGCCACAGCCAGGTACTGACGCCACAGCCAGGTACAGACGCCACAGCCAGGTACAGACGCCACAGGCCAGGTACAGACGCCACAGCCAGGTACAGACGCCACAGCCAGGTACAGACGCCACAGCCAGGTACAGACGCCACCGCACAGTACTGACGCCACAGCCAGGTACTGACGCCAGCAGGTACTAACGCCACAGCCAGGTACGACGCCAACAGCCAGGTACAGACGCCACAGCCAGGTACTGACGCCACAGCCAGGTACTGAGCCACAGCCAGGTACGAGCCACAGCCAGGTACTGAGCCACAGCCAGGTACTGACGCCACAGCCAGGTACTGACGCCACCAGCCAGGTACTGACCAGCCAGGTACAGACGCCACAGCCAGTACTGACGCCACAGCCAGGTACAGACCACAGCAGGTACGACGCCACAGCCAGGTACAGACGCACAGCCAGGTACAGAGCACAGCCAGGTCAGACCCACAGCAGTACACGCCACAGCCAGGTACGACCACAGCCAGTACAGACGCCACAGCCAGGTACAGACGCCACAGCCAGGTACAGACGCCACAGCCAGTACAGACGCCACAGCCAGGTACTGACGCACACAGTACTGATGCACAGCCAGTACTGAGCCACAGCCAGGTACTGACGCCACAGCCAGGTACTGACGCCACAGCCAGGTACTGACGCCACAGCCAGGTACTGACGCCACAGCCAGGTACAGACGCCACAGCCAGTACGACGCCACAGCCAGGTACTGACGCCACAGCCAGGTACTGACGCCACAGCCAGGTACTGACGCCACAGCCAGGTACTGACGCCACAGCCAGGTACTGACGCCACAGCCAGGTACTGACGCCACAGCCAGGTACTGACGCCACAGCCAGGTACTGACGCCACAGCCAGGTACTGACGCCACAGCCAGGTACTGACGCCACAGCCAGGTACTGACGCCACAGCCAGTCCCACAGCCAGACGCCACAGCCGACTGACCCACCAGGTACACGCCAAGAGTACGCCCACAGCCAGGTACAGACGCCACAGCCAGGTACTGACGCCACAGCCAGGTACTGCAAGACTGCCACAGCCAGGTACTGACGCCACAGCCAGGTACAGACGCCACAGCCAGGTACTGACGCCACAGCCAGGTACTGACGCCACAGCCAGGTACAGACGCCACAGCCAGGTACTGACGCACAGTACTGACGCCACAGCCAGGTACGACGCCACAGCCAGGTACTGACGCCACAGCCAGGTACTGACCACAGCCAGTACTGACGCCACAGCCAGGTACAGACGCCACAGCCAGGTACAGACCCACAGCCAGGTACTGACGCCACAGCCAGTACTGACGCCACAGCCAGGTACAGACGCCACAGCCAGTACTGACCCACAGTACTGACGCCACAGCCAGGTACTGACCCACAGTACTGAGCACAGCCAGTACTGACGCACAGGACAACCAAGCCAGGTACGACGCCACAGCAGGTACGGCCACAGCCAGGTACGACGCCACAGCCAGGTACTGACGCCACAGCCACTACGCCACAGCCGGTACTGACGCCACAGCCAGGTACAGACGCCACAGCCAGGTACTGACGCCACAGCCAGTACTGACGCCACAGCCAGTACTGACGCCACAGCCAGGCTCTGACGCTATAGCCAGGTACTGGTAGGGGGATGAAAATACTTAGTTTTAACATTTTAAACTCTGTATAGTCCCTTTAAAGAGCAGATCTTGTGCTTGTTACTGACCCGCTCGGTGTTGCCCCGTGGGAATACGAGGTAATGATTGTGTCTCTGTTTGCAGCCGTCAGACCCCGCCCTGAGCCCTGCCTCCTGCAGCCCGACAGACGCACCAGAAGCCGACCACATCTACAGGTGAGTCATGTGACCGGGGTGAGTCATGTGACTGGCGTGAGTCATGTGACCCGCATGTGTGTTTATGCCGTTTTCCTCTCCGTCCGCCCGCAGCCTCCCAAACAAACAGAAGAGCACAGATTCTCCCGCCGCCATGAACTCTCTGGGCTCAAACCTGTCGGAGCTCGACCGACTTCTGCTGGAGCTGAACACGGTGCAGCACAGCGCCCCACAGAAGGTCAGCGGTCACTAACAATCTGTTAGTGCTGTTTTAATGTCAGAGCCATGTTTGTTTGTTTGACGTTTTGTCGACGTGGGATTTTGTCTGAAATCTGAAAACATGGCCGCGCTCCACAGCGTTTCCCGTGCTTATCCATTCAGAAATACTGACATGTTTGTTACGCACGGAATCCCCCCGACAACACTCTGTAATCCAAATATTTGGTCATTTACTCCTGCCAAAGTCTGCGGGGATATCCACGCACATGTGCAGACGTTATTAACTTTAGGGCCTTTGTCATTTCACTCTTTACCAACATCTCCAGTTTAGTCGCTCCTACAGACTCCACACTTTACAGGCTCCCACTCAACTACATTTGGAAGGCAAGGCAAGGCAAGTTTATTTGTAGAGCACAATTCATACACAAGGCAATTCAAAGTGCTTCACAGTTGCAGAAAAAATTACAAGAAAACAGATAAAATCAATCAATAAAACATCAACATAAAGTTAATCAATGACAGTAAAAGGCAAGAGTGCAGATAAAATACTTTCAGTTTTCATATGCACGGGTAAAAAGAGCTGTTTTCAGCCTGGATTTGAACATTGTCAGAGTTGAGGCCTGTCTCACATCCTCATGAAGACTGTTCCAGATTTAGCTGCATGAAACTGAAACGCAGCCTCACCGTGTTTATTATTGACTCTGGGAACCACCAGGAGACCCCTCCCTGAAGTTCTCAGGGCCCGAGATGGTTCATACGGCTCTAACATGTCAGAGATGGACTTTGGTGCTAAACCATGAAAAGACTTGTACACAAGCAGAGCTGTTTTAAATTCTATTCTCTGAGTGACAGGAAGCCAGTGCAGAGACCGGAGCACTGGACTAATGTGGTCGTATTTCCTGGTTCTTGTCAGGACTCGAGCAGCAGCGTTCTGGATGTTCTGCAGCTGTCTAACAGCTCGTTTAGAAAGGCCAGTGAGCAGGCCATTACAGTAGTCTAACCTGCTGGAGACAAATGCATGGATGAGTCTCTCTAAGTCTGGTTTTGACACTATTCCTCTGATCTTGGCAATGTTCTTCAGATGGTAAAAAGCTGATGATGTTATTGCTTTGATGTGGCTGTTTAAGTTCAGGTCTGAGTCCATGATTACTCCTAGATTTCTAACCTGATTTTTTGGTTTCAGAGCGAGAGACTCAAGGTGACTGATAACACTTTGTCTTTGTGTCTGTGGGCCAAAGACAATGATCTCAGTTTTGTCTGAGTTTAGTTGGAGAAAGTTGTTTTGCATCCACAAACAGATCTGTTCGATGCAGTGACAGAGTGTATCTACAGGCCCATGTTCACCTGCCGTCAGTGACACGTAGATCTGAGTGTCATCTGCGTAGTTGTGGTACGACACATTGTTGCTGTTTATTAGCTGACCCAATGGAAGCATGTACAAGTTGAATAAGAGGGGTCCCAAGATTGACCCCTGGGGGACTCCACAGGTCATGGAAATTTTGTCTGAGACACAGTTGCCAATTTCGACAAAGTACGTCCTATCCTCGAGATAGGACTTGAACCAGTTTAGAGCAGTACCAGAGATTCCCACCCAGTTCTAACTTGTGAAGTAAGATCCCGCGGTCCACTGTGTCAAAGGCAGCGCTCAGGTCCAGCAGAACTAAAACTGAGACCTTACCTGCATTGGTGTTCATACGAATATCATTTGTCACCTTGATCAGAGCTGTCTCAGTGCTGTGGTGGGGCCTAAATCCTGACTGGAAAGTATCAAACACATTGTTAGATAGGAGAAAGTAAGTGAGCTGTTGATATATTACTTTCTCTAGGACTTTTCCTAAGAACTGTAGGTTTGATATGGGCCGGTAGTTGTTCAGTACCTTGGGATCAAGGCTGCTCTTCTTTAGATTTTTTCCCACAGGAATTAAATTTTGTCAATATCTTTTTCCTGCCTGATCTATTGAGCTTTGAACCCAAGAAGCAAGAGAGATTTGAATTTTCTAGTTTATTCAAAACTCCATCTGAGCAAATATCTGTAACTAATATGTCACAAAATAAAACCACACATTTAACCATATATTTAAACCTAGCTCAAAAATATATTTTTTATATGAAAACACAAAATGACAGAACTGCATACATTTCCTCTCATATCTCATAACAAAAGTTATTTAAGCTATTCTTGCTTGGTCCGAGCACCAATCAAGTAATATTCAGTCATGGAAATCAAACTCAGCTGAAATGAGTCTGGCTGGATATGATTCATTCTCATGTCTTTGTTTTGTGGCCTGTTGTTGATTAATAACGAGTCATTTCATCTCCGGCAGAGGAAGCAGCTCCGCCCCTGCCGCCCACCTCCATCCTGCAGCAGGCCTCGGAGAACGGCGTGGACCCGCCCCGGAGAGAGGACGTGCGGCCGAGCGTGGACAGCCTGCTGGACGAGCTGGAGCAGTCAGTGGTACCTGGCGTCGTGCCCCTGGTGGTCAGCGAGAAGCCATTGTCGGACCCGCCCCCGAGCGTCTGCTGCCGTCGTCACGGATGTCGGCCTCCTCCGCCACGCGAGAGCTGGACGAGCTCATGGCCTCGCTGTCCGACTTCAAAGTCCAGAGCAACGTGAGTCGGCTCGCTCGTTACAGCGTGCTACGCTGGTGTTCTGTTCATATGACGTACTGGATCACTGAGGGCCTAAGGCCAGACGCTGCAGGTGAACAGGGACAAAAATCAATAATGTGAAACTTGGCTGTAGATTACTCGCGTAAATATGAGGGATATAAAGGCATTTTAAGATTAAAGATGTCTATGAAGATCTAAAAGATTGATTAAGCCAGCTGTGAGTTTATGGTTTATTTTGTGACTAGGGAGGTTTTTGAGTCACGATTATTTGGGGGTAATATTCGAACATAACGAATATTCACGATTATCGAAATGAAGCAAGAAAATCCTGAGAATTTCTCAAATGCTTTATAGTCCTGTCTAAATGTTCACAAGAAGAAACAAGACATTATATTATTTACATTTTATACCTATTTAAGGGTTGTTTTAATTGAAAACCTATTGAACATTAAGCCTGTGTTATCTGAACGCGAAATAATGTATGTGCGGTATGAGCGCAGAAAGAATAAGAAACGCTGAAAGAAAGTCGTTCTATTCATGAACGCCTCGACGCCATGAGGAAAAGAGAGAAGCAGGGAGAATGTGAGCGCTTTGGACTGCGGTGAAGTTAGTTTCCTGTTAAACGGTGGATATTCACCTCCAACACTTTGGAGGTGAGAAAATGCTTTATTTGTCATTGTACAATTGTACTTTGAAATTACGTTCAGGTGTCGACCTGAGCAGCATGTTTTTGGAAGTCGGGGAAACCGGAGTACTGCCTTCAGTCTCCTCTGGTGACTGAAGAACGGTGCAGCGCCTCCTGAGTTTGTCCCGGTTTCAGAGCGTGGGGGAAAAAAAGCGTCCTTTGCGGCTAGTATAGACTCTCTGCAGTAACAAATTCACTGAACCCCACAAAAACACAGCAAAGATACACAAAACTATCCAGTAAAACAACATGGAAAAGAAGCTACAAATGTAGTTCACAGAGAAAGGCAAAAAACGCTGCTGTATCAATAAAGAGCATGTTACCCATGACTGCACTTATTCTATGCTGCAGTGGTTAAGTCTTGCTCATTTAAATAATAGGCAACATTATGGCACTTATCATTAATAAACTTACTATAGCCCTACAGCAGTAGGCCGAGTATGTGCAACAATATAATTTGCCTGATTCAACTAAACCCAAGCTGTGTTTCTTTTTCAGGGTTCAAAGCTCAATAACTTAGGCAGGAACTGGATTGAAAGATCCTTGGAAAAAAAACACCTTCCTAGACTGGACAGGGAAAACCTCTTATGGGCGGCACGGTAGTACAGCGGTTAGCACTTATGCTTCACAGCTAGAAGGTCCGGGTTCGATACCCACCTGGACGGGGCCTTTCTGTGTGGCGTTTGCATGTTCTCCCTGTGTCTGAGTAGGTTTCCTCTGGGTACTCCGGTTTCCCCTACCACTAAAATCATGTACAATAGGCCAGGATGAATGAGAGTGTGTTTGAGAGTGCGCATGGGGGACGACGGATGCAAATTAGCCCAAGACTACAATCCAGTGTGGCTTGTTTATATGCATGAGACCCATGTATGTTCATTAACATGCACTGTCCTGACCAAATAAACCAATAAAAAAAAAAAGAGTGGTGCTGGGTACCGCGGCATTAACGATACTTGGTTTTCGATACCTAGGTATATTATAATATTTGTCGTCTAGAACCCGATAACGGAACAAAAATGTGTGGAAGATCTGCACACATACCTCCAATGTCAAGAAATGTGGGGGAAAATGGGGAATATTTTTTTGAAAAATTAGAGAAATTGAAGCAAAAAGGGCAAATTGTGTTAAAAATAAATTGGAATAAAATGGGGCAAAAATTAGGAAAAAATGGGGGTTAAATTGTGAGGGAATTTAGCCTGGGAATACCCATGCTGCTGTGTGCACTCGAGTCATTTCGAACTGCACAGCAGCCTGGGGACCATGGCCGAAATCTTGCATGGATTTGGGACCAATCACAGGACGAGGAGGGACGGCAAGACGATGACGCGCTATTCGACATACGGAAGCTTGTAGTTTGTTTAGGGATAAAAAAATAAACGTTTTTTTTTTACGGATCCAACATGACAGCAGCAGACGCGACGCCATCTTTCGATCAAGCTTTAGAACGTGTTCTAAATAGTTTAGCTCGAAAGTTTACAGCGGGTACGTCATACATCATCTGATACGATGATAAGATTGGCTATGGCTACCACAGTGGCATGAGAGACATTCAGCACAATAAATGGCTATGGACAATTGTAAACCACACCTCTTCTACCAGAACATGATTGGTGGTCCCCAGACTATAGCCAGACTAGGGGGAATTGGGAAAATATTAGTAATAAAAAAGGAGCAAAAATTGGGCAAACGAGAAAAAAATTGGGCAAAAATAAGAAAAATTTGTACAAAATTTGGGAAAAATGGGACAAACACTGGGCAATTATTTATGAATAAAAAATAATTGGGAAAAAATTGAGGAAAAAATCATTTATTTGAGCTGAAATAATCAAGTAATTTCCTTAAATGCTGTCCCTGGACCAACAGCATCAGAACTTGGATCTAAAGATTTCACATTTTTTTCTGATACCATACTGGTATTAACGGTACCCAGCCCTA
Source organism: Neogobius melanostomus (assembly GCA_007210695.1). Taxonomy (NCBI): domain Eukaryota; kingdom Metazoa; phylum Chordata; class Actinopteri; order Gobiiformes; family Gobiidae; genus Neogobius; species Neogobius melanostomus. The sequence continues at coordinate 71,932 of VHKM01000729.1, forward strand.
CTCATGAGTCCAGTCAAATGACTGTTGTTTTGCTCTAGGTTACAGTTGAATGTATTTTCATCATGTATAAAAGCCTTTGTGAGCCCCAACAATATAAACCATAACCACTGATTTACAGCAAACCTTTTGTACCAAAACCTGGGACCGTCCCTCTTGACTTTCCTTTTGCAGTAAGTCTGTCTCCACTGTTCTCTCTGTGCGTCTCAGTCTGGCTCTCAGTGCTCTGTAAACCAGGAGGAGGCGGAGTCTGTCGCCCCTGACCCCGCCCCTCTGACCACGCCCTCCTCCACGCCGCTGCTCCTCGAGCTGCACATCGACGAAGACGGCTGCTCCTCCGCCGCCAAAACCTGCGCAACCTCCGTCTTCAGGAAACAGGAAGCCGACGGTGACGCTTTGGCACGCGTTACCGATGAAAAGACCAGCGTGGTGTCTATTCCCACGGCCAAAACTTTCGGCCCTGTCCCCATCCAGACCCCGAGTCCCAAAACGCCAAGCCCGGTCGTCCCGTCGAAGTCCCCGAGCCCTGTGGCCAAAAAACCCTCGCCAGTTTTGAAAGGTCGAGCGAGCGAGAGTCCGAGCCCCGAAATTACAGAGAGCACCAGCGCCGCGCGGTCAACTAAAGTGTCTAGTCCCGCCATCGTCCCGCGCATCGCCAGCCCGGAGCTCAAAAGCGCAAGCCCTGTGCCCGTCCCGGTCATCTCCAGCGCGCTGATGGGGCCGCTGACTGCCAGCCCGGACCGCGCCAGCCCCATCACTATCCCCATCCTCTCCGTGCCCAAAGTGTCCAGCCCGCTGACCCTGCCCACTGTCACCGTCCCGAAGAGTGTCAGCCCCGACTTAGACGCCAAGTACCCGAGAGGCGACACGCCGACGGTGATCAGGAAAACCTACACGGTGCAGAGCGCCAGCAGCCCGTGCAGCTTCGCCTCTGAGCCTAAAGGGGGCGACGTGCTGGAGCTGACGTGGCCGTGCCGCGAGCCGCTGCTGGACGAGGCGCTGGACAAGCTTCTGGCGCCTGGGTCACCGTCGTTGTCGCAGGCCTTTTCGGGAGACGACGACGGGCGCTGGGAGGAGGAGGAGCTGTACCCGAGCCTCAGCCGCGACGGCACGCTCACGCCCATGACCGACTTCAGCTGGGCGGACGACTGCCTCACGCCGTCGCCGTGTCCCGGGACGCCGGACGCCTCGCTAGAGCTGCCCTCGCAGCAGCCCTCCGCCGTCGAGCGCCTGTCCGCGTCTGGACAAGTACAAACCAACTGCTGGAATGTGCACGGAGCATGTGACTGCGAGATATCTGAGGTTAAAATGACAGGATTCAGAATGTCACTCTGGTTTTCAGTCCAGTTTGTTCAAAACAGACTAAGAGGCTCTGCGCTCGGAATGTTGTATGCAGCTCTGCCCAGTGCCGGGAGTTAAAATCTCCATAGACTTTTAGAAAACAATGAGTTTAAAAGAACAACAGCAGCTGATCAGCCTGTGGAAAAGCCTTGACATAAAACCTGCACTTTTAAATTCAAGATTTAGCCCGAACGTTATAAACCGAAAAGTAAAAAAAGCCTTTTGCCGTATTTTCTTACTTGTAAAATGTCTGCGCTTATGCAAGGCCCTGGTAGATAGTTTACACATTACAAGCAATTAATAGGAAATAAGCATAGAAAAAAAAACAAATGTGTTCCCACAGCTCTGGCGCTTAGGTCAGCACATAGCACGCTAACGCAGAGCTAACACAGAGCTAACACAGAGCTGAGGAGTCTGTGGAGTGGAGGATTTTTACTTCCAGCACCGGGCGGCGCGTCGATTGCTGAGCTCTTTAGCAACATGCTAACTCCCTGTAAGGCAACGCCTGTGTTTATTCCTATGGAGAGTTAGCCATGTCTCACTGAAATAAATACGTTTTGAAATAGTATAGATACAGACGGCATGTTTGGAATTGCCCGTATATGGTCATGTTCAAAGCAGCCAGAGGTGGAAAACACAGAATTACTTTAAAGTCATAACCACCACATGAACTGAGCACATTTTCTCCAGTTTGGCATTACCCAAATATAAAAGCCGAAAATACAACCAAAAAAAGTGACAAAAAAGCAATAAAAGAGCAACATAAAAGTGACAATAATGTGCCAGAAAAGCCTTGAAAAAGCAACAAAAAGCTATAAAAACACACGAAAACAAAAATGCTTTAAAAAAAGTGACAATAATGTGACAATAAAGTTACAATCAGTTTTGTAGGTCTTGGTGTTACACTGGCCTATAGGCTGTAAGCTCCAGTCGAGAAGCTGTCAGATTTGGGTAAAGCTGAACTGGAGAAAATGCGCTTGGTTAAGGTGGGGGTTAAGAGGTTAACAAATGATGGATTATGAATATAATATTGTTCTACTAAATGAAGATACAGAGACATGGCGAGGAGCAAAATAACCATAACAGCCCATAAAGGCATAAAAAACGGACAATGCTAACCAGGAAGCTGCGTTAGCTTCATGCTACATATGCTACCTATGCTTTTTCAGTTCTACTGAACAATTTGCTGTGAAAAAACATCCACATAGATCCGATTTTGGCTTGACTTGATTGGTGTGTGATTAATATGTTTATAGTCCGCTAGAAAACGACTAAAAAGAGTTAAAACTCTGATTCCAAAGAGAGGTTTGCTTCTCCCTCGACTAGGCCACGCCATCTTGCCGTCTGTATCTATGTAGTAGGAAACAATCACTTACAAGTAGTTTCAGGAACACTTTTGGATCGATGTGATGGATTCGGGGAACAGGCCAAAACAGTCGTCGGAACACTCTCATTAAACACCGTTACGTCATCTCAAATCTTTGCCGGATCTGCCAAAACATTTTCCCGGATCCTTTGCCCTGAAAAACTCAAATGTGGGGAATGCGTTCCTTGAAACCGAGGATCAAATTAACGTTCATATGACAGGTTTAATGCTTTTAAAAATATGACTTATGTAGCTGGATGACATCTATAATTATCTTATTTCGGTGAAGCAGCAAGAAATGTTGGGAATAAAAGTTATTTTATTAGAAATTTTAAGCTGCTGACAGGAAGTGACATAGATAGTGGTAAAGTTTGACTCATTTCCCAGTGACACAACATGGTCGGCACGGAAACACATAGTTTGCCTCAATCTATGTCACTTCTTGTCAGTGTCCAATATGGCAGTGAAACTATAAACATCACAAAAAAACAGTCAAACTAAAGAAAACTGGGTAGTTAAAAAAAATTAAATCTAAATCTTAAATATAATTGTGTTAACTATGTTTGAGCAAACATTGTGTCGAATGTGTCACATGCACTTTAAGCACTGGTCGTTACCCTACACAGGCCAACCGGAAGTTAGCCAAAAAAACATTTGGTGCGCTGAGCCATATTGACATGGGCCTGGGTCGCATTTGAAAAAATCAAATACAGGTCGCAGATGGACGAAAGGAAAAAAGACCGATTTGGGCCAATTTGGCTAAAATGACAAAAATCAAGATGCACGTTCTGAATTCCAGTATTTTAACACGAGTAAACCGCATGTTGAAGTGATCGTGGAACATGTCCGACGCAGAGAGAAGACCTCACTCGTGAGGTGTTTTTAAAGAGAGTCTAACAGGTCTGCACTCGCTCCGCCGCTCGTCTCTGGGCCTGTCCTGTTCCTGCTCGGAGCACGCACTTTGTCAGATGTCGATGTTGAAACAGTTTTGCATAAAGTTTGGCAGCGCACGTACGCAAAGCTTGGATGAGTGACCAGATCTTTGCGATTTGAAGAGAGTGGGCTTGGCCTGCAGCTTGTGCCGTACTCCAGGTTTTCACAATCGCTTCATCTGTTGACATGTTTGAGATTGAAAAATGAATTGTGTCTGTGATAAATAGTGATTTGAAACGCTGTCGATTTTGCTCAAACTGCTGGGCCTGACGTGTGCGATACTGTGACTAGTGTGGTTTGGTTTGGACCGTGCTTGGCCTCGTTGCTCTTTCGATCCTTGTGCCCTACTGGAGAAAACAAAACAAAAAAGCGCATTCAAAATTTGATCAATGTGCATGTAAAAGAGGTCCTATGGCATGAATGTATAATAATGGTTTCATATCTGAAGCGAGAATTAAGTCGGTACAAAAGGTTGAACACAGAAAAACATTAGAATTGGCACATCTCCTTTGAAATCAGTGGGAACTTTCTGATCTAACTCTGAAATAATACACTTTTCAAAAACGGTACCCACACTAACTTATGATGTCTGCACTGCCTAATTTACCAAATACTCCGAAGAATTATCTACTTCAAGAATTTCAATGTTTTAAGGTCATTCTAGTGAAAAAAATTGGGGCCATAATGTACCATGGGTGAGGCACACACTTTCACAATGTTACAATGTTATATTTTCATCAAAAACAGACCTGGAGTGGTGTTTTGTCCCAATAGTTTTGAGTAATTCTGCATATTTATTGAAAACGCCAGCCTGCACTCCAGTGTCCGCCACCCGGGCTCAAAACACCAATGGCTTGCGCCGATGCTTGTACCTGAACGCTGTGGCATGGCTTGTTTGGAGTGTTTGGAAAAAGCATTTTGTGAGAGCAGATGACGTACTCGCGTGGGAATTTGCCGTGTCCATGCTTGCATTGGCGTTTCCCCCCCCCCCCACGGACCGGGTGTCGCCGCCCTCACCTCCGCTCCTCCCTAGCTGAAGTCGGTGATCCGCAGAACCAAGGAGACGCCCAACGTGCACCCGATGTTCCGCGACGGGCTGCTGCGGCGGAAGATGGGCCCCATCCTTGTGAACAAGTCCAACTCACAGGACCGGCTGATCGAGGAGCTCCAGGGGAAGCTGGGCATCGGCCATCGGGTGGAGCGGCGGCGCAAGCAGCAGCCCGACGACTGGCTCACGGAGGGCGTCATCGTCACATCCAACCCCCAGAGGAGCCGCGAGGAGAGGCCCGCCGTGGACAAGGTACAGACTACGACTGGAGGAAAAACCGTCTATAACACGTTTCCATCACCCGTTTTGAACTTCAAAGTTAAGTAACCACTTTCACAGTGAGAACTCATCATGCACATTAAAAGGTTTGTCCCGTCGCCTGAAGTTTGACGTAGCAAATTAAAAGAGCATGTGACTGTGGGCAGAGTAGTAGTGAAGAATAAAGTCGTCCATTAGTCGCAAGTAGGGCTGCGTACCGTTAAACAATACCAGTCTGGTATCGGAATAAAAAGTTTAGGTTCTACTGGTATGGAAAAATAAATGTATTGAAAGCAGGTACCGAAAATAAATAAATCTTGATTAGTTTTGATGCCGTTGGTCATCAAAAATTTGAGGGGAAAATGTGAAACAATTGGGGGGAAATTTATTGGGGGTAATGGATGAAGTGGAAACATTTTGGGGTAAAATTGGGAACAATTTTGGGGGAAAAGTAGAAAATGGGGTTAAAAATTGAAAAAAAAAAAGTGAAACCTTTTTTTTTCTGCCCATTTGTCATCACAAGAAATGTCTTGGTTGTTTCACCTCAAATAAATAAAACAAATGTAAAAGAAATTAAATGGAAGGAAAAGGAATAAATCAAGATTAATATTCTATTTTCTGGTTCTATATGACAAATATTGTTCGTATAGGTTTCAGAAAAATCGTTCAGGTATTGAAAACCAAGTGTCTAATCTAATGGTACCCAGCCCTAGTTGCAGGTCGTTTAGTCCCAAATTAATGTGTTCCCAGATGTGCTGGAGCTCAAACATCGCTGCGCTGTCTTTCGCTGCCTTCACGCTAAGAGCTGAGGGCGCTAGACCAAGCTGGCAACTGCAACTCTCCCAGCGACGCCGACGCTCCTGATCTTTATTAGAAAGAAGAAAACTCACCCTGAGAGAGTTTTGGTTTGTCCAATGTTTAGAAGTAATTAATGCAAGCTTATTTCCACTAGATAAATGAATGTGGCCAAAAAACAGTGTCACATAAATGACATAACCAGAAATGTATTAGGGAAAAACAAAGTCGTCCATTTGGATAAGAAGGTGAAAGACCGTCTGGATGTCTTTATGTAGACGAAGTTTACCACCAACTAAACAGGCCTGGAGAATTTGAATATTTCAAAAACGCGTTCAGAGCATTGATCATTCAGAAATGGCAATAGGAACATCACAAGTCAAAGCGTATGGCGTCAAGAAACAAAGAGTAGTGACTAAACCACAGGTGGATTAGCAGATTACTTAACGTGTGTAGAGATGAATGTATGGACAACTCGCTCCATCACAAGCCGATTTAAGACGAGATAAAAGTTGCTGCATTTGGCCACGGCGTTTGTCCGTTTGTTTTAAGATTTCCAACAGTGATGACGCTAGAGCTGGTGGTGTAGGTTCAATGTTTGTGTAGAGAGATTCTCCATCCAAATTCAAATAAGATGTGCTCAATCTTGGCGAAAAATCTTTTCAAAACAAGGCCACTGTGAAAGCACGCTGTAATCAAAGCTGAAGTCGGTTCATCGAAACATAAATGGATGTCAGCGCTAATCGATCAGATAATCTCCGTTCCATCGCCTTAGAAAGTTCCATTGTCGTCGACGTTACGCCTTGGTCTCCTCTGACGTGTGTCTCTTCATCCTCCAGCAGATCATTGTCCCCCCGGAGTCCCCCGCCCCCCAGAGGAAAGTCCTGCCCACGCCCCAGAAACCCAAGCAAACTCCTCCCCCTCTGCCGCCGCCCCTGCCGACCCCGCCTCCACCCAGAGAACCCACACCTCCTCCGCCTCCTCCTCCCAAAGAGCCCACGCCCCCTCCGCGGGAGCCCACGCCCCCTCCGCGGGAGCCCCCGGCCCCCCCGCGAGAGCCCACGCCCCCTCCGCAACAGCCCACCCCTCCGCCGCCCAGAGAGCCCACCCCTCCGCCGCCCAGGGAGCCCACCCCTCCCCCCAAACAGTTCATGTCCGTGGGCTGCCAGACGGACTACGACCCCGTGTTCCCGCTGCTGCAGGCACGGACCCTCCGGCATGTGGCAGAGTGGTTATCCATGTCGCCCGAAAGCATGAAGGTCCCTGGTTGGATTCCTGCACCTCAGTGTGTGGCGTTTGCATGCTGTCCCTGACTCTGGGCGGGTTTCCTGATTCCTGCCCCATTTTGGAGCAGCTTGGACCTCATTTGGATTGTGGATTGGCTAGAGATGGGCATTTAGCTTTTTTTATCCAGCTCACCAAGCATTTAGGCTTGAGTAACGTGTTAGATCGGTGGTCCCACCCTCTATCAGTGGGACCACTATTTCATAGTGGGCTAAATACAGCAGTTCGGTGAGAGCGTAATGGATGTAAATGCAAATAAAAGTTATGAGCTTTAGTGTGAATGCGAAGGGGGAGGGAGCAGCCCCTTGGCGGTGACAGTCTGGTGAAAGCATGTAACACGGCATGCAGTCACCCACTGCTCCAGCAGCATTGAAGGATGGGTCAAATGCAGAGAACACCTTTCCTTGCGGGGACAATAAAGTTCACGTTAACCTTGCCCTTAGATCAAGAGAACATGTACTGTATACTTCCAGCGTGATGCGCATACCCACAATACACTGCCTCAGGACCCTCAAGAAAAGATCATATGTATAATCTGCAGTAAAAACATACGGCCCTGTTATCCAGTACAGCATGTGTCAAACACAAGGCCCCCTAATCCGGCACCTAACTTGTAGATCATAAACTCATAAGCATGTCAAAGAAAAGTAAGTTTCTAGCCCATTCCTGTGTGGAGTTAAGAATTGTTAAGGAAATAACCAGAATGCTCACTCCATCCACACAGGGGCAACTTAAATTTTAAATTTTACCATTTACCATTATAGCCACCAGAGTGTGGAGTGAATGAATAATGACCACAATGTAGCACTTTGAGAAACTTGTGACACAGGCTTGTAAAGCGCAATACAAGTGTAAGCCGTTATTATTTATTACAGTCCCCCTCCTGGAACCGCCACCTTAACGTGGTGGAGGGGTTTGAGCCTGAATATCCTGGAGCTCTGTTGTCGGGGGCTTGGTGCCCCTGGTAGGGTCTCCCATGGCAAACAGGTCCTAGGTGACGGGTCAGACAAAGAGCGGCTTCAGAAGCCCCTTATGAGAGACCAACAGGCCCGGTTAGAACCATGAGGCCGTCCTTCTGTGGACCCACCACCTGCAGGAGGAGCCATAGGGGGGCATGTGATTGGCAGCTCCAACAGCTGCCCCCACACCCGGTAACGAACAAGTGGAAGAAAATGGATGGATGGATATTTATTACAGTCCTCTCGGGCTTTTGACCAAATCTAAGTTATTTTAAAATCACAGCTTATTATTAATTTATTAGACAAATGTTTGAGTATTTTCCTGTTTACATTATATGCGGCCCGCGATCCGCCGAGGAAGCTGAATTTTGGCCCACAGCCCAAATGAGTTCGACACCCCTGCAGTACGGGTTATGGGAAAACAGTCCTGTGTGTTTTGTGTAAATGTCTCTGCTTCAGAGCAGCTGTGCTACAAATGTCTTTCACTGGATAAGTCTTTAAGGCTCTGTACCTGATCTTATTTTAGTTCTTTCCCGAAGTGTGACATTTGTGGGAAAAGATCTTTGTGCATCTAATTTTAAAGCTTTTTATTGATGGTGAACATTGTTGTCACGCCTCTTCTGTAGAGGATTCTGTCCGGGTTTTATAGAGAGCGAGAGTCTCTGGCCCAGTCTAATTCTGACTCTGTTGGCGCCAGCAGCACCTCGTTGAGTCGGACAGAGTCTTTGGGGGCTTAGTTCCCAGCCTGCGGTGCGGGGTGGATGGGGGGACATCGGGGCTGAAGGAATCCCAAACACGCTCTGCTGCCGAAAGTCGAGCCGCACACATGACAGCGCACTTACCGGGACCGATATAGAACAAGCCCCACCCCCCTGCCGTGTTTACCGCCTTCTGCCCCTGGAGCCTGCAGTTTTGCCTCGTCACGGCAGATTGGTGGTTCTATTCCCTCTGCTTTGCATGCTGCTGTTGTGTCCACTGGCAAGACACACAGGTAAAGCACCCAGCAATGTGAATGTAGAAAAGTTGGCCTGGAAATCCAGAAATGACCAAAATCTGTTTGTTGTTTCACTGAATCCACTTTCACTTTGGGAACGTTACCTTAAAACACTCTGGGACGTCATCAGCAGACCCCTCATTTATAGTCTGGGACATTGCAAGTATTTTTCCCCAGAAGCATTTGTTATGTTCGGCCTGATGTTGTTGAGCTTTGAACCCTTCAGTCATAACTAATTTATTTAGATTTAATATAGATTAAATAAGATCCAAAATCACCTTTTTCCATTTTTCAGATTTTGTCGCAAAACAGAAATAGTTTGGTGATTTTCCCACGTAAGCATGAAATGCTAGAATACTTTTATTTCTTTATCCGTAATCTACAGGAAATATCTCTTTATTTCGATATATTTTCCCCCTTGACACCTGCAGCGTCTTGCCTAAGTGAAAGTGCAATATTAATCCAATCATTTTTTACATGATATTTCAAGTACATTTGATTTAATAAATAAAGTGAACTCTGCTCTGTTTGTGTTTTGCCTTTGTACAATTAAATAACATTGTTTCGGTGTTGCTTATTGTTTGAGTACGTTCTAAATGTTTGCATAGAAAGGATTGAAAATATATATCTTTTTTTTGGTGCCGTTTTCTTCTTGGACATGACCGTTTTTTGTTTCCGCCTCAGATGCCACAGACATCGTCCCCTGATGCTCCAAACAAACTGGACAACATGCTGGGCAGCCTGCAGTCCGACCTCAACCGGCTCGGGGTCCAGACGGTGGCCAAAGGTGTGTGCGGGGCCTGCAAGAAACCCATCGTCGGACAGGTACTATGACTGCTACTACTACTGCTAGGACTGCTGCCACTGCTACTACTGCTACTTCTGCTGATGCTATTACTTCTGCTAATACTGCTAGTGCTATTACTACTGCTACTACAACAGCTACTACTGCTATGACTGCTAATGCTACTACTACAGCTACTACTGCTAAGTCTACTACTACTTCTACTACAGCTACTACTGCTACTACAGCTACTAATCAGAATCAGAATAGGATTTATTGCCATTGTTATGAACAGGTTCACAACTAGGAATTTTACTCAGTACGTTTGCGCAGGCGCGCCAAACGCACCAGAGCGACCGTTACATTTTGCTGAAATTAGAAATCACAAGAAACAATAAAGCAAGTACATACAAACACAAATACAGGTGAAACTCGTAAAATTAGAATATTGTGAAAAAGTTCATTTATTTCTGTAATACAACTTAAAATATGAAACTAATACATGATATAGACTCATGACATGCAAAGTGACATATGTCAAGCCTTTATTTGTTTTAATTATGGCTTACAGCTTGTAAAAACCCCAAAATCAACATTTCAGAAAATTAGAATATTACATGAAATCAATAAAAAAATATTTTAAACCGAGAAATGTGGGCCCTCCTGAAAACTATAATCATGCATATGTAGTTTGGGCACTTTGCTTGAATGACTGCCTTAATGTGGTTGCGTGGCATGGATGCTCTCAGCCTGTGGCACTGCTGAGGTGTTATGGAAGACCAGGATGCTTCAATAGCTCCTTAAAGGAATAGGCCCCGTTTTTACATACTGAGATATGTTCTTACCTTAGCTTAGACGAGTACATTTGTACCTGTCTGGTCTTCACGTGTGCCTTCCGTGACGTAAACACAGCACAGACGGCATTAGCATTTAGCCTCTCTCTTCTCCTCTATAGCTCCAAACGAGGTGAAGATAGAAGCTACCAAACTCTTCCACGTTTTCCCTATTTAAATATGGTTACGTGAAGTGTTACACTATAAAGTATTTTATACAAAATTAAACGATGTGGATTTTCTAAGCGGATAAAAGGGGAACTATATTGTAAGGCGTAATAATACCAGGAGAATACCAGGATGCCGAAGTATTCCTGGTATTATTACGCCTTACAATATAGTTCCCCTTTTTATCCCCTCGTCAAAGCTAAGGTAAGAACATATCTCGTTATGTAAAAACGGTGGCCTATTCCTTTAAGCTCCTCTGTATTGTTCGTCTCATGTCTCTCATCTTTCTTTTGGCCCTATAGATTCTCTATGGGGGTCAGGTCAGGTGAGTTTGCTGGCCAATCAAGCACTGTAATCTGATGGTCATTTAACCAGGTTTTGGTACTTTTTGCAGTGTGAGCAGGTGCCAAGTCCTGCAGGGAAATGAAGTCAGCGTCTTCATATAGCTTGTCTGCTGAAGGAAGCATGAAGTGCTCTAAAATCTCCTGGTAGACAGTTACATTGACTCTGTACTTAATAAAGCACAGTGGACCAACACCTGCAGTAGACATGGTCTTCACACTGGTCTTCAAGCATCTTGGATTGTGTGCTTCTCCTTTCGTCCTCCAGACCCTGGCACCTTGGTTTCCAAATGAGATGCAAAATTTGCTCTCATCAGAAAAGAGAACTTTGGACCACTGAGCAACAGACCAGGGGTCTCATTTATGAAACTGTCCGTGAGAATCTGCCTATAAGAGTCCGTACGAGCAAAACCCAAACTTCACGTACGGAGAAAAAAATTGGGACTTATGAAACCGTCCGTACGCGCAGCACCACGTAAACTCCCCTTCACAAATTCTACCTGGAGCAGAAATGTGCGCACATGACCCCTCCTCAGTCACGCCCCCTGCACGCCTCCATGTCACCATATAAGGACATGCAAAGTCACTTATGAATGAGATTTACCTAAACATGAGGCGATAATGAGAGGGTTTTACCGAGACCCCGGGAGCAGAGAGGGAGGGGCCACACGCCGCAGCAGTGACGGCAGAGGCCGAGGTGGATCTTTACTGACATGTTACCGCTGTTTCTCTGATCACAAGTAACCTACTGGCAGAGTGCAGAGTCTCATCAATAACACTTTTGGAATACACTTTTAGAACGTAAAGAAGAGCCTTTTAGACGCTGATTGTGATATTTCCCAGTGCTGTTCACGGAGCTCACATTTCCTGAAACTACAGAATAAGCTCGGTGGGCTTTGAATCACTCAGATAGTCTATTGTTTGAGCTCGCTGTACGTGCAGTGGGGATGAGGCACCGGTTCGCTTTGGGCATGAATGAGGAGCAGAGTCCGGGTGGTATGAGAAAGAGAGAGGTTGTGGAGCTGCAGCGCGTAATTACGCAGTGTCTCTGAATGGACTTGTGCCTTGAACCAGCCCTCAGCGCGGCCTCCACAGGAGTTGGTCAGACTTTGGTTAAAAGCACAGAGCGGCTCGGATCCTTCCTGCTTCTCGCTCCCAGCCGGCGGCAGTGCGCTCCGGTGTCCGTGCATGAGCGTCATGAGCGTGCACGTCTTTGAGTGTCACACATGACTACAATATTTTTATTAAGTATATAAACGAAAGATTGAAACACTACACAAAGCCAACGGTTGATTTCCTAGATTTTATTTTTAATGATCTTAATCATTCTGTAGAAAATAAAGAAATGAGCAGTTTAAAAATGTGCACCAGACTTCATTTCCTCAATCCGACCTCCCCTTGCTGCTTTCCCTCGCCTCTCCTCGTGTGTTTGCAGCGTTTCTGAAAAGTGCGGACTGCGTACGCCAGGTACAAACCTAGTGTGGCGGTGCGTAATGTTTCACGTTCAGTTTGATTTCTATAAATACCACCTTTGGCGCAGAACAGTTCGTACGGAAGGTTTTGGCCTCATTTTGTCCGTACGTGGGCTTTATAAATGAGACCCCAGGTCTTTCGTTCTTTAGCCCACACAAGACGCTTCTGATGTTGTTTGTAGTTCAGGAGCAGCTTAACAAGAGGAATATGACATCTGAACCCATGTCTAGGATCCGTCTGTGTGTGGTGGCTCTTGATGCACTGACTCCAGCCTCAGTCCACTCCTTGTGAAGGTCCCTCACACTTTTGAATGGCCTTTTTTCCTGACAATCCTCTCCAGACTGACCTCATCCCTGCGGCTTGTGCACCTTTTTCTTCCACACTTTTTCCTTCCACTTAACTTTCTATTAATGTGCTTTGATACAGCACCTTTAGAACATCCAACTTCTTTTGCTTTTACCTTTTGAAGCTTTCCTTCCTTATGGAGGTCAGGTCAGCAATCTTCCCCGTGATGGTGAATTCTTCTGAACCACTGAGAGACCATTTAAAGTCTCAGGGACCCTTTGCGGGTGTTCTGGATGAATTAGCTAACGACAGGGTGACACTTTGAGCCAACAATAGCCCCTTTTCACAATATTCAAATTTTCTGAAATTTAGATTTTGGGGTTTTTACAAGCTGTGAGCCAAAATCATCAACATTAAAACAAACAAAGGCTTTACATATGTCACTTTGCATGCCATAAGTCTATATCATATATTAGTTTCACATTTTAAGTTGAATTACAGAAATAAATGAACTTTTTCACAATATTCAAATTTTCACCTGTATGTATACAGTTGGATAAATACACATTACGAGCGGAAAACGCCCTGGAAATTCTTCTTTGGTACAAAAGGTAGGGGTTTTGGGGGCTAGAGATGAGTGAGGCAGATTCAGAGGGAGGGGATAGGTTAGAGGCGGGTCCTTTCGTGTTATGAGTATGAGGTGCCTTCACTGAGACCTTGGAAATAGTATGTCTTTGTGCGAGCCCGGCTCCAGTCCTTATCAAGTCCTTTCACCCGTGGCTTGGCCTTGGTGGGGGATGTTGACATTGCACAGGGGAGATAACGGCCCAGCTGCTCTCCTGTGTTCCATGGAGGATAAATTATTCAGTTTAACTTTAAAATCAATATGCTTTTTCCCTGGTCCTCAACATTATTCAAAGATCCGCAGCAGGTCGTAGCCTCCTCAGTCCCTCCATTGTTCTGCTCAGCCCCGAGATCTGTCCCAAGACCTCTCGAGACATTTCTCCCGACCGAGCCAAGGTGAAGGCTAATACATCTTCCGTAATCTTTCCTTGTAGCGAGAAGAAAGGTCTTTATAAAGCTCCTCGCTTTTCGCTACTTTCCGTTGTAATTCCGTCATGTGCTCGCTGACCATGCCAAAATGTTCTTTGATTTCCACGGATAGACAGCAGTGGGGTCTCCTTTTTAGCTGACAGTTTGCCAACTTTGCGATAAACCAGGGCAACTCCTATACTTATCATAAGCCCAAAAAGATAAATATCTTCGACATCTTCCACAGAGACGGGGACCTAACATACGACCTTCCACTTATTCCATGAATCGATCCCATACCCGGCCGGAAAAGTCCCTTCTGGACAAGTGGCCACTAAGCCATTAGCTAATGCTAATGCTACTACTACTATTACCAGGGCTGGAAACAAAAACACTATAAACGGAGGATAATAGCTGCATGTTGTTTCTGCTAATGCCTCATAGCACTCACCATTTTAATCTTGTGGTTTACAACATGCTGCAACATTTGTGAAATTACTAAACAATCTTAAAATGTGCATTCCGTTAATGAGGTTCCTCTCGCGACATTGACACAAATAAACTTGATCCCACTGTAGATTTGGTTAATGAAATGATGAAACGCTGAGTTAGGGAGGTGTAGAGTGAGAATAGAAGTCCCGAAAAGGCAAACACATTGAAAATCCTTTCAGTGGAAACCAGAAGCTATTTCCAAGATAGATGCTAATGGAGCGTTATAAAAGGCGCCAAATGGGCTAAGTAGATGAGTTGTGTAATTACATTCATACTTTAATCCAGTGGTGCCCAACCAGTCGCTCGCGGTCTACTGGTAGACCACAGACTGATCCCAAGTTGGCTGCGAGGGGTGTAGGGAAAGAGAAAGGACGGGATTTCGCGATCGCAATACTTACACGAAATCAAGCAAACTCTGCTCATTCAGCGCGCTACTGTGACTATTTGCACATAGTCGTTGCGTCCAGCTCCTCCTTGGGCGGGGACTGCTGCATCTGTCCTCCCAGCCGCCTCTCACACTCAGCCCTGGGCTGACTTCACTGCGTAGCGCCTGTTCCGTCCTCCTCCTGCCCTCTGTCCATCGGTCTCATTTCTCTCTTTCTGCTACTGGACTTTATTTGGTTTATATCTGACAGATAACTGTATGTGCATTTAGATCGCTTCTTTTCTCTTGTGATGTGGTGTGCGTTCGTGAGGTGCGTTCGTGAGCAGGTCCTTCTGGGCAGTTTTTTATCAAACTTGTGTGGACTCAGAGAGGCTACAGCCGCTGTAGCGTCTGTGAGTGTCTGAGTGCTGAACTACAGCACCTGTCCGCTGTGCCTGCCTGTCTGCTCCGCCCACTTTTCACCACTCTTGCTCAGATAAGACAGAGACGCACAGATCTGTTTTACAGATGATACAAGTACTTAAAAACAACTCTTATTTGAGTTCTTTTCATATTCCCCAAATCCTCTATTACTGTAAAATGAAAACAAAGTGTGAATTTAATGTATCTGGTTTATTTATTATTTCTGTTTGGTTCATATTAAGGACTGTTATGGCTATTGCCCATCATGCAGATTAGTGTGTGTGTGTGTGTGTGTGTGTACTTTTACAGCAAACTGGCAACTGTGACAGGAGTTTGTCTGCATGTGTTTGAGAGAGGAAGGGTTTGTGATGTGATGTCTAGTGGTTGTGTGACAATAAGAAAACTTGTTGTAAGGTTAGTTACTGCAGGATGTAAAAGATGTGTGTGGGTTTCCAATGTTGACACTGAACTGGTAGATCTTGGGAGGTTGGCTACTTGAAAAGTAGATCTTGAGTCAAAAACGTTGGGCACCCCTGCTTTAATATATTCTTCGATAGATAATGGGCCGGTGTGGTTAAATACGGGCCTGATCACACATCTGGTCCAACTGGCCCAAAAGTACGTTAGCCCACCGGGGCCCTCCAGTGCTCCCGATGGTCAGTCCAGCCCTGATTACTACTGCTATTGCTACTACTGCTACTACCATTGCTACTACTGCTACTACCATTGCTACTACTGCTACTACCATTGCTACTACTGCTACTACCATTGCTTCTACTGCTATTGTTGCCTGGCTCTGCCATACTATTCCCTGTCCATTCCACACAGGGAAGTTAGTGTAGTCACTGAGCTATTGGAGCAGTTTGAACGGGCGGGCCTAACGCGCACAGATTGTCAGTGAAATAAACCAATCAGCAATTAGCGGACGTGACAACAACTGTAGTCCAACTCACAAAATATTAACTGAATATAAATTCACGAGAACACGGAGGCAACTACTTCATCCATGATTAGTTTTGGCTAATGTTAATGTTAATTGAACTAACAACATAGAGGTGCAGTGAGTGACGTAACCTTGTCTATTCTCTGTGACTGTCGTGATTGGTTCGGCCTCAGCCGCCAATCAGCAACTTGTTTACCGTGTATGTGCAGACCAACCTTCTTTCGCGCAGAAAAGAAGTGGGTGTGGTTTACCAGGCTACTGCTATTGCTACTACTATTGGGGATTGTAGGACTGTATAATGATTTGGAATTCTTCATCCACTCAACATATCGATATCGGACACAAAGGGCAGTTTAGTAATTTAATGATGTTCAATTGGTTACAAAGATCTGTTACAAATATCTGATAAGGTTGCAAACATCTGGTATCTGAAAGTACATGAAATAACTGATTACTAAGATTCACACAACTGACACCTCGATCACAATACTTAAGTCATCTTAGCACAGATTACAACATACATAGCCAAAACGAGTAATTAACTAAATGTCATCTGAAACTACACCAAGACGACGAACTAACTGTAAATATCACTTTAACCCACCTCAGTCACAGACGCAGACATTTGCAACTGCCCAACTGACTGTTACCTGACTGCTCAACGATTATATATGGTGCTCCGTTACTTAGCAACCATAAACTCCTCCCATCTGTTCAACTGTAATAGAGAATTTACAACAGCTACTACTATTGCCACTACTATTGCTACTAGGGCTGAAAGATATATCGTTTTCGTATCGATATCGAGATAGGAACATTCAAGATATTAATATCGAAAAAGCAACGATATATCGTTATCATATTGATATCGAGATATGAACATTCATTGAAATCGTACATTAAAATCGAAATTCGAAAAAGCAAGATATAAACGATATAGATTTTCATGAATAAAACGGCACTCTTTTGTATTGTTTTTATTTTTCTGAAAAATGCTTGGTTTTCACATAACCCATAGTTATATCGTATCGATAGAGATATCTGGCATGAATATCGAGATATGAAATTTGTCCATATCGTTCAGCACTAATTGCTACTACTACTATTGCTACTACTACTGCTATTGCTACTGCTACTGCTACTACTGCGACGGTGATGCAGAGAGTAGAGTGGGTCGTCTTGTGATCGGAGGATCGGGGTTTCGAATCCCGCAGGCGCACACTGTCGTTGTGTCCTTGGGCAAGACACTTCACCCACATTGCCTCCAGTGTCTGCGTACCGTACACCGGTGTATGAAAGAGAGTGAATGGGTGACTGGTTCCTTGATGTAAAGTGCTTTGAGTGCCTAAAGCAGGTAGAAAGGCGCTATATAAAATGTGACCATTTACCATTTACTACTATTGCTACTGCCATTACTACTACTGCTACTGCCAGAAGTGGTCAAAGTACTTTCATTACTCTCATACTATCGGTCAAATATTATTCCAATAAAAGTAAAAGTTAAGTGAAAGTACTTAAGTATTTGCTGTCGAAAGCACTTAAGTATTCAAAGTAGAAAGTCCAAATCCCTGTAAATAAGTGTTAGGAAAAATCACTTTGATGAAAATGTGCCTGAAATCCCCTCTGTACGGCAACACGACGGGGATAAACTTTCTTCCTTGTTGTGAGTCAGTGGCATTGACAGTACATCTGCATAGCGCCACTTGCTGTTCATAGTGTGCATTATTAGGCTTTTCACAAATTGACTTTTGACTTTGTTATATTTATCTGTGTGTTATATTTATCTTTCAAATGGAGCGAAGTAAAAGTAAGAAGTTCTCAAATACTACTCGATCCTTAAAAACTCTTGCTCCTGACAGTTCCTCTGTGCTCCTGACAGTTCCTCTGTGCTCCTGACTGTTCCCCTCCTGTCCTGCAGGTGGTGACAGCGATGGGAAAGACGTGGCACCCGGAGCACTTCGTGTGCACTCACTGTCAGGACGAGATCGGCTCCAAGAACTTCTTTGAACGCGATGGCGCCCCGTACTGCGAGAGCGATTACCACAGCCTGTTCTCGCCACGCTGCCACTACTGCAACGGGCCCATACTGGACGTAAGTACTGTAAATACTACTACTAGTACTGCAACGGGCCCATAATCGTTCAGGCTGAGATGGCCTCCTTGTCTTTGTCAGTAACATTGTGCTACAGGCGTTAGATTTGTGATTTCACAAACTCATACACACATCTTGAAAGTAGAGTTGCCAACTGTCCCTTGAAGTACGGAATCGTCCCGGATTGAAAAATATAGGAGCGTCCTGTATTGAATCAATAAGGGACGGCTTTTGTTCTGTATTTTGAGGATTCTTTCTTTCTCCCCCGTCACTCACTGCCAATCACACGCACACTGCACGGGTCTTCTTAATCATGTGATTTATTGGTTTAAGCGTCTCTTCTTCGGCCAATCGGTGTCAAAGGGGGCGGTCCCAGACACCGTCAGATTTTCTGTCGGTGTCTGACACAGACAGCCCTCCACGTCCCGTTTAACTCAGAGAGATTCATGGAAGAAACAAAAGAGACGGCAGAAGTGCAAATGAGAGTGGAAAGAGCAACACGCTTGGTTAGAGAGGGTGAGGGTGCACTTTTTTGTGGCCGAGTGTTTTCTGAGGCTCACGGAGACGGCATCAATCCCAAGATCAACCCAAATCAGATCAACCTCTCAGTTCTACGTCCCACAAACTAAACATTTTATTTTTGCTGTATGATCATGATTCTATAACAGATTTGATTTGATTATTAGTAAGATTGAAACATAAACAATAACTAAACAGAAATTAGAACAGGGAGCTTCTGGTATCCAGCAAAAAGATGGTGCTCATGAAAGGAGGCAATAGAACGTGCAGAGAAAAAGCAGGTCCAGGCACTCATCATTTGCAAAAGTAGAAAAGGCTTTATTTATGGGCCAGAAACATTAAAAAGCACACAAACGCGTGTCGGCTTGCAATAAATAAATAAAGCCTTTTCTACTTTTGCAAATGATGAGTGCCTGGACCTGATTTTTCTCTGCATAAACAAGAACTAGTCCAGCAGTCCAAGAGTTGCACGTCCTCAAAAAACAAACAAAATTTAATTAATTAATTGCTACTAAAAAGATCTAACATTGTTCAGATGGTTCCTGCAAATGAAAAAGAATCTGTAATTACAAATCACCAGCTCAAATGTTGTATCTTTTATTGTCGTCGCTGACCCGGGTCTCCGAATAGTCTCCCTTAATTTTCTGTTCAAGTTGGCAACCCTTCTTGAAAGAGTCCCAGGAGCACATGGTTCTGTAAACTAGGAAAAAACTATGGAAATACCTAGGGGGCGTGGCCATGCGAAGGGGGAAGAAATGTGTTGGAAATCATAATTTTGTCATTTTGTCATTGTCTCTTTTGAGACATTTCTGGCAGACCATGTGGACATTTAGCGAACACAAATAAAGTCACAAATAAATGGTGTCCTAATGAATGTCTTGAGACAACAGATTGTCCACTCAAAGTGAAAAACTGGTACTCTCAGTAAGACTTTAGCAAGTAGTATAAAGCTAATGTTAGAATTGTGTGAAGTATTCCTTATTGTACGGACAAATTTAGGCCGTAAACCTCTTTGTTTCTTTTAGTGCCTCTGTATTTTTATTTGGTAGAAAATATGTTCATAATTCAGCGTTTGTTAATGTAGTTGTGGAGAAGTAGGTGAATGAGTATGTTCTTTCTGTGTCCTACGTCATTCATAATGATGTTGAAATAGTCCTAACTGAAACCTATTTGTTGTTAACAGAAAGTGGTGACGGCGCTGGATAAGACCTGGCACCCGGAGCACTTCTTCTGCGCTCAGTGTGGAGACTTCTTTGGACCTGAAGGTAAAGCTACATTAAAGGTTTTCTACAGTGAGTGAAGAGATGAAGATTCATAGACTTTATAGACGCTTATTAAGGACAGGAAAACATTCGAAATAATGGACTGTGGCTACAGCACAGACAGGCAGCATCCAGAAGTATGAGGTTGCCTCATAAAAATCTTGAAGGCTGTGCGGAATCTACTTGGAGCAGGGGTGAATCCGAGCATACAGGGGCTGGGGCATTGAAGAAAAACTGTCAGAAACTAACAATGTTTAAAAGATTCTTGTTTCAATAGCCAACTTTACAGTTGATGTCACAAAGCTAGACAAACAAACGCATGTGTGCTGACTCACTTAGTTCCTTCTTCTCTCAGCTTATTGGCAGACTGCGAGCCAAACCAAGGCACAGGCCCCCACCTACTGTACATTGCTTACTGTAGTTCCTTGGCGTTTGAACATGTTTTGTAGCAGAAAACAGAAGACTCAGGCCATAGACACGCATGCAAAATGAGCGCTTGTTTGACTTGCTTTATACCCCATGATGATCTATTTTTAGCTACTGTGAAAGACTGTATTTTTCTGAAGTAGGCCCCCTGCCTTAAAATGCTGTGCCAGTAATTTTTGAATATCAATTAGACTTTAAAGCTACTCTAAGCGATCCCGTTTTGCCGGTCCGGCAACGTTGCATTCCCATTAAGCGTCGTTAGATGCTCCACACTCGCAAGTTAGCAGCCGACTTTGTGCCGCAGAAGGAGACCAGAGACCCTCACCTCGCAGCACACCCCCCAACGAACCCCTCACCCACACATGCCCCACACACCGTGTAAACACAAACACGTGAACAAGAGAACGCAAATGTTTGAAGCAGAACACGCAGCAACAGTTAACGGTTAACAGTTTAGCATTATGGCAGAAGTTTACAAAAAGATCGTGAACTGATAAACATCTGACCGACCTGCTCTGATGCAGCTGAAATCCTCATGAAATATCTGTTTGTTTAATAATCCAATATCTACAGGGAGCTGTCAGGTCTTTTTCCTCCTCATGATTACAGCTGCACCAAGTGGCTGAGGCGTTCAAGGGTTGCAGGAAAAAAGTTCTACACTGTAAACTTAGTTCTAAATGGAAGTATTATGTTCTAAATGCCAAAATAAAAGAGACTTTCATGAAAGTTGTAGTTTAGCAAATAAATGTAAGTCCCAAAATGTATATCTTATTTATGCTGATAAATGTGTGTTTCACACAAGATTATTTAGATTTCCGTATCTCATTGAATGCAATCAGAGTAGAGTGTGGTCCAGGGTGTGGAGGGGAATGAGGAGCATGGGTGACGGGGGGGAAAGACAGGTGAGGTAAGGGGGGTGGTGGTGGAGCAGAGCAGGGTTCATTACTCCACCTGCTGATGAAAAAAATTCAAGACATCACTTAGGGCAGCTTTAAATCCAAATCCATTCGATTTTAAACAGTTTGATATTAGCCTAGATTTTCAAAATAGCTAAATCTTGGGAAAGCACTTGTTGCATCTTTTCAAGTAGATTATGAACACAATTGAAAAGAAAAAATAATAATCCAAAGTGAAAATTAGGCTTAACGCTGATGTTTTCGACTTGAGGTGACTTGACTTGACCCCATGACCAATTGACTTGGTCTTGTTTGGGACGTGGACCTTCACGACTTGGACTTAACTCGAGACTTGCATTTAGTGACTTACTCCCTCCTCTGGTAGGAGCTACTAAGGTGGAGATGTTCTTTCGAGAGTGGAAGGAAAACCTAATTTGGAGAAAATGACCCTAAAGTTTAGTAACGTCTGCACATGTACTTTGGCGGCTGACGTCTTTGACCATATTTGGATTACAGAGTGTTGCTGGGGGGATTCCATGCATCACGTGGATACCAAACATGTCAGTATTTGTGAATGAGTAAGTGTGGGAAACAGTGGCCATGTTGGAATGATTTCAGACAAAATCCCAAACATCATACAGTAAATAAACATTGTAAAGGGATGGTTTGGGAGGATTTTTACGATGACAATAAAACTAGGACTAATCTGGTTAATGAGAGCGATCGAGCTTCGTGACGTTTTATTGTTTTTCTTGTCAGTGATAAATTCTTCCTCCTGTGTCGATGCAGGTTTCCATGAAAAGGATGGGAAGGCGTTCTGCAGGAAGGATTACTTCGACACATTCGCCCCGAAGTGTGGCGGCTGCTCTCGGGCCATTTTAGAAAACTACATCTCAGCCCTGAACGCGCTGTGGCACCCGGAGTGCTTCGTCTGCAGGGTGAGTGCTTCGTCTGCAGGGTGAGTGTTTCTCCTACAGGGTGAGTGTTTCTCCTACAGGGTGAGTGTTTCTCCTACAGGGTGAGTGTTTCACCTACAGGGTGAGTGTTTCACCTACAGGGTGAGTGTTTCACCTACAGGGTGAGTGTTTCTCCTACAGGGTGAGTGTTTCTCCTACAGGGTGAGTGTTTCTCCTACAGGGTGAGTGTTTCTCCTACAGGGTGAGTGTTTCACCTACAGGGTGAGTGTTCTCCTACAGGGTGAGTGTTTCACCTACAGGGTGAGTGTTTCTCCTACAGGGTGAGTGTTTCTCCTACAGGGTGAGTGTTTCACCTACAGGGTGAGCGTTTCTCCTACAGGGTGAGTGTTTCTCCTACAGGGTGAGTGTTTCACCTACAGGGTGAGCGTTTCATCTATGGGGTGATAATGCCAGACTGGTATCGTTTAACAGTACCCGGCCGTAGTCCTCTGTCCCAATTTTGTTCCATAATCTCTCCTCTTCTCCTCTGTCCCAGGACTACTCCATAATCTCTCCTCTTCTCCTCTGTCCCAGGACTGCCCCATAATCTCTCCTCTTCTCCTCTGTCCCAGGACTACTCCATAATCTCTCCTCTTCTCCTCTGTCCCAGGACTACTCCATAATCTCTCCTCTTCTCCTCTGTTCCAGGACTGCTCCATAAATTCTCTTCTCTTCTCCTCTGTTCCAGGACTGCTCTATAAATTCTCTTCTCTTCTCCTCTGTCCCAGGACTGCTCTATAATCTCTCCTCTTCTCCTCTGTCCCAGGACTGCCCCATAAGCTCTCCTCTTCTCCTCTGTCCCAGGACTGCTCTATAATCTCTCCTCTTCTCCTCTGTCCCAGGACTGCCCCATAATCTCTCCTCTTCTCCTCTGTCCCAGGACTGCTCTATAATCTCTCCTCTTCTCCTCTGTCCCAGGACTACTCCATAATCTCTCCTCTTCTCCTCTGTCCCAGGACTGCTCTATAATCTCTCCTCTTCTCTCTGTCCCAGGACTGCTCTATAATCTCTCCTCTTCTCCTCTGTCCCAGGAGTGCTACACGCCCTTTGTGAACGGCAGCTTCTTCGACCACGAGGGCCTGCCGTACTGCGAGGCACACTACCACGAGCGGCGTGGCTCGCTGTGCTCCGGCTGCCAGCACCCCATCACCGGCCGCTGCATCACCGCCATGGGCCGCAAGTTCCACCCCGAGCACTTCGTCTGCGCCTTCTGCCTCAAGCAGCTCAACAAGGGCACGTTCAAGGAGCAGCAGGACAAGCCGTACTGCCACACCTGCTTCCACAAGCTCTTCA
The DNA here is from genome assembly GCA_007210695.1 of Neogobius melanostomus. Taxonomy (NCBI): domain Eukaryota; kingdom Metazoa; phylum Chordata; class Actinopteri; order Gobiiformes; family Gobiidae; genus Neogobius; species Neogobius melanostomus. The sequence continues at coordinate 95,489 of VHKM01000729.1, forward strand.
GTTAGGCCCGGAGGTCACACAGACTCTTTCAGACACCGACTACTAACACTTCTACTGGAGCAGATTAGGCAAAAAAAAAAAAAAAAACCTGTTTACTGTTGCGATGCGAGCTCCATGTTTGTCCCGGAGATCTCCAAGTGTAAATGTTGAAGGAACTCCCTTCCTCAGTAACATTTACGCCAAATGTGACGCTCGTATCATAGGAAAAAAAAGCTTAATCTGCTCCACTGTTCAGCCCAAAGAGATTTCTATCCAGAGTTTTAAATGTAAAGTGTAGCTGACCGGCGAAGTTTGGAGATTCTAAGGAAGCCCCATGAGCCCATTCGTCTGAAATGCCTCCTTCCGATCTCGGCTCTGTCAATTTACGATTCAAAGTCATATATATTCATATACTAGAATATGAGCCACGAAACTAAAACAAGAATCCCATAACAATTTATAAACACCCCGGGACCACCTCTGTAGAAAGTCATTGCCTGTTATCGAACTTCAGTGTAACAAAACCTTTAAAAATCGAGTTTAGAACCTGCATTGAAACTGTTAAAGGCGCATTATGTGACTTTTGATGTGGGGGAAAAAAGTTTATGTGTGCGCGTATATGACCTTTCAGTGACCCAGCAGTTGCATGAGTGGTTAGTATTTAGGGTGCTTTGACACCTACACCATTTGGTCCACTTAAAGCAGACTGGTGTTTGAAACACCTGCAAGTACGATTTGTTTGGGCTGGTGTGAAAGTGGACCAGTTTGTTTTGGCCCAGACCAAAGAACCACACCACCTGGAGGGGGTCTCAGTGTGGTTCCATGTGGACTCCAGTGCGGTTCGCTGATAGTGAGAACGCTGACCGGCATTTACAACAGTTCCCTTATCCTATATGATAAGTGAAACAAAGGCTTACCGGAAAAATTTCCAAAAATGTTTCCGAAATGCAAGTTGGTTCAGGTTTAGGAGCGTCGCCGCCTTCTCTGCGCCAAAAACAACCACAGAGTGTTCTCATGAGTTTCAAGCTTGAGCAACAGCCGTATTTGAGCTGCACAAAGCGATGATAATATATTGCCACAAAACCAAGCATTGTTTAGGAATAAAAAGCACAAATGTATGTATATATCAGCAGTGAAAACCAAACCTACAAATGCGCTTTGTTAAATAGGGAAAACGGCGCACTACTAAAGTATGGTGCGGCATGTTTTGTTCGTTTTTTGGCTTTTATATCATTTCTGTGGTTTGTTTATGATTAGCATCGTACAAGATGATGTTTAGTGACCACTGGATGTGATTCTGACCCACAAAAAGCAGAAACTTAACTGAATCTTATTTAGCATTTAGCTCATTTAGCTCACTTTTAGACGCTAATTTGTGTCTGAAGTAAACTCTCAGAAGGTCTGTACATTCATTCATGATTTCTAATTAACTTACCTTTATGTGGTTTATGGGTTAACAACAGCTGAAAACATTTGGATTGTTCATAATTTGCAGTGTTTGATGGCTAATGCTAACTGCTATAGGCATAATACATTGAGTGAAAACACTATGGTGAAAACCTAAAACACAATTGATCCTTGAGCTCCTAGAGGCAACCGGGATGGAAAGTAAAAGTGCTATGCTAACCACGTGTACAGCTAGTGGGACACTGCACTATTATCAACTTTTTTCCCGTATAAAAAGTTACATATTGCACCTGTAATTTTGATATTTAACTTGATTTCACAGATTTAACTTGTTTTCACAGATTACAGCCAAAATGACTAAAAGTGGCCAAAATGTTAGCAATAATTGGTAAATTGGTAAATTAGACATTTGAAAACTTGTGAACTGGGCTGTTTGGGTAATGTCCTCTTTTAAATCTTTACATTTTCTGAATAATGGGCTCTTGAGGCTTCCGTAGTCTGTCTCTGCTGCACTGCCGTTTGCATGGACTGTACAGAGCGGCGGGAAATTATGCTATAACAGTTTGTATTTTTGTAGTTTGGGGAATCTTCAGGTGCCGCTTCAGACGCTCGTCGCTCTTCTCTCTCGGGGGAATGTCTTAATGCCTTGAGTTTCATTGTTTACTGATTGAGTCTTTTTTTTCTCTCTCTCATGGTGATGCTACTGCTGTCCAGATTTATGCAAAAGTGAAAAAGACAATACAGGCGCATTTCGTGCTCAGTCGTCATGCTTAAATCAGGGTCGAACTCGGCCAAAAAATATCCAAAAGAAACCCAGCTAGAATTTCTTAAGTATAGATACAGACGGCAACAAGGGGGCGTGGCCTCGCTGAGGAGGAAGAAAACCTCTCATGGGAATCACAATTTTTCACTCTTTTTTAGCCGTTTTCTGTTGGACTATTACACCAATAAAATCAACCCAAAATCAGGTCCATTTGGATGTTTTATCACAGCAAATTGTTCAGAAGAAGATTATGGTTGCCAACATTTACATATGTAGCATGAAGCCAACGTAGCCTCCTGGTTAGCATTGTCTGTTAAGTATTAATGGGCTGTTGAACCACTTTGCTCCTCTCCGTGTCACTCTATATTTAGATGGAAAATATATTAATAATTCAGCATTTGTATGGTAATGGTACAGAAATTGGAGAAAGTGAAGTATCTTTTCCAATCTTTGTTTCCCCCTCTGAACATGATTATTTTACATTAATCAGCTCTGCCAAAACATGCAGACACAACTAGGGATGGGATGATAATGAAATTTTGGGTCACATTTATCTTGCCCAAATAATGGATTGCGTTCACGTGACATCACAACATTCTAAAGAATTGAGGTGGAGGGCAACTGAAAATTCCATGACGGTAACTGTGGTAACTGGCGAACTGCATATGTTTTTGTCTTCGTTTTTTGTTAGTATCTCAATCATTACTGGAAGAATCTACATGAAACAACTGTCTGAAAGTTCCGACTCGAGAAAATTCAAACTAGATTATCCAGTCTATTCAGCTTAACGGTCAGCTCTGAGCATGCTCCGTAAGGATCGAGCGGCTGTTTGCTTTTAAAATCGCCTTTGAAATTTTAAATTTGTAAAAAAAAATCTCCAGCAACGGGACTGTGTTCTGTCGATGTTTTTAGGAGAGGAATTTATATATTTTTTGAGCTCGCACCAATTTTTAAAGAGCTGGCTCTTGTTGGCAGGTTTCATAAGTAACACTTATCGAACACTGATGACTCTGTGTTTTAGAGGGACAAGGCGCTCACAGTCCAGCTTTAGTTCTTTATTTTTGTGAGTAAAAAGTGCCATATATTTGTGCAATAACAATATTAAGGTCTCGACACTGGACGGACGGTCTGCAATAGTCTGCAGATCCATTTCAGCCTGTTTTTATAACTTTGAATATCAGTTTTGTTCACCGCGGTAACGCTTTCACTCCACACTGGACTCAGCTGGTTTTATTCATGACTTTGGTTCATTTTTCTGTGGGTCTTGTTTGAAATGAGAAAGAAATGCTGCAAATAAAGATGTTTTCTGGCAAATTGTGTCATTCATCCTTTCTATAAGCTGCTGACAGGAAGTGACATAGATAAAGGTAAAGTTTCAGAGCAGTTTGACTCAATTCCCAGGTTTGATTCCCAGCTGAGCCTGGGCCTTTCTGTTGTGGAGTTTGCATGTTCTCCATTTTTTTCACATAATTATGTTAATCCACTTCTGTTAATAATAAATAAATATAGTACCCTGAGTACCAGAGTACCCAGGGCCCAGAGCAGGGTAGGGGCCCTCAAAAGTGCAACAAAAAGCGTTCTGTACTGAACTTTCCACATTTCCTCATAATTGATATAAGAACTGAACACAACCGGGCTGAAATACAGTGGTTGCTAGACAGTATTTTGCACAGACAATAATGATGGATGAATCTCAGGGCCCTGACACCCCTTTAAAAATGTGACAAATGGTTCAGCCCACACACCGGTGTTCAGCACCGTGCGCTTCAACTCAGTGACTTTGATGAGGTGGCTCTGCAATGCAATGACACTAAGCTAGGAACAGTGGCGTAGCAAGGGTACGAGGGGGCCCCAAGCAGGAATGTCAGTAGGGGCCCTCTGGTGGCCGTTTTGTGTTCTGCAATGGGGCGAGGAGGAGGGACAATGATATTTGTTTGCCAAGCAATGAAGGCTAATAAAAGAAGGCACTTCAGAGACATACAACTACAGTAACTTATTACACTCCTGTCTTGCTCTCCTTCTTCTTCTTTCTCCTTTTCTTTCGTTCTTGCTGCCAGAGGCATCACTTCTCTTCATTTTGGAGGAGATGCGTAACTGCTCTGTTTACACCAACACGTGGGTTTGCGCTGTCTCTCTCTCTCTCTCCTTCCCCTCTGAGAAGCAGGTGGGGAGGGGCGCTCATGGGGCTCTTTCAGGGAGTATGCGACGGACAACTGTCGTTGCACCTTGTCAATGCTGGTGCAGTGACTTCATTCTCTTGGTCATTTCTGTCAAATCTGTTGGCCCTCTGGGGCCCCTGCTGGCTTGGGGGCCCCAGGCAGCTGCCTGCCTTGCCTTATGGCAAACTACGCCTCTGGCTAGGAAAGAGAAATATTAGTCTTGCCTCGCTCTTATGTGCTTATTTTTAACACTAGCCTATTCTAGCGGACCTTAGATGCAACTTTCTTGTCATAAATGACAGTTAAAGGTGAGGTGAGTCCTGCCTCTGCCTGCTAAGAAGTGGAAGGTGCAGAGTCAGAGAAAGAGTCACAGGCAGAGCTCTTTCTCTCCTCGTTTTAACCCCTAAAGTTTCTCTTTCCTTATATTTATTGTAATTGACTACAATCAGGCCAATACAGTGACAAAAGCCACAGGTCGCTCACGCTATTTCGCAGAATTAATTATGCTAATTAGCCGCGCGCATTTGGAGACGAGTCAACGTGGTTCCAGTGAAAAGGTGGAGGGCTCGTGCCATTTAGCCTATTCCAGCCTAACTTTTTAGAACAACAATTTACTGACAATACACTTGAAGGTAGGCTTCAAATATGTGAGACTAAATCAGGCTGAAGCCCTTGGCTTTATTGTCCATTGAACTGAATTACAGGTATTCACTTCATATGTGCTTGTTTTTTCTTTAGCTGACATGTCATTTTAGGCCGTGAGACGATTAAACCACATGGTGATTTTTGTGTAGATATATGACCCTGTGTTTGGAAAATGTGTGATAGCATTAGATTCAAGGTAGTTTTTGGATATGGTGGATGATTTCTAATATCACAAGAAAAAGGGTTAAGTGAACTCTGACTTGGTGGCATTTTACAATAATTATGTCTAATGCCGAGATTTGCCATATTTGTTGTTGCTTTATTAAAGACGTATTAATGAAACAGAGTTTTCTTAAAGGGTTCCAACCCAACATTATGTGCCTTTGGGAACAAGTAAGCGGTAGGGTCCATGCATACATTAAATCATAGCGTTGTCAGAAGATAAATAATTTTCAGTCTGGTCTTGAGAAGGTTTTGGAACATGAGCAAAAGCATTTATTTACAACTAATTTAACAGGAATTAAATGAACATTTTATGGTAAATGGCAAATGGTCTCAACTTATACAACGCTTTTCTACCTTCCTCAGGCCCAAAGTGCTTTACAGCAAGGAACTTGTCACCCATTCACTCTCTCATTCATACAACAGTGTACACAGACACTGTAGGCAAGGAGGGTGAAGTGTCTTGTCCAAGGACACAACAACAGTGTTCTTCAGGGGCTGGGATTCGAACCCCTGACCTTCCGATCATGAGACGACCCACTCTAATAGCTATGCCATTGTTTTACACAAATGCAATTCAAGCTACTTAACCTATTACAAAGGTACATTTTCACCCACTGTACTTATTTACTCTTTGGTTTGTGATTTGTGTCACATCTAGTATAGGAATGACTCCCCATGTCCACTTTCAACATCACTTTCATCAGTTTCTAAAACATGTTTGATTCTCAATATAATATCTGGCTCATATCCGTGCACTTGAGTCCATTTGCATTTGTAGTGGACGAAGTGTTTTGGACAGTTGTAGGCCACTAAATCTAACTGAGCTTCAGGTGCTGGTTGGCTATTCATCCACTGAACTACCAGCTGGTCAACTCATCTCACAGACTCGATCTTCAATTCATGACCAACAGGGCTAGGTGCTTGAGGGTCCCTTTCCAAACCTCTCCTTCATAATACAGCCTGGTAGTTAGCTCTTTGGGCATGCTTCACTAAGCAGTCTTGGCATGGTGGAAGCTGATGGCTTTCTATCTCACCCCTCATGGCACAAAAGTGTTTCTTTTTTTAAATGATTATTTCTTCTTTATTTTGAACATGTGAGCAACACAAGGCACCTTTACAAAATTTTAGACATAAAAGGCTGTTACAAATCAAAAAGACAAAAGCAAACTTGTCAGATCTCTTGAACAAAGCCAAAATATACAAGTGCACAATGTCCAAAAAGGAGTGAGGAGAAGTTAAACTTATTTAACCCCACCCCCTATTCCAAACACAGTTAATAGCATATTTTTCCTGTTCCTATATAGTTTCTCAAAACTCAAAATGGAATAAATAAATAGTAATAATAATAATAATAATTTTTTTTTTTGAAAAATGAAAATGAAAGCACACACGAGACGAATCACTTACAATCTTTAAATTCTGTTGTCTCATATTTCAAAAAAATGTTTTCTCTATATTTCTTTTTGAACTGAATCATACTTGAGCATTGTTTTAGATCTGAGCTTAAATCATTCCATAATTTGGCACCGGAAATGGAAACACAACAACTTTTCATAGTTGATTTGAATTGTTGTATTGTAAATTTATGGTCATCAGCACTCCTGAGGCTGTACACATTTTGTTGTGTGAGAAAATGTTTTTGTATATTGTTTGGTAAGGTATTCCGCTGTACTCTAAACATTATTTGGGCTGTTTGATAATCTACAAGGTCAGCAAATTTAATGACTTTTGATTCCAAGAACAGTATGTTGGTATGATCTAGATAACCGGATTTGTTGATAATTCTCATGGCTCTTTTCTGAAGACGAGTTAATGAAATCAGTGAACTTTCGTAATTATTTCCCCAAATTTCAGCACAATAACTTAGATAAGGTAATACCAGTGAACAATACAAAATATGAAGAGATTTATGATCTAAAAGGTACTTTGACTTCTGCATTATAGAAATGTTTCTTGATATTTTATTCCCAATATGTTCTATATGACCTTTCCATCGAATTTCATCATCAATTATTACTCCAAGAAATTTAATTTTTTCACAATTTCAATAACGGATCCATCTATTTGTAATTGAACATTTGATTTCTTACTGCGCCTACCAAATATCATTAATTTAGTTTTACTTAAATTTAAGGTCAGTTTGTTAGAATCAAACCATAATTTATTTATTTTTAATTCTGCACTTATTACTTCTATTAATTGATCAAGGTTATCACCAGAACAAAACATATTGGTTTTGTACAAAGGTGCCCAAATTGTGTCATGGAAAGCAAGGGACATGATCAAAACATCTGTGTCCTCCGAGCAGATGACAACAGCATTATACCCCTCTTCAACTGCATGGGTGGCATGGAGAAGTCAATCATCAGCTTCTTCTTGTTGGCACTGGAGACTTGGGAATAACTCACTGTCCTGAGCTGTGATTCTAAAGCACTCATCACCGACAGTTGCAAAAAGAGTTTTCTCTATGAGCAGTTCCCTGCATTTGGACTTACTCCACTCCTTCACGCAGGGGGCGATGGTGGCGCAGATGGTAGAGCGGGTATAGTCTCATGATCGGAAGGTCGGGGGTTTGAATCCCACCTCCTAAAGGTGCACACTGTCGTTGTGTCCTTGGTGTATGAATGAGAGAGTGAATGGGTGAGTGGATCCTTGCTGTAAAGCACTTTGAGTGCCTAACATAGGAAAAGCGCTATATAAGTTGAGACCATTTACGAATAAGATTAGGTTCAGCTGCTCTGTCCACACTGACTCAGTGCCATTGAAAAGACTTGGCAACATCTCTAAAGGTAACTTCAACACCTTTTATAACATGAAGACAGTTATTGAGCGTAGTTGACATTATCAAAGGCGAAACACCATGGTAGGAGTAGGAGAAGATCGATCTGGTAGAGTTCACTTTTTTTAAGATTACACAGCAAATTATAATGATGGACAGGCCATTAACTACTCAGTTTCTCTGAAAAGCCAATGAATGTTGGTTCTGTTATTGATGGTCTGCAAGATCCTGCATTTTGCAAAAGAAGAGAACAACCACTTGGATTATAGAGGCATTTTTATCTCTAGTAGTCACTGAACACCGTATATAGGTAGCGTTCACGTGACATCACAACATTCTAAAGTACCCATAGATTAAAATTGAGGTGGAGGGCAACTGAAAATTCCGTGGCCATAACCATAGTAACGCTCAAAATGCAGATTTATAGTCTTAAATCATTGCTAATATCGCTGTAATTACTGGGCCAATTCACATGAAACAAAAACTGACACAAAGTTCAAAGTCTTCTCTTCCAGCTCATATGAACATGTGTCTAATTATTCCCTTACAAAGGCGTCCAAAAGTGGAGACAATATTCAAAAACATGTGCTTGATGTTGGCCTGTAGAAAGGACTTTCAGACATAAAATTCACATGTCAGGTTTGTGAATCCAATCACTGGTACATGATGATCAAAGAAAACATTTGGACGTTTTATTTTGGAAATTTCTTTCAAAAACTGTTTCTCTCCCATAGAGTTGTATTGGCACCTGCCCTCCAACTGAAATAGAATTCTGTAACGTGAACGCAACCTATTGAGATGGGATGATACAAGTGTTGATTTCTCATGAAAACTACCATGGATCAGATGCTATCACACATTTTCCAACACTACAGACGTGTACCTTCATGAAAATCAAAAGGAAATTTAATCCCTCAAAATGGTACCGGTAGCCCAAATTTGGGGTCCCGTCTCATGGCCTATTTGAGCTGTTTCATCCTCTGGACCCAACGATAGCATCAGGTGAAGAGAAACCCATGATATGATACATCTTTTCAGAAGGCTGATGCCTCATCAATGTCTCACAAAGAGTAAGCGTGTAAAAACATGGCGGGCAAAAAAATAAATGTAATACATGCTTTATTAAAACACTTGGATTAAACATTTAAATCACTTGTAGGTAAATCATAGAACAGTCCTACACCTCTCACTTAGCACTGAGGGCATTGTGGAACTGTATGTGAAATAACCAACAGCTCTATGCTTATGGTGGTTCCATCATCAAAATAAATAAAATAAAGTCTACATTTGGGAACAAAAATGTCAAAGGATTGATTCTATGTAACTAAAAACACCTTTTAACCTCTTACCTTAATCGAGCACATTTTCTCCAGTTCTGATTTACACAAATCTAAAAGCCTCTTTACTGGAGCTTGCAGCCGATAGCTTTAGAATGAGGCATTACACTAAGACATACAAAACTTTTGTTGCATTATCGTATTTTGTTGTGTTGGTCACCTTTTCATTGCATTTTTGTCACCTTTTTGTCGCTCTTTCGTGGCTTTCTTTTTGCTTTGTCATCACTCTTTAGTCATGTGTTTTTGGGTATCCAGAGGATGAAACAGATCAAATGACATCAGCTAAAGACAAAACAAGCACATATGAAGTGTATACCTGTTATTCAGTTCAAGTTAATCCACTATGTATTCAATGAGTAGAGTTATTTAGTTCAACAGCGTGTCACCGTGACCGCAAATTCCAGTGCACCATCTAGTGGGCTGTGGCTCAACCTGCTAATGCAGGTGTGCTGTCTCTGCCTCGTGCATATCTGTATGTGAAATCCCAGTTAAACATAAAAGAAGCACTGAGCGCGAACTCCTGAAAAAGTGAGTAAAATGTGTGCGGGTCAATTAAGTCTCGCTCAGAAAAGGCCAATGAAGACAAGTCCTTCAGGTGTGTCAAGGCGGACCATAATATATGACGTACAGTCAACAATGGACTTTTTCAAGCTTTATATCATGTTATTATGTCATTCCCTCATTAAACACATGCCTGGAGTGTTGCCTTGGCTCATTCACATATTTTTGAGTAATCAGTAAAAACTTAGACGGCAGCCATTTTAGGTGTAGCTATGCCTCAGTCCTCCTAGGAACACCCCCACCTCCTAGCCAAGCCACCAACCACTGCTCCTCAGCTCAGCAGAGGCCCCTCCCCGCACAGTAGTGTTGTTTAGATGCCACAGCAGTGTGCTGAAGGGGGCGTGTCGGAAAGCTTCTTAAAGAGACAGAGGCCTATTTCAAGACGTTCAGTACAGCCATTTTGAGAGAGCAATTTTATTCAAGGCAGTTATTTTAATTTACTGCATATACAGACCAACAGAATGTAACCCAGGTAATATTTTCCGCTCCTGGTCCGTCTCTGCCTTGGCACTAGGCCTAAACTCTCGCGAGATTTACCGCCTGTGGGTTGGGATTTGCTGCATCACCGGTTAAACAAAGATGGCTGCGCCCTAGTGTGCAGAGTAGTTGGTGTGGGACGCGCTGGGTTGTGAGCTGCTGCAGGTATGTGTCCTAAAACTCGTCCCTGGTTTGCTCTAGTGTTACCGATCGCTAACTGTTATGCCTGGTCATCCTTTTAGATGCCTCCGCCGCTGTGAACTGGCGTTATCGTATAATTTGAGTGATTATGAGAAGTGGAACTGGTGAGTGTTGCGCTAACGCTTGCCATTTGTTTTGAACCGGTCAGCTGGTGCTGGCGCTGGCTCGGCTGGTTCATTGTGATTATCTGTGCTGTTGCATATTTTGTAATTGATTGATATAGATATACGTACGTACGTAGTTATTTAAGAGTACTCGATTTATTGATGTCTATATTGCGGTTGTGCTATATAGGTGTTGACATGTACATGAATTTATGACTTTTTGATGTAAGGATGGTGGTTGTTGTTATTGATTTCGTGGTCCTGTTTTATACAGGCCAGGTTCCGTGATGGATGGCGAGCTAAGACCTCGAGCCTGAGGAAAGCCTAAAAGACTTAAAGAAACGTCCGTCTGCTGGTGCGGTAGGAGGCGCTACAGCCGCTCCCCCCACACACACAGCTACATCTGTTCAGTCTTGCCTCAATTCGGGACTTTTAGACGCAAATTATGACTATGAACTATGAACTCTTGAACTTTTGATGGTTTAATCCGTCCCCATGAACTTTTATGTGTATTGTGTAAATATCTTGTAAATATTCCCCGCTGCCACTGTAAAAAAGGAAATACACCACAACTAAGCTATACCGCAATACTGTGTCTAGTTTCATTGAGCACCCGATTTCCCTCCGAGTCGAATCAATACTTCTGATCAACCTAGCCTATCATCATTATACAACTGTTTTGCTAACAGCAGCAAAAGAGAGTGCTACATAAAGTGGCGAGCTAGCCAGGAGGAATTGGGTTGTGTTTAATGTTGTTGTGTATTTATTTATTTATTTTTGACTTGCGGGTGATTGCATTTGATAATTGAAAATGGATGTATTTTGAAAAGTGGAGTCAAAATTCCAAATGCTGTACTGGTTGAAGGCATAACAGATACGGTAGGTGAAGAGGCAATTGATTTCCTCAAAGAGTACGGTTCAATAAAGACCACTTTTTTTATTTCGGAAAAGGAATCCGATTTTGATGGGACTCTCCTGATTGAATTTAATACAGGTGAGGGCATTGAAGCAGTGCGTCCTATTTTACCGTATACTATGATTGGGGTGAAAGAAACGTTCGAAATATCTGAGTTATCCGCTGTGTGCAGTAAACATTTTGCTGGCGCTAAAACACGATCATATTTGTCCGATTTGAAAGATTTGGCAAAAACAACCGGTGTAGATTACAATGAAGTACTTAAATCTATGATGACTCAGATTGGATTGTCAGTTGCAGGATTGCAACCTAGCCATGTGGCCAAGCAGTCACCGGATCACTCCTACTCCTCTGACTCGGCGGAGGATCCAGTGCGGAGGGATCCGAACCTTGAGTCGACATCAGCTGCTGTGGGCCATTCCCAGGATACTGCTCCTCGGAAGTTGGTACCCGAGACAAATACCAACCCATCGGCTCCTACATCACAGCCGGGGATGAGACGCACGATTACCAGCATTGATGTCCATCCACCAGAGGTCCAGCGCTATGTGGTGGAGCATATAGTGAAGAGTGAAGAGGGCGCAGCACATCACCAGCGGCTTAGAGTATTCTCCGGTAGGACGCCCCGACCTCCACATGAGTCCGACTATGAAGCCTGGCGGGCGGGGTGGACCTGATGTTGAGGGATCCATCTGTATCCGATCTCCAGCGGTCCCGGAGAATAGTGGAAAGCCTCCTTCCTCCCGCGGCTGATATGGTGAAGCATTTGACCCACGACACAATGCCTACAGCGTACATCGACACCTTGGATTCGGCCTACGGCACTGTACAGGATGGAGATGAGCTATATGCTCGGTTCATGGACACTTTCCAGGACGCGGGTGAGAAAGCATCTGCCTATCTACAGCGACTCCAGGTAGCCCTGAATGCCGCTTTAAAGAGGGGAGGAGTGGCAGAGACTGATCTTAACCGGCACCTGCTAGCGCAGTTTTGTCGTGGGTGCTGGGATAACGCCTTGATCGCAGAGCTTCAGCTTAAACAAAAGAAGTCTCAGCCACCCATTTTTGCTGAGTTACTCCTTCTCTTGCGCACTGAGGAAGACCGGGAGGCTGCAAAATCGGTACGGATGAAGCAACATCTTGGGGCTGTCACTCGGAAAGCCACCGCTCATGTCCAGTTGGCACGTCCGGACCCAGAAGAGGGAAGTGCAATTGCTGCTTTGACCACCATCACTCAGCAGCTGGCTCAACAGGTAGCTGAGGTCCAGCAGCAGTTAGCCATGCTAACGGCTAACCAGTCCAAGTCCAGCTCCAAGCTGTCATCCTACAGTGGGCCACCGGGAGGGCGGAAGGCTGGAGTCTCACAACCACGGCAATCTGCCGCTGGGCAGCCTAGGCCAGGCTACTGTTTTCGGTGCGGCGAAGATGGCCACATCCGTCCACAGTGTGAAATGAGCCGAATTCTGCCTTGGTTGCCCAGAAGAGGAAGCAGTTTTCCAGAAAACACCAGACCACCACCACGAACCATTTAAACTAAGTCCAGCTCCTGTCAAGGGACAGAGGGGAGCTACGAGGGGCCAAACCAGTCCCAGAATTAAACCTGTGAATCGAACTGTGAAGTGTGCTGAGGTATCGCAGCCATGGACGGAACCAAACTCAACAAGGCTTCCAAAGGGCTTGTGGGATCTAAATGTGCTGCTGTCGTGGGAATAGCTGGGGCTACATGCAACTGCCTTTTGGACACTGGCTCACAGGTGACAACAATCCCAGTCTCTTTTTATAATCAACATCTAAGTGACCAACCTGTGAAGCCACTGAATGATCTACTCCAGGTTGAGGGTGCTGCCGGACAGACAGTGCCCTATCTGGGTTACGTCGAGCTGACCATCACCTTCCCCAAAGACTTTCTGGGAGCAGAATTCGATGTGCCAACGCTCGCTCTAGTCGTCCCGGATGCTCGTCCAGAGTGCGCATCGCCCGGTGCTTATTGGGATGAATACGCTCGAACCGTTGTATGAACAACATCACCGCAGTGACCAGTCTGAGTTTCAACCCACGGCCCAGGGGTATAAAGCAGTTTTGAAACTACTGCAGTTGAGATGCTACCAGAGCCAAGTGGGCAGCGCGGACATGTGCGGCTGTTGGGCAGAGCTCCTGTCCTTGTTCCAGCCGGCCAGACCGTTGTCCTCGAGGGTTCTGCGGGATCCGACGCACCAACTGCAGATAAGTGGGCCATAATGAGCATCCTGCTTCATCGCTTCCTGGAGGTCTCTATGTCCAAAGCTGTTTAGTGACTCTTTCACACCAAGCGCCATACAAGATTCCAGTCGTAGTGAAGAATGAGTCGCAGCAAGATGTATTTATACCACCGTTGACCGTCATTGCTGACCTCGGAGCCTCTCCTACAGTCCTGTCTCAGCAAGTCACCGCTTCAGTTCCTGCTCAAAAGGCCAAGTTGCAGTTTGGCTTCGGAGATTCTCCTATTCCCTTCGAATGGAAAGAGCGCATGACCACGATACTCGAGAGCATGCCCGAAGTTTTGCTCACAATGACATGGACTTTGGCTGCACGGACCGGGTTCACCACCACATAAAGCTTCAGGATGAGACGCCCTTCAAGCACCGGGCACGGGCTATACATCCTCACGATTTGGACGCTGTGCGGAACCACCTCCGCGACCTGTAGAGGCTGGCGCAATACGGGAGTCGGAGTCTCCGTATTCCTCTCCCATTGTTGTGGTCCGGAAGAGGAATGGGAGATCAGGCTGTGCATTGACTATCGGAAACTGAATTTGCAAACGGTGAAAGACGCGTACCCTCTCCCAAACCTGGAGGAATCCTCGCAGCTCTCACAGGATCGAAATGGTTCACCGTCCTGGATCTGAAATCGGGATACTATCAGATCGAAATGGCCGAAGAGGACAAACCGAAAACAGCTTTTGTCACACCTCTCGGGTTCTGGGAGTGGAATAGGATGCCGCAAGGGGTAACTAATGCTCCCAGTACTTCCAGAGGCTTATGGAGAAGTGTATGGGGATTTACATCTCAAGCAAGTCCTGGTGTTCTTAGATGACATCATAATTTCTCCGACACTTTGGAAGAGCACGAACGCGGCTACTTCGAGTCCTCGCTCGCCTGAAAGACTGCGGGTTGAAGCTGTCCCCTGAAAAATGCAAGTTTTTCCAGTCCAGTGTGCGTTATCTTGGCCATGTGGTGTCCGAGAAGGGTGTTGAAACGGATCCCGAGAAGATATCCAGTTTAAAATCCTGGCCAGTCCCCCGAAACCTCAAGGAGCTACGATCTTTCCTGGGTTCGCAGGATACTATCGGAGGTTCATCAGAGATTTCGCCACCATAGTGAAACCACTTAATGCCTTGACTCGTGGCTACGCACCCGTTCGTCGGTCCATCAAGGACAAGAAGCTGACAGAGAAGTACCTGGACCCGAAGCAGTCCCTTGGGGCCTGATGGACTTCTGATTGTCAAGTTGCCTTCGACACCGTGATTTCCAAGCTAACGTCTGCACCTGTGCTTGGTTTTGCCAACCCGAAGTGGTCCTATATCCTGCACACGGATGCCAGCACAATTGGGTTGGGAGCCGTCCTATACAAGAACAAGACGGGCATCTCCGGGTCATCGCCTATGCCAGCAGAGGCCTATCGCAGAGTGAGTCTCGATACCCAGCTCACAAGCTCGAGTTCCTGGCCTTAAAGTGGAGCGTCTCGGAGAAGTTCCATGACTACCTATATGGAGCCAACTTCACAGTGGTTACAGATAACAACCCTCTTACATATGTTTGACCTCCGCGAAGCTCGATGCCACTAGTCACCGCTGGTTAGCAGCACTATCCACATACTCATTCAAGATGCAATATCGTGCAGGGAAACATAACTTTGATGCCGATGCCCTGTCCAGGCGTTGCCATACTGAAGGTTGTGATGATTGGTCTGCCAGTAACGAGAGAGACCTTGTCCAACATCTGGCCGGGCAGCTGTGTGATCCAGGCGGGGCTGCGGAGATCTCCTCCGATGTAGTGGATGCCATCTGTCAGAGCAGTCTTTTGAGAGCCAACTGTCAGTCTGGGTTGGGTCAACCTGACGTTACGCTGGTTGAGTCCCTAGCCATCTCTGCTGATGTCATTCCTGAGGGTTCTGTGAAGAAGCGTTGCATGGCCTACCTGTCATTCCATCACTGTCAAATGCCAACCTGAATGAAGAACAACACGCCGACCCTGCGATCCGTGAGATCATCCACCAGTTGACAACCGGAGAGAAGATTCTCCCTACTGCCCGGGAGGAACTTCCTGAACTCCCTCTGTTGTTGCGGGAGTGGAATCGATTAGAACTGGAGGATGATGTACTGTATCGGAGAAGGCAGGAGGACGGTAAAATCCTCCTCCAGCTCGTGTTGCCTCCCTCTTTACGTTCTGGGGTCCTGAAGAGTCTCCACAGCGACATGGGCACATGGCGTAGAGCGGACTCTGGATCTGGTGCGACAGCGGTTCTTCTGGCCGAAGATGGCGGCTGATGTTGAGCATTTCATAAGGACTTGTGGCCGATGCGTAAGGCGAAAAACACCACCAGAAAGGGCAGCTCCATTGGTGAACATTCAAACCAGTCGTCCTCTTGAGCTGATCTGTATGGACTTCTTGTCACTGGAGCCGGATAGTAGCAACACAAAAGACATCTTGGTGCTGACGGATCACTTCACAAAGTTTGCCATCGCAATTCCAACTGCAAACCAGAAGGCTAAAACTGTGGCGAAGTGTTTATGGAATGACTTTATAGTCAATTATGGAATTCCTGAGCGCCTGCATTCTGATCAAGGACCAGATTTTGAGTCACGACTGATTAGAGAGCTCTGTGCTGTCGCCGGGATTAGGAAGTCTCGAACTACTCCATACCATCCTAGGGGAACCCGTCGAGCGCTTTAATCGAACCCTGCTAAGCATGCTGGGAACGCTCGAGAACAAGCAGAAGTCAAAGTGGAAGGAGTACGTTAAACCTCTCGTCCATGCGTATAATTGCACGCGGAATGAGGTGACAGGATTCACACCTTATGAACTCCTGTTTGGGCGATCACCACGACTCCCCGTGGACTTGGCTTTCGGCTTGCCTGTGCGTGAGTCTCCATCTTCCTCGCATTCTCAGTATGTGAAGAGCTTGAGATCACGCCTTGAAGAAAGCTACAAGCTTGCCTCCGAGAATGCCCAGAAGTCAGCTGGAAAAAACAAACGTCGCTTTGATCAACGTGTAAAACCTGCAAGCTTGGAAGTGGGTGACCGAGTCCTTGTCCGGAATGTTCGTCTTCGCGGGAAAAACAAACTGGGGATAAGTGGGAGCATGAGGCATATGTGGTCGTCCAACGGGCTGGTAGTCTCCCAGTCTACAGTGTTAAACCCGAGACCAGGATGTCCTGTCCGCACTCTACACCGAGACCTCCTCCTCCCTTGTGGGTTTCTGCCTGCGAGCGCTGGTGAAGATCCTCCAGAACCCGTCCCTGTTGAAAGACCACACACTCGCAGTCAAAGTCAAAACCTTGCTGGCGATCCGGTTGATGCTCTGGGTGATGAGGGAGAGGAGGATGATGTGGCCGTAGTCCTTGGAAGTATCCCTCGGCTACCACTCAAGTTCAGCGTAGAGGGAGTGAGTTACCGGGAACCAGTGTTTGAGACCAGTGATGGTGCCAGATCTGAGCTTCCAGCAGCGCCCAATGACACTGATTCTCATCAAACCTTTCCGCAACCTCTAGCTGGACGACTGTCAACTGCTGAACCATCTGATAACCACTTACCTGACGTTGGAGAGTCTGAGGCAGCCACAGGTGAAGATCCGGCCACGTCTGGTGGTGAATCGGGCACTGAGGGGGATGATGGTGATGAGGATGATGATGGAGATGTGGAACTGGAAATCGCTTACCTGAACCTGAGGACCTACCTGCAGGAGAGAGTTACATTTACCTGAAGATGATGAGGTACTCGTCGATCCGACTGAGAGGGACTCACCTGAGGCCGAGGTACCTCCGGAAGATGAAGGGGCCGAGGCGATCCAATCTGAGTCATCTACCACCGCTTCTGATGGTGCTGTGGAGGGTGATGTTGTGTCCAAACGCCCAATCCGGCAGCGCCGTCCGCCTCAGCGTCTTCAGTATCGGTATTGGGAACCCTTTAATTTCGATCGTTCAGACTCTTTTCCACAGCCTTTCAAATGTTTATACAGAGGCCTTAAGTCACGCCGCTGTAACAGGCTCAGTTCCTGAGCCGTAATAGCCGTGTAGTTACCCTGTGACGGGACGTGCATGATCTAAAGTGGGGAGGGTGTAACCCAGGTAATATTTTCCGCTCCTGGTCCGTCTCTGCCTTGGCACTAGGCCTAAACTCTCGCGAGATTTACCGCCTGTGGTTGGGATTTGCTGCATCACCGGTTAAACAAAGATGGCTGCGCCCTAGTGTGCAGAGTAGTTGGTGTGGGACGCGCTGGGTTGTGAGCTGCTGCAGGTATGTGTCCTAAAACTCGTCCCTGGTTTGCTCTAGTGTTACCGATCGCTAACTGTTATGCCTGGTCATCCTTTTAGATGCCTCCGCCGCTGTGAACTGGCGTTATCGTATAATTGAGTGATTATGAAAGTGAACTGGTGAGTGTTGCGCTAACGCTTGCCATTTGTTTTGAACCGGTCAGCTGGTGCTGGCGCTGGCTCGGCTGGTTCATTGTGATTATCTGTGCTGTTGCATATTTGTAATTGATTGATATAGATATACGTACGTACGTAGTTATTTAAGAGTACTCGATTTATTGATGTCTATATTGCGGTTGTGCTATATAGGTGTTGACATGTACATGAATTTATGACTTTTGATGTAAGGATGGTGGTTGTTGTTATTGATTTCGTGGTCCTGTTTTATACAGGCCAGGTTTCCGTGATGGATGGCGAGCTAAGACCTCGAGCCTGAGGAAAGCCTAAAAGACTTAAAGAAACGTCCGTCTGCTGGTGCGGTAGGAGGCGCTACAGCCGCTCCCCCCACACACACAGCTACATCTGTTCAGTCTTGCCTCAATTCGGGACTTTTAGACGCAAATTATGACTATGAACTATGAACTCTTGAACTTTGATGGTTTAATCCGTCCCCATGAACTTTTATGTGTATTGTGTAAATATCTTGTAAATATTCCCCGCTGCCACTGTAAAAAAAGGAAATACACCACAACTAAGCTATACCGCAATACTGTGTCTAGTTTTCATTGAGCACCCGATTTCCCTCCGAGTCGAATCAATACTTCTGATCAACCTAGCCTATCATCATTATACAACTGTTTTGCTAACAGCAGCAAAAGAGAGTGCTACAAGAAGGTTACGTCATCATTGTAGTATGCTATAGACTGGTGCTATGTGATTGAAAAAAGCATAATACCCCCCCCCCCCCTTTAAGGCCAAGATAGTTTGTACCCAGGGC
The DNA here is from genome assembly GCA_007210695.1 of Neogobius melanostomus. Taxonomy (NCBI): domain Eukaryota; kingdom Metazoa; phylum Chordata; class Actinopteri; order Gobiiformes; family Gobiidae; genus Neogobius; species Neogobius melanostomus. The sequence continues at coordinate 114,489 of VHKM01000729.1, forward strand.
CCAGAATTTGGCGGTACGCCCCTGCCACGTAAAGCAAGTAACTACCTAGCCGCCCGTCAAAGGGCTAAGGGTTGCAATAACATTGTATTACCCTCCTTGACCCACAGTTTGTCTTTCCCGTAGCTCAACAATGAACCCATCCTGGATAAGCCGTGTGAAATCACTGCATTCCAGTTTGGTCTCTTTGCTGGTGGGAGAGACACCTGGGTCTATCAAACCTCCTGCGCCCTAGGAGGTTCAATGTCAACTAAGATTTTCTTATACAGATACTTACCATTGAATCAGTCCTCGGAAGATACACTTTTGACACGCTGCTAATGAACCCCGCTTTGGGATGCTGTCCTAACTCACGGTTGCCAAAAAAAAAAGACGTTGCCTCAATGAATCTTGGGAGATGCAGCAAGTCTTCTTTGATTGGACACAGGAGAAACCAGGAAGTAAGTTTTGTTGTTGAAAATGAGTAAAGACTATAGTTGTCTATTTTTTATATTTTGGTTGTTTTCAATATTATAAACTAATTAGAAATAAAATATAAGCTACAATCGAGATTGAAGGTGAGTGCATCAGTGGGTCCAGATTTGTAGAAAATGTTTAGGTGCTCTTACAGGACAAAAACCTTGAGAACATGGACCGAGAAGAAAAAAAGTGTCCGAGGCACTCTGAGAGGTAAGATAAAAGTCCTTTATTGAGCAGGGGACGATAAAATATAAGCTATTTGAAATGAAATAAAATATATCTGCTTTATACAAATCGTTTAGTTTATTTTCCATGCAAATTTTTCTCTTCCCATGTGCGTTTTAGTTGGTCTAAAGTTTGTGTCTTTGCTGTGTGTTTAGCCCTTTTAGTCTCTTTATCCTTTGGAGTTAAATCTGGGACTTCCAATTTCTGTAGGCTCCTTATTCTTAATCTTTGTTTTCTAGGTTGGTTGTCTGGGTCTTTTTGTGTTCGTTTTGAATGTTAATATAATATAATATAATATAATTATTATATTAATTTAATTTGATTCAATTTAATTATATTATATTATATTATATTATATTATATTAGAGAATAAATAATGACTGCAATGTAGTGCTTTGGGAAACTTGGTAATACAGGCTTTAAAGCGCAATACAAGTGTAAGGCTAGTTATTATAAGGCTTTTATTGTTATCATCATCATCCTGATCATGATTGATTGATTGATTGATTGATTTTTATTTCGAGCTACACACGGCACAAAAGCCAGAAAAAATATAATAAAAGAAAAAATAATAATAATAATTAACATTCTAGCTCGAAAAGGAGTGGGAAGAAGACAAGCTTATTGACTCCCACCCTGTTCATAAACTTAAATAGTAATGTGGTTGCACAATAACACTGTTTAGTTCTTATTTTCTTACAAAGCAATTAACAATCAAGTTGGTTACATATTTACAGATGCAACAATGCATTACATTGAGTCAACATTCACAGTATGTTACATTTTATAACAATTGAATAATTTTGTTTTAATAATTTTAATTTTGTTTCCTATTTTATTACCATGTTGGTATTACTGTTATTCACCATCACCATTACAGCCCATAAAGCATTACTCTGTATCAAAGTGTTGAATGATACATAACATACTCCACATTTATTCATGAAAGGTACAAAATAAAAGACTGATTGATGCTCATGATAACAATAGTCAAAAAGTCAAAATATCGATGTTCCTTTCACAGATGACTGTCGTTACTCACGTCCAATCAGCTCGTTCGCTTCGCCTGCCGCTGTGCTCTGATTGGCCACTTCAGCTATATATACGTCTCTCGGACGCTGTGAGTTCCTCTTTCTTTCACGCGACCCTCGTGTTCGGTATGTGTAGCAGTACCCACTCTACAGACGCTTTTAATCGAAGTTTTGTAACGTTTTTCTGGGCTAGACGTGTACTGTGGTTAAGCCAACGCACCACGGTACCTTTGTTAGCTTAACACTAGTCGCTAGCTGTGTAAAATATGGTAAAACTTTGGTAAATTCTTTCCGCGGCCTCAAAAGCTAACAGATTAGCTGCTAACTGTGCTTAGCATTAGCTGCGTTTCACAGACCACCTTATTAGAGGCTTCGCTTATTATTTAATGTATTCTTGTGAAGTCATTGGGGGTTTCTCTTCACTCAGATTCAACCCTTGTCTTTAAACCGGCTGTAAGGCGATCCTTGGAAGCACTGCCAAGATGCCCAGGGAAGACAGGGCCACGTGGAAGTCCAACTACTTCATGAAAATCATCGTAAGTACTGTTTTAAAGGCCAAACTCTGCAGCGGTTTGGGGTTTCTGTCTTTAGTTTGGAAGGAAATGGACTTAAAAATGAACCGTTGATTGCACTAAAGGTCATTAAGGCTCAAATATAATAAGCAACACATTTACACAAGGGCTGTGACAACTAATGCATTAATAAACAGCTACTTCGTTATTGAAAAGTTGCCAACTATTTAGCAATCGACTGATAATTTCTGGCCCATGTACAGACTCGGGACTAAGCAAAACTGTTTTTTTTATATTCACAAACGACAGGTAAAGTCAGAATTATCTGATAGCCAATCACTTATTATTGCCGAATCCTTGAACTAAACCCATATCAGAAATAAATCTAAGGACAGTTCCACAATCCCAGTGAAGTCCGGCCTCCAGAGGTTCTCAGCTTTCAATCGAGGAATGGCACGTTTCCAGTGACTTGTATCAATGTGGTAGCCTGTTATCGTCCATAAGCTGCAGGTCATCTTCTGGTCAGCGGTGCAGTGCTGCCCGGTCGTTCCCCTGCAAACATCAACTGTCTCCTCGCTATCCCGGTCTGTCTCTGTGGCAGCCCGGGACGTAAGGTCTCAGACACTTCACAAATGGCTACCTTTAAGCTTTTCTAGGACTTTAATACAATGCCACTGAAAGATATTTGCCACAGTGTTTCAGACCGGGGTGCGCTGATGTATTTCCAACGACGTTTGTCTCGTAGCAACTGCTGGATGACTTTCCTCGCTGCTTCATCGTGGGTGCCGACAATGTTGGCTCCAGGCAGATGCAGACCATCCGCTTGTCTCTACGCGGGAAAGCCGTGGTGCTGATGGGCAAGAACACCATGATGAGGAAGGCCATCCGTGGGCACCTGGAGAACAATCCGGCCCTGGAGAAGTGAGTTTTCCAAAGGCGTGCATCATTTAAACAGTTAATTGTGCCAAAATAAGGCCTAAAATAAAGAATGGAGACTAACCTGAGGAAATATTAGTTTGTGGCATTAGGTATGTAGTATTTGGGTAGTGAATGTCCCACTGATGCAGGATAAGTTCCAGAGCAGCAGGTCAGTGCTGTGCTGTCGTTCCCCCTGCACAAACCAAACTGTCCAGCTATCCCAGTCTGTCTCCATGGCAATGCCGGGACGCACGGTCTCAGACAAAATATCATGTTCCAGTCCAACGACTAATGACAAGTTCACTAAAGAACTAGACGAGTCAAAATTCTTCTGGCAAGTCTTTGGAACTAAACATAAAATACAACTTTTCCAACCTGGATTGTATTAATTTAGTTGGCCAAACTTGTGCTTTTGACATTTGTTTGCTGCTCGTTTCTACCTCCCAAACGTCTGTAGTGTGGATCTGTGCTGTTTTCAGGCTACTGCCCACATCAAGGGAAACGTGGGCTTTGTCTTCACCAAAGAGGATCTGACCGAGGTGCGGGACATGCTGCTGGCCAACAAGGTGAGCGCTAAACCAACTCAGACTTGTATCAATGGTTCGGTCAGAGTCCACTGGTGTCTGTTAGTAGCTCGTCCAAAAGCTGCAGGTCATCTTCTGGTCAGCGGTGCAGTGCTGCCCGGTCGTTCCCCCTGCAAACATCAACTGTCTCCTCGCTATCCCGGTCTGTCTCTGTGGCAGCCCGGGACGTAAGGTCTCAGACATTTCAGTACGGCTGGGTACTGGTACGATACTTGGATTTCAATACTGATACCTGAACAATACTTTCTCCAATACCTGTACTAAAATATTGATCATATAGAACCATAAATGGATGAATAATTTTCTTTCCACTGAAATTCTATTACATTTTTATCTATATGAGGTGACATGACCAAGAAACTTAAATTAAAGGGCAGAAAAATGCTTTCCCCATTAACCAATTTCTCACATTCCCCCCAAAATGTTCCACTTTTTTCTGCTCAATTTGACCTGCTTTTGATCCTTGACATTTATTCAAAGTTTAGCACTTGTCCTGTGAACGGTTTGTCAAACGGGCTTAAGTGCTAACCTCTGGATCATTCTGTATGGCCATGTTTATCAGAAGCGTTTTGATGTTGCTAACCTTCTGCTCGCCCTATCCCTCCTCCAGGTGCCAGCTGCTGCCCGCGCTGGAGGTATCGCCCCGTGTGACGTGATGGTGCCCGCGCAGAACACCGGGCTGGGGCCTGAGAAGACCTCCTTCTTCCAGGCTCTGGGCATCACCACCAAGATCTCCAGAGGAACCATTGAGATCCTGGTGAGTCTCAATTGTGCTGGTCATTTTTGGACATGGACCTTTGAGACTTTAGACCTGGCTTAGTCCTGGTTCATCTGAAATGCATGTAGAATGTTAAACTTGGTCTTTTGCGTCAAGTCATTGAAATGGCATTAGATATGTTAGACTGTTGCCTAAACTGTAAGTGTAGGATAAATAGACTTGAGAACAGTTTTTATCCTGTGGTGTTTGTAAATGAAGGAAACAATGCCACTATATTCTGCTTGTACTCCTGATGGTGACTGTAAAGCTTCTTGTGTGATTTCAGAGCAACGTGAGCCTGATCAAGACGGGCGATAAGGTCGGTGCCAGCGAGGCCACGCTCCTGAACATGCTCAACATCTCGCCCTTCTCCTTCGGCCTCGTCATCCAGCAGGTTTACGACAACGGCAGTGTGTACAGCCCCGAGGTGCTGGACATCACTGAGGCGTCGCTGCACACAAAGTTCCTGGAGGTAATGCGTCATAGAGAAGAGTAAAAAATTAAAATTGTAATTTAATATTTGGTTTGTAAGTTAAATTAGAATATTAAAGTGTATATCCTATAAATGTACGGACACATTGGGGAAATGTCTGACCAGCAATGGCGGCAACAGCCCTGGTGGTGAAAAATTAACTGAAGGTCATCTAGCCCAAATCTGAATCATGGCTAGAGCCAGGTTTAAATTGATAATTTAAAATTCTACTCCATTTTACGTCTCAAAATGGAGGATATTGGATAAGTTTTTGAATAAGCAGTTATCGGTCATTGAAATGTTAAATGTTTCAGGGCGTGCGTAATGTGGCCAGCGTCTGCCTGGAGATCGGATATCCCACACTCGCCTCCATCCCTCACTCCATCATCAACGGCTACAAGAGGGTCCTGGCCATCGCCGTGGAGACGGAATACTCCTTCCCACTCGCCGACAAGGTACCACGATTTTTAAAATGGATTTAAATTTAACCAGGTAGTCCTTGGATATTTCTCAAGGGAGACCTATAAAGATCTCTAGACCGGATTTGGCCATAGTAATATGTTGGCACGAATGGCAGTGCTGGTGGCCATCTTGGGCCTGGCCCTTCTAACCCAGTGCAATGTCATTACATGGAAACACTTATTTCCATGATACAGTTTTGATCTATCGAGTTATTTCACGATCATTTTATACATGTAATGGTCCATCCCATAGGACATAGTAGAATATCATGGAAAAGTTTTTCTGTAATTCCACTTAAAATGTGAAACTAATATGACATACTCATTACATGCAAAGTGAGATGTTAAGCCTTTGTTATAATTTTTAATATGGCTTACTGTCCATTTTCAAAATATTGAAATTTTAAGATTTTTAATGTGGGGTTTTTACAAGCTGAGCCATAATACAGTATTACTCCCTCTTTCCTCTCCAGGTGAAAGCGTTCTTGGCAGACCCGTCTGCCTTCGTAGCAGTGGCAGCTCCGGCCGCAGTGGCAGATAAAGCTGCTGCTGCTCCAGCAGCCGCCAAAGAGGAGGTGAAGGAGGAGAGCGAAGAGTCTGACGACGACATGGGTTTCGGGCTGTTCGACTAAACTGAAGTCAATAAAGATCCAGATAACCTACAGTCTGTGTGGTTTATTACAACATGAAACAAACTAGCAATAAAACAAAGTGCTTTCAGAGTTGAACTGATGTAATTAATGAGACTTGACTTATTTGGAAATTTCTGGACCTTTTAGAGCCAGAATATGTAGATGTTCATGTTCTACCAGACAAAGTGAAAATGGCAGCGTCAAGTGTGAAATAAATACTGATCAATATTAAAACTAAGATTGGAATAACAAATGTAAAAGTTGAATGTCTGGACCCTAATGACAAAGAATAGCCGTGTGCTTAGTCTGCTGGCCACAGTTGAAGCTGCTATTGGGTTAATTTCACACAAGGCCGGTGCTTAAGCCTCGGATGTTTTTCTGCTCCCTGTAGTACTGAAACCTTTATTCTACTGTGCTAGTATCGTTAAATGGTTCCCAGTCCTAGTTATAACGTGTTACATGTATATTATAGATCAATCTAATCCCTCCCAAAGCCTCCATAAACTTTCATCTTCTCCAGCACGTCCCAAACATCCTCAATAGGGAGAAGTTTTGGCCTCTATGTAGCCAAACGCTGACCTCTTCCTGTATGTCTCTTCTCTTCTGCAGTGAAAGTGTTTTTTTGGATTAAGTGATTCAGTAAAGCGGCTGCCTCTTAACTAAGTTTTATTCACCTGTGGTACAACACATCTCATCACTTTTCTTGGAGTAATGTGGCAAATGAAAGCAAACTTCGGGGCACAAGTTTTATTTCATTTTGTGAAAGATGCAAGTTGTGAATGAAGCATAGAGCTGTACAATACACTTAGACAACCACAGACCAAAGAATAAAAGCTGCTGTTTAGACCTTGGAGATTCTTGTACTAGTTTAGCTTTTCATATTCCAGTTTTTTCTCAAAAGTAAAAACTCCTGCACGTCTTGTAAAAAATAGGGTGATAAAGTCATGGGCACAAGATCGTACCTTAACTGATTCAAAACGCTTATTGATCTGGTGCTTTAACGGTCTCTTATCAGTACTTTATGGGCACAGTACTGAATTTTATTATTCAACATTTGGACCTGATTAAGTTTAGGTCATAGTTATGAGGGATGTAAAATACCAATACAAATCAAAACGTAGAATATTAAAACTACGTTTCAGAAGTGTGTTTTGTTCTTCACAGGCTGGTGGCTTGCCACATCCCTTAGTGCAGCCCTAGTCCTTAAAGCTGCATTATGTAACTTTCTATTGTGAAAACAAAGTAGATATGAGTGCATATTTGGTAAAGATCTCTAATAAAACTCTCGATGGGATATGGCCATAGTAACACGTTGGAATGAATAGCAGTTGTGGTGGCCATCTTGTGACTGGCCCTTCTGACCCAGTCCAATTTAATCAAATAGTCTGATCTATTTTGAGTAATTTCATGACTCCCTGAAAATTGTGTCTGACCTTATGTCAGATCTGTTTTTTCAAATGTTATTTCAGTTTCATAGGAGCAGAGCCAGTGCTGGCCCTTCTGGGGCCCTAAGCAAAAATCCACACGGGGGCCCTACAGTACTTGCGCATCCCATGGCTATTCCACGAAGAGAGAACCTGTTTACGGTCAAAAACAGTTCCACTGTGCAGTAGTGCAGGGCAGAAGTGGAACATAATGACCTCAATTCAGGCCCTGCCCCACTGTGTATGAACCACTAAGCCACTGTCAGACTGGGGTTTAGGACTACTACTAGTCTATTTCCCCCACTTTCTAAAATGGTAAATGGCAAATGGTCCCATTCTCTCACCTTTGGTCCCTGACCCACAGTTTGGGAACCGCTAATTTAAAACGGACTGAAACCAGACGGTTATTTCTGTCTTACCGGTGAGAATTAGCCTGTGAGTAGCACATTGGGAGAACCAGAGTTACTGTCAGTAACTGTGCTCATGAGAACCATGTGGATTCAACTCCTCTTTGACCATGCCACGTGTACGGCTTTACTCTCGTTTATTTGCCAAACTACTGTCCTGATACTCCGCTAGAGACAATAAGAAGAGAGTTTAAATGAGAGTGTGGCGATGCAGCCCTGAGTCCGTGCAGAGACAACATGAGAGCAGCGCCCGGGACACGAGACATGCAGGTGCACAGGAGGGGAGGCGAGCACCGGGAGACAGACAGCCGAGCGGGGACGCGAAGGGGAGAAGCACTCGCGCCTCGGGAGTGACAGGGGGAAGGCGGTAGGTCTCTCCTGCTCATCATGGTGTGTATGTGTATATGTGGCAAAGTAGGCGGAGAGTGAGTGAGTGCTGTCCAGTAACAACGCGTTGATTAATCAGTGAAACAACACCGCAGTTTGACTGAGATGCGGGGCCCTTACGGCTGCGGGGGCCCTACGCAGTGCACCTTGCGTAGTTTGCGTATAGGAAAAACCGGCTCTGAGGCACAGGCTTTAGCTCCATTTGTTCATGGATTTTCCTGTCAAACACTTCAAACCATACACTTCTGTTTAGATCAAATATAACATTTCTTTCCTTTAAAACAGTATTTCTGTAATTTTAACACATGACCAATATTTATTGAACATGGGACAGAGATACAGTGAGTGCTAACCTCTGAGCCCTGGGAATGAATGGAGAAAACTAAGCTAGTTTTCTCCATTCCACAACACAATGTTTAAAAAAAAAAGTGGCTGGTCCTGACTGAGATACGAGACATAGAAGGAAAAAAACTATCACAAACAATGAGAGTGTCTCACATTCTGCCATTGGATCAATGATAATGTTCAAACTGGTTCTGCATTGGTGGCATAGGGGTTAGTCACAAGATGGCCACCACGTTTGAGTTTAATTAAATATCTTTGCATGAAGCCTTTATTTTCCATCCTGGCCGCCCCAGGTTTTCAGGATGGAATGTATGCGTAACCATGGAGATTGATACATCAGCAGACAATACCCACCATAAACTCTAAAAAAAAAACAATAGATCCTGAAGCGTTATAGAGGCCACCATGATGGAGGATCGCTGCAAGCTCAAATACGCACCAATATCAACTTTCTTTTCCAGATAATGCACTTTTAACAAAACCTTTCATAAAGAATGGAGCTGAATAATGGCTGTAATCCTGGAAGTGTCTGCTGCGTTACGCCTGCATTACGGGCCGCGCCTCCTTGGCCCTCAGGTCGACCCCTGACCCGGCGAAGCCCGTGCCTCCGCGCTGCAGGAAGATGATGTCTCTGTCAGTCAGCTTGTCTCCGCTCACTGGGTCCGTCATGTCGGCCCTGATGAGCTTCTCCACGCACTCCTGCGTCACCACGGCGCCAGACGGCCTCAGCACGGCACACGGCACGCTGTTCCCCAGCACGTCCCGCGTCACGGCGCACACGTACCTGCACGGGGAGACCACATGATTACTTATTCATGTAACCTTCCTACGAACAAATGAGTTACAAAGATATTTCTTTAGACTGATGGATTACTTTATCCTTCACTCCTGTCCGCTCCAGCCCACAGTCACATAGAAATCTGTTTCCATTTTCCAAAATGTCGCTACATTTGAGAAAGGTTTCCATCACTTGCTGCTGATCCCAAACATCAAGATGTCTGTCCAGTGTTTTTACTCTGACGTTTAAACCAAAGATGGCAAGAGACACAGGGGGAGATGAAAGACCCCCCAATCATCCCATTAACACTTGTATTACCCTCAGAGGGACTACGGAAAGGATTTATTTAGGTAAACAAGTTACTTAGTACTGCTTTAAAGCTGAGGTACCTGATTTTTTGGTGTGGTAGAATACATTTATTTTTGCCACCTTGGAGTATGTTGTAAGCACAGCAAAACAGAGCTTGTTGTATTGTCTTCACCTAAAGTTTTATTGAGCGATGGATGATAGAAGTCTAATCTAAATGAGTGGAATTTATCTTCACTTCACTTTGTCACCACTCAATGCTGTATATGGGTGTGAAATGTGCGGGTTGGATTTCCTTATTTACAAAGTGTCAAAGGACTTTAATGGTCATTTTATTAAGCTCTAAGCTTACTTCCGCCGCAGCTACAGCTCCAACTACAGCTCCAACTACACGCCTCTTTTTCTAGCTTTGGGGATGGCCCACTCTGCCAAAATAAGGGGAAACCGTCTAAATCCCAAGACACATTTCACGTAAGGGACAATAAAATGTAAAGGAGTACTATGCGACTTTCTTTTTCTTTAAAGGTCCTATATCACGCGAAATCGACTTTTTGGAGCTTTTAGCCATGTTGTTATGCTATTTCCTTATCAAAAACACCCCCAGAGCGGTTTTTGGCTTCATTCACGCAGTTCTCAGTAATCCTCCTGAATCCTGCTCTCTGAGCAGCTGCTCCGCCCTCTCCTGGTAAACCACTGAGCTGTTCAGTTGTGTTGGAAGTGCTCTACGTCTGTAATGTAATGCCTTACGGCCTGGTTTTAATTTATAAAACTGCTTTTTCATTATTTCTGTCGTAAGGAAGAAATAATAAAAAATTGGTGCCTTGAAAGTCCAGCTGCAGCCAGTGCTCCACGCAATGACCTTGCACTGCTGTGTGCATTATCCACGTATCCAAACGCTCAAATTGCCAAGGCTGCCACAAGAGCATTTGAGCGTCACCTTTGGTACCTCTCTGAATCTCTTGTTGCCGTTGGTTTCTTTGATGATGATGATGTCACTATGAGAAGCGCTTAATGTTTGTGTCACTCCAAGAAGTACAGGCTCAGATGAGTCTGTGAAACAAATTCAGCCATTTCAGCATCCAACTGCTAAGAAGCTTCATAACTTACGATGAGCACAAAATTTTTTTCATGACTCTTGAGATATCCCAGGAATTCCTGATCCCAGTGAGTGGGAATCTCAACTCGAGTACCAAGAAAGCAAACGTCTAATGCAATCCATAAAAGTGGTGAATGATCTGGCTGAGCGTGGAGTTGCACTGATCCAAGAAATCAATTCCAGTTTGACCCGAAACGAAGACCAAAAGCAATATCTTCTTCAAGTCGTGGAGGACCACAGACGAAAATTCTCAGCACCAACTAAGTAATCAGCCATTGATGCCAAGTTGCAGTCAGTAAGTCAGTAGACCAAGGGAAGCAGTTTGTAAACTAACTGATAGACTGGGAAGTGACAGAGTTGTATTAGCACTGTATTAGTCTGTAACTTTGCACACACATTAGGTAGAAAACTTCTGTTAACAGATTCTTAAAGTAGGCCATGCAATCTCTTTAGACCATATATAGTAGGGCTTGTTTGGATTTAATTGAAAGTAATAAAAATGTCTGAACCTTGGGTTGGCGCCATGTGACTTTCGAGAGGTAAAAACTTCAATAGAGTTGAGCAAGTCCTAAAAATCTATATTTTCAGCTAAAACCTTTTTTACAGTTTTATCTATAACAAGCATCATGTTGTAATGGAGGGTTGGAGAACACTGCCCTGAAACTTTCATTTTTTAGAAGCACCCTACACGGGAGAGTGCACACGTACACGGGAGCGTGCCTGCAGGTTTCTTGCTGGTAGACTGTCACCTTTTCATCACGCTCGAGTTTGCAGCCCTGATCAGTGCTGTAAGCGAGGAGCCTGACCGCTTTAGCCAATAAACCAGTTTATAAACAGCTTTTTGGCCTCTTAATCATGAAACAGTTGTTTTTATTAAGCACAGATGAATATTTGATCACATAATTTGACACGTGACCTGACACAGCCACGCTAGAGGACGTTCTAATTGAGCTGAAATGTGGTGTTAAAACCAATTGATCCTGGAGCGTTATAGAGGTCATGCCAACCACCCAAGCAGCCACTGGGTCACTGAAAGGTCAAATGCTCACCAATATTCATTTAACGCACCTTTAACGGGGCCTATTACTCAAACTGTAAGATTGGAGCCCGTCACTCACCGCTCCTGCCGGCTCAGCAGCTGGACCCGCTCCAGGCTGGGGTCGAGCGGCGTGAAGCGCACTGTGATCAGCTGGTTCATCTTGATGGGACGTCCTGACATAGGGCACAGCACGGTCTTACTGGGCTTCTTCAGCAGCGCGGGCTTGGCCTCCGGAGTCAGCGTCGGGATCCAGAAGCTGGGCAGGCTTTTGCTGGAGCCCGCCACGCTCACGTCGCCCGGGCGCTCTCCCGCCGCCTTCTGCTCCTCCCTGGAGGCGAACGGGTTGATGGGTTTGGACACGATGTTGCTCTCGCTCGTCTTGAACTTCTCCACCTTCTCCTTCTCGGCCGACTTGGACTCGCTCTGGCCCGTGCTCTTCAGCGCCTGCTTCTGCTTCTCGAACGCCTTCATCTTCTTGGCGATCTCCGTCTTCTGGTGCAGGATGAACTCCAGGATGGCCTGCAGAAAATCGGACATTATTCAAAAGGAAAAACCCATTGCTCTATTGCTTCAAGTCAAACTAAATATAGAGATATCAGTGTGAAACATCAGCTGTAGATTATCAACAGAAAACATGGAGTACTGTCATTTTAAGTTTTCATTTAAAAAATAAGGTGTTTTATTCATTAAAATGGCCAAAAGTGCTGATATCCCCGGCAAGGAAATCTAAATAATAGACACAGCCAGGTTTGAATGTGTGACTTTCTTTAGTGACACAGTTACAAAGATTTGCTCAGAGGGATTTAGGGTGGGCTTGCTCATAGCCCCCAGCTCAGCCGCCACATGTTGGAGTTCACCCTGGTGAATGAGAGGGTCGTGTCCCTACGCCTTCGGGTCAGGGACAGGTCTCTCACCGTTGTCTCGGCCTAAGGGCCCAACATTGTGGCAGAGTACCTGGGAGGGGTACTAGATGGTGCTCCGACTGGGGACTCCATTGTTCTATTTATTTTAAGTTTATTTGAATAGGGACAAGTATGTCACATAAGCTAATGTTACATACTACAACATTTTAGCCAAAGCTAATTCTCAATGTCCGTCCCTAGTTGGACCTTTACTACTTTCTACTGGGGACTTCAACGCCCACGTGGGTAACGACAGTGAGACCTGGATGGGGGTGATTGGGAAGAACAGCCTCCCCGATTGGAACCTGAGTGGTGTTCTGTTATTGGACTTCTGTGCTAGTTACAGTTTGTCCATAACGAACACTATGTTTGAGCACAAGGGTGTCCATAAGTGCACGTGGCACCAGGACACCCTAGGCAGGAGGTCGATGATCGACTTTGTAGTTGTGTCATCTGATCTCCGGCCGCGTGTCTCGGACACTTGGGTGAAGAGAGGGGCTGAGCTGTCAACCGATCACCACCTGGTGGTGAGCTGGATCCGCTGGCAGGGGAGGAAGCCAGTCAGACCTGGCAGGCCTAAACGTGTTGTGAGGGGCTGTTGGGAACGTTTGGTGGATCCCTCTGTCAGTAGGGTCTTCAACTCCCACCTCCGGAAGAGCTTCACCCAGATTCCGAGGGAGGTTGGAGACATGGAGTCCGAGTGGACCATGTTCTCCTCCTCCATTGTCGATGCGGCTGCTCGCAGTTGTGGCCGTAAGGTCTCTGGTGCCTGTCGCGGCGGCAATCCCCGAACCCGGTGGTGGCGCCCGGAAGTAAGGGATGCTTAACACCGGTGTGTGGGCTGAACCATTTGGCACATTTTTAAAGGGGTGTCAGGGCTTTGAGATATCATCCATAATTATTGTTTGTGCTGTCAGAGCAGGCCCCCACCCTGCTCTGAGCCCTGGATACTCAGTACCCTTTACCCCACCAGTCCAACGCCCATGTATATATATAAAAACTCCTCCTCACCCTCCGCGGGCGGTCTCTTTTTTCCTCCAACCTCGGGTCCTCTACCAGAGGCCTGGGAGCTTGAGGGTTCTGTGCAGTATCTTTGCAGTTCCTGGAACTGCACTTTTCTGGACCGAGATGTATTTCCTGGGATCTGCTGGAGCCACTCCTCCAGTTTGGGGGTCACTGCCCCGAGAGCCCCAACGACCACGGGCACCACTGATGCCTTCACTCTCCAGGCCTTCTCTAGCTCTTCTCTGAGCCCCTGGTATTTCTCTAGTTTCTCGTGCTCTTTTTCCTGATGTTGAAGTCGCTTGGTATTGCCATGTCAACCACCATGGCTTTCCTCTGCTCTTTGTCCACCACCACAATGTCCGGTTGGTTCATTACCATTCTGTCCGTCTGTATCTGGAAGTCCCACAGGATCTTGGCTCGGTCATTCTCTACCACCTTTGGAGGTGTTTCCCACTTTGACCTTGGGGTTTCCAGCCCATACTCTGCACAGATGTTCCTGTACACTATGCCAGCCACTTGGTTATGGCGCTCCATGTAAGCTTTCCCTGCCAGCATCTTACACCCTGCAGTTATGTGCTGGTAAATGGTAAATGGTCTCAACTTATATAGCGCTTTTCCACCTACGTTAGGCACTCAAAGCGCTTTACAGCAAGGATCCACTCACCCATTCACTCTCTCATTCATACACCAATGTACGCAGACACTGGAGGCAAGCTGGGTGAAGTGTCTTGCCCAAGGACACAACGACAGTGTGCCCCTTCAGGAGGCGGGATTCGAACTCCCGACCTTCCGATCATGAGACGACCCGCTCTACCATCTGCGCCACCGTCGCTGGATTGTCTCATTGGCGTTTTTGCACAGTCTACACCTGAGGTCTTGTCTGGTGTGATAGATCTGGGCCTCTATGGCTCTGGTGCTCAAGGCCTGCTCCTGTGCAGCCATGATAAGTGCCTCTGTGCTGTCCTTCAGGCCAGCTCTGTCTAGCCTTGGTAGGATTTCTTGATATCTGCCACTTCAGTTATGTTTCGGTGGTACATCCCGTGTTGGGGCTTGTCCTCCCATGACGGGACCTCCAGCGCCTCATCTTCTGTTCCCCATTGTCTGAGACATTCACTGAGCACGTCATCTGTTGGAGCCTTGTCCTTGATGTACTTATGGATCTTGGACATTTAATCCTGGATAGTGGTTCTCACGCTCACTAGTCCTCGGCCTCCTTCCTTACGGATAGCGTACAGTCTCAGGGTGCTGGATATAGATATATATATATATACACTGTGTATATATATATATATATATATATATATATATATATATATATATATATATATATATATATATATATATAATTAGGACAAAAAATAGATGTCAGTTAAAAGCTAAACTAAAAAGGTGGGTCTTGCGCCTGCTCTTAATAACATGAACGTTCTCTGCGCTCCTGAGCTCCTCCTCAGGTCGTTCCAGAGGTGAGGGCCATAATATTGGAAAGACGCCTCGCCGTGAGTCTTTCTGTTGACTTTAGGAATAACTAGGAGACCCCTGCCGGAGGAGCGAAGGGGCCGTTAAGGTTCATAAGGTAAAAGCAGTTCTGAGAGATAAGAAGGACCAAGACATTTAAAAACCACGTTTTGACTTGCAGCGATATAATTGCAAATAATCGTAAATCGCAATGGTTTTCCTTGGAATAATCACGAGTCAAAGATTCAGAATGGTGACATCTCTGCACAAACCATTCAAAGAAAAGCTTCCAGTCCGTACCTGTTTCTCATAGAGGTATCCGTCAGGCGTTACGACGGGGTCTTTGCACGGCTGCAGAGACAGGCAGCAGCAATCAAAGTCCTTGATGGCGTCTTTGCCCAGACGGACGCTCTGTGTGCCATAACCGGACGCCGCCGTGTCTTTCTTCTTCTCGTGGTACGTGTAGACGGCCCCCGCTGTGCAGTTCTTTCCGTGACGTGTCATGGTGGCGGGAATTTAACTGGACATGAGGAAAACAGAGTTATTTTGTGCTGAGCTGAAAACTTCTTTCTGGTGTGTCAAGGTTTCTAAAGCAGACTTTTTGACAAAATTATGCAGTAAAATAGTTGCATGTCGTCACAGTTTTTCAAGAAACTTTAATTATGTGCGAGTTTAAATTGTAAAAAAAAGTTGTTGTTTTTTACATTTAAAGGGAAGATTTTATATTCTTTCGTAAAATCTCCCCGATTATTATTTGTAGAAGTTATTTATTTCACATTTATTTGTATAAATAAAATGAATCGCATAATTCTTCCCACTTTTTGTTAACAATTGTCAGTTGTATTATAAGCCTGCATTTTTATTAATTAATAATGCTTCAATTGCAAAAGTGCTACAAACTGGGACAACGTTTCTTCAACAAACTGTGCAATATCCGTATGTTACAAATGCAATCCCAGAGTTTGCATTTAAAAAAATAATCCATTTAAATCAATTTACTAGTTTAAAAATAGTCACTTTGACGCTCTAATTTAAAGTATGAAATAAACATAAACAGTGGGCGCTATTGGATGGAAGCTATGGCTAACAGCTAACACTAACCCAAACAATGTCCATAAGCTGCACATTTTAAACATTTTCATGAGTACTTTGCTCGTTGTTGAATCCGCGCAATTCAAATTACAATATCCATCGAAATCAGTAGATTAAAACTCTGAAATGAAGGTGATATTTTACCGGATAAAATGATAAATGCCAGAGTTCCTTAGTCGCTTTTCCTGCGCTTTTCCTGCGCTTTTCTTCTGTGTTTCTCCCGTGTGTTCTACAGTACTCTGCCCTCTATCGGTAATGAGGTGAAAGACGCTGCAACTTTATCACTTTTTAATCAACCTTTTAAAGCACATTTGAGCAACTTCCAACAACTGGTGCAATAGACCCTGTGCACGAGAAAATGCTAACTTCCTGGTTTGAGACCGGATGTACCGCTGCTCGTTTCCGCTAGCTTTATTTTGCGGGTAAATCGCAGCTGCGAAGATGGTCTCCAAAACACGAAAATGGAAAGATCGCTGTACTTTTCAAAGAGCAAAAGATGGGAACAATCACCATTGCTGTGTCCTGCTGTGTACTGCCAGGGGGAGATTCAACAAGATGCAAAATTTCCACTGCTTTCCCAAGGATCCTGAGCTGCACTCAATGGCTGATAAAAATAAGAAGGGACGGCTTCACACTCCTTCTTGGTTAAATAAAGGTCAATAACAATTCACTTGGATGTTTTAAAATACTACATACTGTTTCAAAAGTGATTTGCTGTTACTCTGCAAATAAAACCGCTTTACTTAAACAGCATTGTCTATAGCTCTGTTCTGTGTGCTTCTTATTGACTGAAATACATTTTGTAAAGATGCTAAAGCTGTTTCCATATACTAATTCTGAAAGCAAAAACACACATAGAATTCAAATTACTAACTAAATTTGACATACTATGATCTAATTATTTAGGCAATGCAACTAATCAAATGTGTAGAAAATACAAGCAGCTGCAGGTATGGTTAAAATACTGGTATACAGTTTTATAATTTCCTTGTACAAATCAATCACATTTTTCCACAAAAAAACAAAACATGGTTTGAACACAAACATTGCAGACATTAAAACTAACACAAAACTAATCAGTGTGAACTATATAGGGTATAAGCAGACGTTTTCATTAAAAAGAAAATCAATTTTGACGTTTGAAGAGTGTAGATCGATTGTTTAGCCTTGTTAATAGTTAATCACCCAAAAATTCGCACGTCCTGTTTAACGCCTCGCAGTGTGACACTACTTTGGTACCAGCTGTGGATAAAGTCCATATCAAGGCTCGTTTGAAGGTAAATGCGCTTTGTGTGTGTTGGATATGTCAAACATTTAGGAGAAAAATCCATCAATAGTCAACTCGATAAAACGGCTTTAAGTGTTTTTGCTAATAAACCTGCTGTGTAAGGCTTATTGTTACTTATTTGATTCTTTATCAGTATTTACTAGTGAGGCAATTAGTAATTATAACTGCCTTCAACCTCCATAAAATACAGAAATTGTGTTTACAGTAAATTAATACAGGATACTGCACAGGCATGGCAACTTTCACTTTATTCCATATTGATGGCCAGAATGCAAAACTTCCTATCTGAAAAAAATCTATTATTTCAGGAAACAAAGAAAACGTTTATTTCTATTATAGTATGGTCTGTTTAAAAGATATTCAAGCATATTCTACTGCTATTAGACCCTATTTCTGCAATATGTGTCAATATTTTTGCCTCCCAAAGTGCAGATAAGTGTTTTTTTTCCCCTACGTTTCTTGCAGCATTGTGCACATAGGAGGTTTTGCATTCTGGCCATCGATATCACTTTATTAAATTCACTTCATTGTACATCACTCAACACAAAAGCAGAACTACAGCAAAATGAGATCGTTTACATTCAGA
The DNA here is from genome assembly GCA_007210695.1 of Neogobius melanostomus. Classification (NCBI taxonomy): domain Eukaryota; kingdom Metazoa; phylum Chordata; class Actinopteri; order Gobiiformes; family Gobiidae; genus Neogobius; species Neogobius melanostomus. The sequence goes on from VHKM01000729.1 coordinate 132,647, forward strand.
AGCACATCTCTGTAAGGTTTAGCATTCAAAGCTACAGGTGAACATTAGTCAAAGCCAGATGTTTTCTCCACTACACTCATATTAGCGAGCACAAACAGTCAAGTACACACACAGCATGTCAACAAACCGTGTTTTTACTAAGCGACAAAAAGCCACAGGAGATAAATCCCTGCTTATTTCATCCATTTGGTTGACTTGTTTGGAAAACCCGACCGTGAACACGAGACTCTTATCACACAGGAAACGAAGCGCGTAACAGGAGTTCTTCCCCCGGAAGTAGCATATGCTAACGTGCACGTAGTCTATTAAAAATGTCAAAAATAAACCAGAAGATACAAAACACAATAAACGAGAAACAAACGGAAAATACACATATGCCTGATATAATTAATGTGGATAGTTTTGCACACACATAATAATAATAATAATAATAATAATAATAATAATAATAATAATAATAATAATAATAATAATAATTATTATTATTATTATTATTATTATTATTATTATAATTATAATTATTAAAGTTTTTCTACTTTAAAACTAAATATGTAAGTTCATTGTTTTATTTGTCATTGTAAGGTTTTTCTATCCTCCTAACAAAATACCGGTATGTCATTTTATTTTGTATTTCTTAGCGGAAGTTATGTTTTCGTGAGGCGGAAGTCAGCATTGAATGAGGCGAAGCCTCGATCATGGCCGAGGTTTGCGGTTTTTAAATGTTATTTCTTGTGTGATTTTTGGGTGAATATACGTAAATGGATCCGTAATTAGGTTTCATCGTTATCTCGTCAATTGTCCTGTTAAAATATTAAATTCTGACATGTTTTCTCTGCGCTGACGCTTTAACCGATGTAAGCTACGTGTTATTAGCATCAGTCGGAGGCTTTAAATGCCTCAGTAAACCGTGTCTGAGCGTTTTATAGCAACATTTAGATGGCGTTTTATTGAGTTAACTTGTTGACTCGATAATGATGCGCGTTTAAAAGCTCTTGTTCCCGAATATGACCTAAAATGTGAGTTCTGGTTTACCCGATGCTTCACGCTGACGCTGCAGTACCGCTGACTGTGCACGGGGAGGCGCTGCTTAAGGTTTTATAAGTAGTAGTAGTAGTAGTAGTAGTAGTAGTAGTAGTAGTAGTAGTAGTAGTAGTAGTAGTGCTGGTTTTATCATTTGCCCCGTGTCAAAAGTTACCAGCTTTTGTGTTTTACGTAGTCATTAAAAGACTTGCCAAAGTTATGGCTTTGTAGGTCACTTAAGAACAATAAATGAGATAATGTAAAAAATATATTGTCCCAAACTCCTCTGCATATCAAATGTTGGCAAAACTTAATATGAGAGGCATTAAAATATTGTTTCTGGATTGAAGATTATACTGCTCCGTTTCTTTTCATTTTTCTTAGCGATTATGTCTGTGTAAGCTCTCAGTCGTACAGGAGTTGTCCAATCTTCAATGAAGGTACTTGAGTCATCTTCTGTACTCGGTGGTTGAAGTCTCCAAACGTTTCGCCTCTCATCCAAAAGGCTTCGTCAGTGGACTAAATGCCCTCAGCCCGCAGCTTAGATAAAGACCACCTCCCCCAGTCGGCTGTGCACCTCCACCTCAAAGCCTCCAACCACTCCTTTGAGGACGGGGAGGTCAAAATTTTAGCTAAAGAACGTTGGTTTGAACGAGGAGTAAAAGAAGCTATTTTTGTCAAGAAAAGAAAATCCCTCCATGAACCGGAATGGTGGGCTGAGATTTGATCTTTCTTCACTTTACTCCAATCTCATTCGGAGACAGCCGACGGGGCACAGCCAGTCCAAGGAGACGGCACCTCAGCCAACAAAAGAACAATAGGCAGTGATCAGCCATGAATAGGACAGATAATGGGCAGTGATCATCTATGAATAGGACAGGACTGACCGATACAGGGGGTGAGCAGGTCGTTAGAGACGCTCTACTTCAAAGGTGTTTACCCATAGGTGAGAGTAGCTGTGATTAGAGGGGAGGAGCCGGGCCAACCCCAACTCCTCCCCATGATCTTTATCTAAGCTGCGGGATGAGCGGGACTTTAGTCCGCTGACGAAGCCTTTTGGATGAGAGGCGAAACGTTCGCGACTTCAACTACTGAGTACAGAAGATGACTCAAATACCTTCATTGAAGACTTTAGTGATTATGTATCTGCAGATTTTCGTCATAGTTTTAGTTGCATTAACTAATTATTTAGTTTTAGTCTCATTTGAGATGGACAAAAAGGTCCTTTGTGAAGAACAACACTACTCCTGATCTCTAATTCATAATTTTGGCCTAAAATGGTGTTTGCTCCTCAGACCCACAGCCTCCAGGAGCTGCAGACTCCTCCGGCCTCCTCCAAAATCTTCATTCAGAGGGACTACGGCTCAGGGACCATCTGCCGTTTCCACACCAAGCTGCCATCAGAGCTCGAGTCACGGGTGAGACTCACAACCATCAACTTATAGCCTGCACCTTTTTATTAGGATCATGAATATAATACATTTTATAATTAAATGCCATTATAAAAAGCATTCAATGTTTTATCAGGTGAAAACACTGACTTTTCACGTAGTGGTCAATTTTGAGATTTTTTGCTAGTTTTCTCTTTAAAGTCTTAGTTTTAATGTCAGAGTAAAAAATGGACCAAACTCTCCCTTTAGAAATATACACAGGGCGCATGTGCAGACAAAGGGACTAAACTTTAACAACATCTGCACTTTAGTCGCTCCAGAATACTCCACACTTTACAGGCTCTGACTCTGACTACATTAGGAAGGGGTTTTTTTTCCACAGAAGGATTTTTACAGACATAATTCCTGCCAGATTTATTGAGCTGTGAACCTCAGATTTTTTCCACTTATAACTACTTCATTCAAAAACTAAACAAGATCCGAAATCACTCAAAGAAAATCTTTGGAATTAATGTGTCACAAGATAAAACCAAACATTTAAACCCTGCTTTGTCCATTATTTTTTATTATTTCCTGGCTGAAAATACAGGAAATTTGGGCATTTTATACATAAAGTGTGTTATTTAAAAAGCATTGGATTTGACTTCTTGTTCCAAACATAAACCCTGCTCAAAGTACAGCTGTAATATGTGTGAATGATAGTTTCAAACCGATATTCCGCTCTTGTGACTGTGGTGATGGTGTTGCAGGTGGATAAGCAGCAGTTCGAGGAGACGATGCAGACGCTGAATAACCTTTACGCTGAGGCGGAGAAGCTCGGGGGCCGCTCGTACCTGGAGGGCTGCCTGGCCTGTCTCACTGCCTACACCGTGTTCCTGTGTCTGGAGACACACTACGAGAAGGTGCGGCCTGTGACATCATCTGCATACCCTCTATTGCTTGTTTTTGGATTTAGCTGAATTGTACTGAATGTCATAGCCTGATAAACAACACCTGGGTCTGGACATACACGGTAACAAGTTGCTGATTGGCGGCTAAGGCCGAACCAATCCCGACAGTCACAGAGAATAGACAAGGTTACGTCACTCGCTGCATCACTATGTTGTTAGTTCAATTAACAACATTAACATTAGTCAAAACTAATCATGGATGAAGTAGTCGAAGATTTTGCCTCTGCGTTCTCGTGAGTTTATATTCAGTTCATATTTTGTGAGTTGGACTACAGTTGTCGTCACGTCCGCTAATTGCTGATTGGTTTATTTCACTGACAATCTGTGCGCGTTAGGCCCGCCCGTTCAAACTGCTCCAATAGCTCCGCGACCAGACTAACTTCCCTGTGTAGAATGGACAGGGAATAGTATGGCAGAGCCAGGCAATGAATGTCATACACACTAGACTGTCACACTACCATGTCTTCGTGCTTCTACTTCACTTCTACTTTACTTGGACATAACTTTACTCCACTGCTTGCGTGACTAGCAATTTTTGATCAATCACAATTAACGGCTATTTGATATTGGCAATAATTAACTGCATTTGAAAGTCAGATTTGCGATCAATTAGTTTTTTAAATTTTTATACAAATGCCATCTTTGCTTTTGTTTGCTTTATTGCTAGCCGCTCACACACACTGATATCAGAGTGTTCACTGGCATAGACCGGGCCACAACAACAGTGCGATTAAGAATGTATTACCGCTGAGTGAGACGATAATCGCTGCTCATTTTTGTGTTTGTTCCAGGTTTTGAAAAAGATTTCCAGATACATCAAGGACCAGAACGAGAAGATCTACGCTCCACGAGGAATTCTGTTTACGGACCCCATCGAGAGGGGGCTGCGGGTGGTATCCTTCACACTGGACTAGAGAAGGGCCGGAGAGGGGCTGAGGGAAGAGGGGCTGAAGCAGTGACATTTCTGTTTGTAAATTTGGTAATTCTCTTAACTTTAAACTCAGGTTGAAGTCACCATCTTTGAAGACAGAAGCATCGGCTCCGGCAGATAAAGAGGACGAGGTAAGACAGACATTCATTTCAGTAAAATTTCAAACACAAGCACTTTTTTGGTCGTCAAAATGTGTCCAAACAAGTCCAAAAATCCTACATTACGACCAATAGTGTAACATCAGGGTGTCTATGCTGCTTTAAAAAGCATTTACGAGTGGGAATTTATAGGTTACACTTCTTTTCGAGTTAAACATGAGTATTATTTAAATTAAATACAAATTTGATCGTTTGAATGGATGCCAAAATGCAAACAGTACATGTGAATATTCATTTGAAAATCCATCTCGAAATAAATCAATCATTAAGTGGGGCATTAATCTCTTACCCCCGCCTTAACCAAGCACTTTTCCTCCAGTTCGGCTTCACCCAAATCTAAGCTTGGGTAAGCTTCTTGAAAAAAATGACAAAATAGAGGCGAAAACGAGGATGAAAACACAACGAAAAATTACACAAAATAGTGACAAAAAAGTGACAAAGAAGCAATGAAAGAGCGACAAAAACATGCCAGAAAACCAACAATCCTACAACAAAAAAGTGACAAAAATTGTGGCAAAACGGCAATGAAAAAAAACAACAGATGAAAATACGACAAAAATGTGGCAAACAACGGCAACGAGATAAAAGTTAGGATCTGTTTTGTAGGCCTTAACTTCAAGTAGGGGATAAGAGGTTAAATCTATATTATTTGAAAACTATGTCACTGATTTACTTCCTTTACTTCATAAATTCAACGCACATACACAATACATGGTTCAAGTCCAGCCCCAGGTTTTTGCTAAAAGTGACATGCATTTTCTTCCAGGTTTACTGACAATTTTGAAAATTCTGTTTATCAAATTTTTCACAATTAAATATATCCGATTTGGATATTTTGTAATTTTGGTATTAAAATAGATTTGACTTGCTGCTTACTTTAGAAACTGGAAGTAAATGTAAATATTCAGGACTAAAACTGAAATTTTGCAACAATTCCAAATTCTGACAAAACTTTGTTCTGGTCTGTGCGAGTGAAAACGTGACTGAGCTCAGTGATTTTGAGACATATTTTAGCTTTTTATTTTACGATGACTATCTTCTTCTCTAACACACACACCTCTCTTCCACCAGACTGCAGGAAGACAGCACCATCTTGTGGGTGTCATTGAGTTCGGACGGTGCTTCACTGAAACGGCTGTACATAGACTTGGATCTGAATCCTTTTCTGTATTATTTATACATTTTTCTCCTCACATAATGTTTGTTTTATCTTTGGTTTTAAACACAACGCCATCTTCTTCCTGTGCTGATTTTAACTTTGTTTGGTGACACACAAATAGTACGTCTTTGCTTGTATTTCAGCAGAAATCATTCATTATCTGTGCATGAATGTGACAAAATGATACTCATGAATATGTCTTTAAACACACAGTACTTTGTTGTAATTCATATCCTTTTATAAATAATTTTATGTTTATTACACCTAATTGTTTTTTGTTATTCCTTAAGTGCTTTTCTTATACTTTAAAGTCATTAAAATCCCACATAACCTAACCGTCTACAACTTAAGCTTTTCTACTGTGCTTTATTTCCCTTTTTGTTTGATTAACCTACATGTCATTGTTTATTAAACTGTAACTGTAAATAAATGTTTCTTATCCTGAAAATTGAGGCAGTAGTTTTGTTTTTCCAGAAAAATGAGAAACATTTTTATTTGATAGTCAATCAAGTTACAAATAACTCAATAAATATGTGTGTATAGTAAAAAAAAAAGTACTAATAAAATGTATATTAATTAGGCTAGATATCATATTTTCAAATGCATTAAAAAAAGAACGAAATAATGAAAAAATAGCAAATGCTTAAAACTTGTAAAATTGATGGAAACGTTTTCAAAGAGTTAGAAAAAGAAAAAAAGAATTATTTATGTTTGTTTAATTCCCGTTTACAAACATATCTCTGGATTTTACTGTGAAAATCACAGACCGGAAACACTCGGAGGAAGCGTTTCCTGATGCTATGATGCTAGCGGCTAACTCTTCAAAATCCTGGGTTTATTTAGCAATTTTTCTTATTTTTAGGGCTCAAACTTTACGGTGACCAAGCCAGTTTGAACGTGCTGTGGGAAATTAAAAAGTACGTCAATTAATACAAAAAAATAAAAAATAAAAAGAAATGGTAATGAAAGAAATGGTGGTATTTAGTTCATGTATTATTAATGATAAAAAACGTTAAATGGTGGAGCTTGGGTGAGGTATTTATTCACAAATACTTCTGTAATGGTGATGTTTGATAAAAAGGTAACTAGCATTGCAAAATAATAAAAGTTTGTGTGCGTGTCATGTTCTCGTTAGTCATGAACAGATTTGTGGAGTATAATGTGCACCTTTCTTTTCTCAGGACTTGGTCTTCACGCTGGCGTTTCCATGTATTGATGGCGTTTATCTTCCCAAACACGAGAATGAGTTCGTGCACCTGGTTCTGGAGGAGCTGGATGCTTTTCAGCAGGAGAACCAGTGGAACAGGTTCGTGTCCCCAACTTTAACATATTTATAAAGCACTGAAATGTCCAAAATCGAAACCAGATTGGTTTCAAACAGTGTAGACACTCCTGGTTTTAGACTCCCTTTTTGTCCTTTTGAAAAAAGTCGGGGAGCTTTCGATTTACCGATCGATCTACGTTCCTACCCTCACCTATGGTCATGAGATTTGGGTAATGACCGAAAGGACAAGATCGCGGATACAAGCGGCTGAAATTAGTTTCCTTCGCAGGGTGGCTGGGCGCACCCTTCGAGATCGTGTGAGGAACTCGGTCACCCGGGAGGAGCTTGGAGTAGAGTCGCTGCTCCTTCACGTTGAAAGTAGGGATGTCAAGATTAACCGGTTTTACGATTACCACGATTATAAAAGGACGCGGTAGGTTATTCGTAAGAATTTAGAAGCCACAGTTTACCGCAGACATTTTTCACGCTGACGCACGAGTCGCTGCACGCCATAAACAGCGCCTAAACTCACCTGTAGTTGAGCAAGGCAGAAAAACGCTCTCCTCCAGTGTTGTATCCACCCAAAAACGATTGAAGTCAGCAGAGTGGGACCTCTTTAGGATCCAAAACATGACCAAGGCGTTGTTGTTGTCGATGGAACATCCGTTATGCAAACCCTGTCGTCAGAAAGTTGCAGCAAAAGGTGCTGATATCGGCTACGTCGAATATAAACAACATCTTGGAGATATTCCGTCGATGTGAATGTCCAGGTCAAGGTAACGAACTACATACAGTAATTCCAAAAAAACTTGTCCAAATGTTGGGAAATAGCCGCCACAACTGGCCCAGGATGTAAACAAAAAGCTAACGCGCTCCGCTCTGCTTCAGCGTAACAGAAAGGAAAGTGAAACCGCGCACATGTGGAGATGAGCGGTTTAAAAGAGTCTCCTTAGTCATTTTGTAAACACGTTTCATTCTCTGTTCATCAAAACATCTGACATATAATTAAGCAGCAGCAGAACTTTTGAGAACATGAAACCTATCCTAGCCTGTGGCCTAATAATATATAGTAAAATAATGATGATAATTATGGTCATTATAAAGAAGTAAAGTTGACATTGTTTTGTATTATTCAATGTAGACCTATTTACTTTAATGCAAAACCATCTTAAAGCATTTTTCATTTTAGAAACAGTGAATGTTTACAAGTTCAAGTATTAAAAAGCTTTTTAAAGACAAAAACTAAAATTATCAGTTCTTTCCTTTCATTCGGTCGATAATCGCGAATAATCGTAAAATCGCAATATTTTCTCTCACAATAATCGTGACTCAAAAAATTGAAATCGTGACACCCCTAGTTGAAAGGAGCCAGTTGAGGTGGCTAGGGCATCTGTTTCGGATGCCTCCTGGCCGCCTCCCTCGGGAGGTGCTCCAAGCATGTCCTATTGGAGGAGGCCTCGTGGAAGGCCCAGGACATTCTGGTGGGACTACGTCTCCGAGCTGGCCTGGTGTAGCCTCGGGGTCCCCCCAGAGCAGCTGGAGGAGGTGTGCGTGGATCGGGAAGTCTGGGCATCTCTGCTGAGACTGCTGCCCCCGCGACCCGGCCCCGGATAAAGCGGAAGTAAATGGATGTGGATGGATGGATGAAAAAAATAAACCAACGATAAAGATATAGGTTGCACTTGTAGAATGTGATGATTTCATAATGTCAGGTGGAGGGCAGGGGCCAATACAACTCTATGGGAGATATACAGTTTTTGTAAGAAATCTCCAAAACAAAAATGTCCAAATGTTTTTACTCATTAGTATTTGACAATGATTGGATTCACAAACATGCCACATTATTTTTATGTCTGAAAGTCCTTTCTGCTGGACAACATCACAGACATGTTTTTGAATATTGTCACCACTTTTGGATGCCTTTCAAAAAAATAATTAGAAATTATTAGAATTTGTTTATATGTGCTGACAGAGGAGACGATTTTTCCCGGGAATGACTGAGATATTAACCAAAAACTAAGACAAAGAAATCTGCAGTTCGCCAGTTACCACAGTTACCATAGCTACCATCATGGAATTTTCAGTTGCCCTCCACCTCAATTTTAAAATATGGATGGGAGCAACATCCGGGAACTTTTGCTGAGCAACGCCCCCTTTTTGGGGGAATCGAGAGTTAAAAATTGCATTGGTGGGTATGTGGAAACAGGATCATTTCTCGTTCTGAGGATAAGATAACGCAGTCAGAGTTTAGCATTAGCCGCTAACACAGTCAGAGTTTAGCATTATGACAGAAGTTTACAAAAGATCGTGAACTGACTAACGTCTGAGCGACCTGTTCTGATGCTGCTGAAATCCTCATGAAATGTCCATGTCGTTTGTTTAATAATCCAGTATCTACAGAGAGCCTCAGGTCTTTTTCCTCCTTATGATTAAAAAGCACCGGGACGCTGTGAGGCATTAAAAAAAAAATCTCTGCATTGTAAACTTAGTTCTAAATGGAAATATTATGTTCTAAATGCCAAAAAAAAAAAAAGAGATTTCTGTATCTGATTCAATCCATAATCAGAGCAGTGTGTGGAGGGGAGTGAGGGTTGTGGTGTGAGGTGAGGGGAGGGTGGAGCAGAGCAGGGTTCACTACTCATGTGGCCATACCGCCTTTGCGATGCCCAATCCCGTCAGACCTTGGAAGCTAAGCAGGGTAGGGCCTGGTTAGTACTTGGATGGGAGACCGTTCAGTAACACCAGGAAGCCTAGCGAATGTAGTGAGTGAGTGAGTGGTTGGTGGTGGTGGCTGATGTGCGCAGACTGGTTGCCTCGCTTATCATCACCGAGTATGGAGTGAATGAATAATGCACCAAATTGTAAAAGCGACTTTGAGCGTCTGGAAAAGCGCTATATAAGACTAATGCATTATTATTATTATTATTATTATTATTATTATTATTACTACTGACGAAAACAATTCAAAAAGACATAGTTGAGTGCAGCTTTAAACAAAACTTTTTCTCATTTTGAAGTCCTATGTGTTTTTGTTTTTTGAGGCTGTTTATAGGTTTCAGATAAAGACCTCGGGGATTTGGGAGTTTTGTGGCTTCTTGTGGTTGCAATAACCCTCATTTGGATGTGTATTGTTTAAGCCTAATTGTAATATGAGTGTTGCACATGTCACACTGAGTGTTGATGTTATGATGTCATGTGTGTCCAGGGTGCTGGTGTTCCCTCCACTCCCGAGCCGCCTCCGGTACCTGATCCACAGGACGGTGGAGGACATGCCCCAGCTCAGCTCCTTCTCTGTGGGCGAGAGCTGGAGCCGCAGGACGGCCGTCTGCTTCTCTGACATCAGGTCAGTAATACATCTATTACAAGCAGCAATCCTTCGAGTTAAAAGAGAACAGTATTTTCACACACAATCGGGTCAAATTTCTGTCAAGAAAACATAGAATTTTCCTGCAGTGTCAGTTTAGAGATTTGTGTCTGGTTTTGTCCTTAACATCAACTTGTTACTGTCATGTTTGTTATCCATGTGACGCACAGAATTCCCCGACAACACTCTGTGACCCTAATATGGTCATTTTCTTTGTGGAAGACACCAGCCGCCAAAAGGTGCTTGTGCCGTTTTCTCCAAGTGAGGTTTTTATTCCTCTCTTTAAAGGGACTATACATAAGTTTAACCACAAATAAATGTATACAAATTTAAAATGTCTTCCTCATACATGCTCCAGCAATGCCCTGGTGAGTAGAATGAGCCCTGGCCTTTTCACCGCGATTGCCTCTACATGCCTGTAAAGTCACTTAAATAGTTTATGCTCGGGTCGAACAAGCAAACAGCGTTAGCTGTAGCGTTAGCTGTAGCTCCTCTATACTGACGCTGCAGCGCGAGTGGTAACTTCGGAGGGATGGATTTAGCGGAGAATAAGAGGAGACCGGCTTCAAGCACCATCGAAACTCCAGCCCAGACCCCAAATAACAAAAAGAAACCAAGAGTTTATTCGAGTGTGACAAAAAAGGCGAAAGTCGAGTCTGATCTGTGTAGGCAAAGAACCAGAGTAAACATCGGAAAATGTTGAGAATCTGTCAAAAGATCCGCAGCTTATTTTTGCTTGAAAGGTAAGAAATTATGACTAAATACATGGGGGAAAAGTGTTGTTGATGCTTCAAAACAACGGTGTCCGACTGTCCGTGCATGTTGTACAAACTTCACTGAAACAAGCCATAAAATAATCATATTTGGAAGTTACCAAATAGTTGATCTAATAGTTTTATACCTACAGAGAAGTTGTGTAGTATTAGTAGCAGACTAGTAGTGTCAGTAATAACAGTAATTGTGCTGTACCTACAAAACATTTGAGTAGTAACAGTGGTAATGGTGCTGTATTTACAATGGCAAAAATAATGTTGCTAATGTTAGCTTTTCGTGGCCGCAAAATAAGCATGACTGTTCACGGATTTATAAGTAGTGAAACGACTACAAAAAGTAAACACTGGACATGTGCCGTTTACAATATAGTTTACGAGTTAGCTACGCTAACTTTGGGCCCAGGGAATTGAAGAGACGATTTTGGCTTTTCCTAGTAGCATTTCTACAAGTGGAAATATTTTATTATTTCAATTAGGCCTGCGTTTATGCATACAAAGTATATGAGTATTTTTTTTTTTCCTCCTTCAAACGTCAATTATTCGTTTATCTGTATTACTTGGCTTCTTCACTTGATTCACTTTGCTGCATTTGCTCAAGTATTTTATCTTGGAAAACATTCACTCAAACTGATTTGGTCTAAATATCTTACAAAACAGTAACGTTTCTTACCTCAGTTTAAGTCAAATCTGTAAATTGACCAGGACGGGACTGTTATTTCTGGTGCTCCTAAAGCCTGAGCGCCTCATGCACGAGCTTATCATGGAGGCTGCAGTTACGCGTTTGGCCTGAGGGGGCAATTGCGAGTACAAAACTGCTAAACTCCACACAGCCCCTTTAACAACCTAACCACTTGAGTCTCTCCTACAGACTCCACGCTTTACAGGCTCAGACTCAACAACGTTTGGAAGCTTTTTCTCCACAGGGGTTTTTCAATATCTAACTCCTGCCCGATTTATTGAGCTTTGAATCAAAGGAGAAACAAGATCTAAAATCCCTCTGACCAAATCTTTGTTACTAATATGCCACAAAATAAAACTATACGTTTAATCCTGGCCCGTATTCAATGAGAATGATGGGAAAGAGGAGTTACAGAAATGTGGCCAATGCGACCGATGATACAAAGCACGTAGAAATCTCTATACTGCGCGAGGAAACTTCATGCACAGCCCACTCATACAAACGTAGTAAATTCACTGCAAACTTAAGTTAAGATCCTGACAAAACATATACGTCATAAAGTCTTCTCTGGTGCCTGTACTCACAGCAGCAAGAGAGAAAGAAAAGAGGCAAAGCCCCAGAGAGGGAAGACATGTCTGAGCTGATGTGCCCTGTGGCTTTAGGGGCGGAGCAGAGAGACTCAGGGTCTGGGGTAGGGCTGGGGAAAAAAATCGATTTGATTTAAAAATCGAGTTGGTGGGTCAAATCTATTCATATTTTCTTCTTCTAACTTTTTTTTTAGATTATTATTATTATTGATTATTTTTTTGTTTTATTTTATTTTTAGCTCTCTGCCCTTTGCTTAGAGGAATAAGGTCCTGCTATACAAATGTGCCTCAGTTACCTCAGGATTTCTGTTGTTTTATTAGCTTAATCCAAATAGTATAAATAATTTGGATGTTTAACAATCTTTGTTGCACACTGCACAGTGACTTTTTAGTTAGAGAAATGGTTTGCCTTTGGAATTTTGTTTATGTTGGTTCACTTTAATTAAATACAATAAACAGTGTTTCCTCTAGGATTTTTTTAGCAGTGGGGGCAGGCCCCCCCCGAAACGCCTAGTATGAAATGGAACTGACACTTTGCTGCAACACAAACAAATATATATTTATTCACCTCTATTCACATACAACGAGGCATATTTTCATTCATTTCTCCTCCGGTTTCAAAAACTGACCCTAAATCCACAAAGACAGGCCTGTGTTTGTGAGCGTGGGAAAACGTTTGCGTGTCCCAATTGGTCAGCGGTATCAACAGTGTCACAACATCGCGGTGCAAGGCTACTACTGCTACGAAGCCTTCAACTTGGCTATAGTTCTGTCAAATGGAGATAAAAGTCGGCGACACCAAGAAGCGGGACGTATTTCAGTGGATTTAATAAGAGAAGGAGACGGGCCTCAGCCCTGAGATGGAGGAGACAGCGGAGAGAGGCGAGTGGCGCCGCTAGCGGCGAGGTGAAGCTGAACAGTCCGTCTCCAAACTCAGTAAGTGCCGCTAAACTCTGTTCGCGGTTTAAATGTAGCTGAAAAGGTGGTTCTCGTGAACGTTTGGTGATATAAAGTTGTGCTGTTTCGTGTGGGGCTGTGGCCATGAAATGAGTTGTTTGTGTTGCTGTTTTGACAGAGACATGAAAAAGGAGGCGCGGCGGTGTTTTCTGTCTTTATTTCACTCTGTCATTGGCCACTGCAGTCTGTGTGTTCACTTTGGGGACGGTAAAATCACACACGTTTCTCCTGTGCGTCCAAAATCAGGCTTAAAAATCAAACATGTTTGATTTCCTGCGACTGTAGTCCAGTCCACACTACACGATTCGAACACGGGTCCAGTCGTGACCCCCCCACACTACGAGACATGACTCTGTGTGACTGCCTTCGACTAAACACGACTCGGGAAGACTCGGCGCGACTGAGAATTGTATTAAAATCGGGCATAAAAATCGTGTAGTGTGTGCGGACCTTAATGTGCGTCTGCCCCATTTCTTTTTTTTTCTTTTCCATTTTTGATACAGCGGCGGCAGAAATTAATTAATTAACATAGAAGAAACACTGTAAATATATATATTTTAAATATATTTATAGTTCTCAGTTATTTTGTTTTAAATGGGCGGAAAAATCGAATCTAATCGAAAATCGAGTTTTTATTAAAAAAATCAGATTAACTAAATAAAAAATGAAACGGATACAAATGTTTTATAATTTGGTGCATGCCGTTTTGACTGTCGCCTGCTAAATTTCTTCCTTTCACCGATGTCCCTCCTCTTTCTCTCAGGACGGAGACGAAGGAGGACAGTGACCCCGAGAGTTTTTGCGATGACGAAAGGAAGGAAAATCGGGATTCCAAACCCAAACGCACGCCGACAAAACCCCGAGCCCCGCGGCGCCCGGACCAGCCGCTGTTCCTGCCCCGAGCTGTGAGGGAGCGACTGAAGGAGGCAGCGCTGCCAGACTGTGGAGAGGCAGTAGAGGACTGTGGAGAGGCAGTAGAGGACTGTGGAGGGGCAGAGGAGGACTGTGGAGGGGCAGTAGAGGACTGTGGAGAGGCAGAGGAGGAGGAGGACTGTGGAGGGGCAGAGGAGGACTGTGGAGGGGCAGAGGAGGACTGTGGAGGGGCAGAGGAGGACTGTGGAGGGCAGGGACGGGAGAGGAGGACTGTGGAGGGGCAGTGGAGGACTGTGGAGGGCAGAGGAGGACTGTGGAGGGCAGTGGAGGACTGTGGAGGGCAGTGGAGGACTGTGGAGGGGCAGAGGAGGACTGTGGAGGGCAGTGGAGGACTGTGGGGGGGGGGGGGGGAGAGGCAGTGGAGGACTGTGGAGGGGCAGAGGAGGATTGTGGAGAGGCAGAGGAGGACTGTAGGCCTTTTGGAAGCACGGAGGAGACTGTGAACAATGCAGAAGAGGAGCTAAATGCTGCAGAGAACTCAATAAATGGACCAGAAGTGGAGATTTGGGATGAAGACATTGGGAACATGGCCGCCCTGACACAGGAGGAGAGAGGAGGGGTTTCTGGCGGAGGTCCTAGAGGAGGATATGGAGAGGTTCCTGGAGGAGGTCCTAGAGGAGGATATGGAGAGGTTCCTGGAGGAGGTCCTAGAGGAGGATATGGAGAGGTTCCTAGAGGAGGTCCTGAAAGGCCAAACAGTTGCGATACAGAAAACCCAGATGCAGACTCGGACACAGAGGAGCTGAGTGAGGAGGTATGCTTTAGGCGGTTGGTCTCAGCTGGTATGACTTTGGACCTGCCATGACCTGAATATTTATGCATAATGCATAAAACTGTATTTGGAATAACCATTAGATAAGCCTTGAAACTGAAATTATGATCAAACAACTTGGTAATTTTAACACTTTTCAGTTGATGAATATTGAAAGAAATGTTACCTCAGAAAAGCTGAAAAGCTTGTGACCCACTTTTGGGACCGCCAATTGAGAACCGCTGCTTTAGACCAGTCTGGTTTATTTCATTACACTCTGTCAGATCCAAAAAAGTCTCCATACGACAAACCGGTGATGAGGTCTGCCGTCTGTGCAGCCGCCCTACGCTGGTGCTGAGGCCGGTGTCGCCCTCATAGAACCAAACATCTCACAGAGTACCACAACAATATGACACGTTTTTACTTGTAAAATGAAATGCAAAAACTGTAAATAGCAATAACTAAAGGCTAAGTACAGATTCACGGCCCGATCTTCCGCCTGATGCAACATCAGTGTTGGCCCAGATGAGGCTGGTATCTTGCATCTCTTCCTTTACATCACGCCTCATGTCCTTCATTCAACATTTCGACCACATCCTTTTTAATAATAATAATAATAATAATCTCTTGGATTTGTATAGCGCTTTTCAAGATACCCAAAGCGCTTCACAGCTCATTATTCATTCACTCCATACTTGGTGGTGGTAAGCTACTGTTGTAGCCACAGCTGCCCTGGGGTAGACTGACGCTCTCATTACTTTCTTTATCCCACTGTGAGTTAAACACAGTCCATGTCCCGAGAGAAAGAGAACATACTGATGGTCCCGCTCTAGTGCTGGTATTGAAGAGCACGGGGCTAGGGCTGCACGATTTTGAGAAAAACAATCTAATTGCGATTTTGTTGTCATTGATACATTTAAATGCATAAACGGCTAAAATGATGAGTGGATGAAGTCATGTTACTTTCAGTCAAACAACATAATCTTCAAATTTCCCCACATTAGAACAAAACAATAATCTACTTTCAAAAGTATTTGGTTTTATGTGGACCGGAGTTTCCCGGACATTCAGAGTACCTCTGGGGGACATCCACGTGACTAATATAAGTTTGGGATGGAATCACAGCGCGTCTAAACACTTTAGAATGCGCTTTAGGGAAGAAAAAAAACCAACCTCAGCCTCTTGAGGTTATTGCAGTAGTCAAAACCTTGATTATGATTCGATATCGATAAACTTTGCAGCCCTACGCAGGGTTCTCCACGCCGCAGAAACGTGATCAAACACCAGCACGTGCCACTAGAAAAAAACACCACGTAAATGCATCAATATAACTATTAAGGGTCAGTTAAGGTTTACTTTATTAATCCCCGTAGGGAAATTAGTTTATTGGCATTATATTGAGCTTTGACCTAAAAAAAGCAGAGAAATTCAACCCATACATTTAATCTAAGCTCTGTCTATTGTTTACATTTCATTGTCAGAAATATAGACCCATTTTGACATGCGTGTGATCTCCCGTCCTCAGATCCGAGTGTGTCTGAAAGGTGGCGTGAGTTTTCGCGTCTCTGCTGTTCGCAGTGACTTCTCTTTCTTCGATTTGGTCTCGGTTCAGACGGAGGAGTTCAGCCACGTCATCGAGATCTACAACTTCCCCGCGCTCTTCAAACCGAGGACCTGCTGGACGCCTTCACGGACTACAGGTGACCCACTGCCTCTGCCTTTGTAATTGTTATCACAATCTCAGGCGACACAATCAGCATACCCCAGGGCCCCCAGGTTCATCTGACTGAGACTCGAGTCGAACCTCAAACACGAAACACACTTCAGAAAGAGACAAAGTTCAGTTTTTGTCCTGATTTTCTGATTTTACTTCCACGTGACTCGGGCGGGGTACCGTTAAACAATACCAGTCTGGTATTGGGAAAAAGTTTGGGTACTACTGGTATCAATAAAAGAAATCTTCTATAGTTACATCCAAGTTTTGATGCAGGGGGTCCAGGGCAGCAGTGAAGGAAGTGACTTGGTTGTTTCTCCTCATTTTTGCTTATTTTTATTACTAATATTTTCCACATTTGATATATTTTATGTTGTAGACTTTTGTTTATAATTTTGGAACCATACCAGATAGGGACTTACCGTTATTTGTTTTGGAATCGACTGATGTTTGTCTTTCAAACAAGCTCCCTCCGAAGTGCCTATTAAATATGAATATACGGCGCCCCCTGCTGTCACAGTTCAACACTGACACATTTAGAAGCATCATACACAGGATTATAGACCAGACATTTTCAAAAAATATCAGCAGTGCAACAGTATCGGCCAATCAAAATCCTCGGCTTTGGCCTTAGAAAAAATCGTCCGTCCTCTATTAGATATTTCTATATATTTATATGATTGAAAGATGAAATCTAACGTGCGTTAATTTACGCCTTGTTAACCAATCAGGGACTGGGCTCAAATAGTGAGCACAAGCGTCACCTGTTACCTGCAGCAGTGGCGCAAAAAGGGCATACGCAATATATGCCTTTCATAGGGGCGCCGAAAGTGATGTGTCGGTCACGAGTCTTTACAGTGAACGATATGAACAGGTTCGCGGAGGTGAAGTTTTTTTAATTTTTATTCCTCTTTGGGGAGGGGCGTCACTTTAGTTGTGCATGCTTATTTTGCGAAACAAAAGTCACTGCTGGAGTGGGGCGGAGAGGAGTGCAGAGGGACTGTCATCTCCACCGCTGCTGCTGCTGCTGCTGCTGCCCCACGAGGAGCTCAAAGTGAGCATAAGGCAACAAGTTTGAGAAATAAAAGTCCTAATGAAATAATAAACACGTTACAGAGGAGATCGCGTTGAAGCAAAACACCTCTTTCACTTGCGTTGTTTTCTCCCCTCTTGCGCGAGGGAGAGAGAGGGCAGAGCAACAGAAGCTTTTAATCGGGCCGTGTGATTGTTTTTTTGTGATAACAAACTCCATAGAGGGAAATGTCGATGTTATATTGTGTGAAATAGTGACATTTTCGTTAAAATATTATTTATTTACTTAAAAAACATCAAAGAGCCGTGTGTGTGTGTGTGTGTGGGAGGGGGGGTAGTTGCGCCCCTGACCTGCAGCATGGAGGACAAGTTGATCATCGCGGTTTGCGCTCGGCCTGAGTTGTATGACACGCCTCCTAATTATGACGCTTGCAAAACTTCACGCGCAGCAAACAGGCGTTTCTCGCGAGTGTGAAGTGGCCATGTTTGGCGTCCAACTAGAGGTGGATGGGGCGTGGACGCACGTTTGGTCTGAACGCACCTTAAATGATTGGTTTTATTTGGTTGGCATATTAGTTACAAATACTTTTTCAGAGGGATTATGGTTACTTTGTTTAGTTTTAAAATAAGATGAAAATTTAAATTTCTCCTTGTTTTTTTTAAATTCAAGACTCAATAAATTAGGCTAGGAATTAGGTATTAAAAAATCCCGTATCGCTCGACCTCTAGTGTGAACCCGTTGTAACAGAAAGTCCTTCCTTTTCAGTGACGGGGGGATGAAGATCAAGTGGGTGGACAACACACACGCTCTGGGCATCTTCTCCTGTCAGGCAGCAGGTGAGTGTGAGTCAGTCTCTGATATACGTCACACAGGTGTATGCTCAAAGGGTTGTCTCTGGTTTCAGCGCTGCAGGCCCTGTCCATCAACCACCCTCTGCTGAAGACCCGTGCTCTGTCCCAGGGCAGCAAGAAGGCCAAGGGCAAAGCCATCCAACGAGCAGGTACTGACAAACTTACAAACGCACATGTGCAGACAAAGTGACTCAACTTTAGGGCCGTTTTCATTCCACTCTTTAACAACATCTCTACTTTAGTCACTCCATAAGAGTCCACACTATACAGGCTCACACTCCACTACATTTAGAAGCTTTTTCCATTATCTAATTCCTGTCTGATTTACTGAGCTTTGAACCCTAAAACCAGGAGAGATTTGAATTTGTACTGATTTTCACTAATAACGATCCAAAATCCCTCTGAGCAAATCTTTGAAAGTTCACTTTCCATCCTGGTGGCTCCTGGGATGTTTCAGGATCAATTTTATTTCTTAGGGTTTGTGGTAGGTTTTCTGAATGGAATGTATATGTAACCATGGATACGGTTCAATCAGCAGTGAAAACCTAAAAAAAAAAATTGGTTCTGGAGCGTCGGGATAAACCACCCAAGCATCCGCCGGGTCCCTGACAGGTCAAATACATATTAATATCAACTCTTTATCTATAAAAAGCTGCATAGTGCACCTTTAAACATGGCCTTGTCCTTTATTTAGATTTCATTGCCAGTTGTAACAAGTCCATCCATGATTTCGCAATGTTGCCATCACAACTATTAACGCAAAATCAAGAAAACCTGCGAAATCACTGCAGTATTGCACCTTTACAAAAGCCCACAACTTTACCGCAACTATATGAAACATGGGGGGCGACAATGGCGCAGATGGTAGAGCGGGTCGTCTCATGATCGGAAGGTCGGGGGTTCGAATCCCGCCTCCTGAAGGTGCACATTGTCGTTGTGTCCTTGGGCAAGACACTTCACCCACATTGCCTCCAGTGTCTGCGTACACTGGTAGCCCCCTAGGAGAGACCAACAGGCCCGGTTTGAACCGTGAGGCCGTCCTTCCGTGGACCCACCACCTACAGAAGGAGCCATGGGGGCTGGTGCTATGTGACCTGGGTTCAACGGCTGCCCCCACGACCCGGCAACGGACAAGTGGAAGAAAATGAATGAAAAAAATGAATGAATATATGAAACATTTGCAATGTCCTTTTTGTTAACTCTGCAACTTCTGCTCAACTGAAGTGAGTTTCTGATTAGATAAATCCATTTTACTTGTTAAATTTGCACATAGGAAGTCATGTCCTGCGCCTCAGGGTTTGAGTCAATCAGACTGAAGCGACAGCGAGGGCTGCTGCTTCTACTCCGCCTCCTCTCACTCATCTTGGTCTGACTTTACAGTGAGCGACGCTGTGTCCTATCGCCCTCTGTTAGAGGCTCCGGGATCTTTATCTGACTGTGTGTGCATTTAGATAACTGCTTTCCCCCGTGAGGTGGTGGAGTCACAGTTCTGTTGAACCGGAGCCAAAGCTCAATGTCGACGTATGAAATAAACAGACATTCATCCTTTGGTCTGTTCTCTTCAGCAATCACAACTTTTCAACCCTACTTTTGGAAAAATGGCCTCAGACATTTTAGCAACAACCACAAAAAATGGCAACAAAATCCTGAAGGAATTGATTTTATATTAAAACAAAAACTGACAGAAAACTCACAATACATTTGTTCCTCCTACTTATGTCAGTAATCTACAGCAAAAGTTTCAGATTGATATCTCTACAATACGCATGGTAGCGCAACAGTTAGCGCTCGCACAGCTAGAAGGTCTAGTCTTCCAAAATAAAAGCCGTTATATTTCCAGTATAAGAAAGAGCTTTATTGTGGAAAGTGCCGTCTCTTCTGCAAATGAAACACAGTAATAAATGTGCCGCTCCAAAGAGAATACTAGCTTTATATGTAGGCAATGTGATGACGTGTTTTCCCCTGGTCAAGTGTCTGTTGTATAGAGTGTGACTGTGGTCTGGTTGTGTAGAGTTCCTGCAGCCCGTGAAGGAGCGTCCACGCACAGACTCGGCTGTGGCTCGGCGGATGGTCACCAGAGCTCTGGGTCTGCAGGCGCCGCGAGGGAGGAGATACTGACGCACCACTGCAGGTACTGTGGTTAGCATGCCCACTGCTTCAAGACACTTCAGCAGGAAGAAAAGTGTGTTCACCCACAGAACTGAAATATCTGCTGAATCGACTGCTCACTGGTTTTTACCCTTTTTACCTGAAAGCTTTAAAAGTCATCATATAAACTGTGCCAAATCTAAGGCCTTAGATGTTATCAAAAAGCATTCAATTGGATTCAAACTGGCATCAAGTCTAGATTTTTTGTTTGAAAATGATTACATCGCTGGACTATTTGACTGTTTATTGTAGCACTTTCTGCTGCAGTTTTGGCTGAAATGATCCTAAAAAGGTTTACTGTTGTACAGTCACAATAATTACTACACTGCATTATCGTCCCATAAACCATAAGTTGGCGGGGCATTGGTTAGTGCTCGTGCCTCACATCAAGAATGTCACAGGTTGGATCTCTTTCTTTCCTCTGGTTTCCCTTGCCACTACAAACATGTACAATAGGTTCCCTTCAGGGGCCAGGATTCCCCTTTTCGTGACCTTTCTGAAACTCCAGATCTGATAATAACGCACACGCTGGTCATGAAGTCGTTTATTTCACATTCACACAAACACAACATGCAGCACAGACTCCATCGGCCCTTTCAAAATCAAGGGCTCGGAGTCAAAGAAAACAAAAACAAACAAAAAAACCTACAAAGGTATTTTACAGAAGGAACTTTCACATGGCTCTGTGGAGTTGGAACCATCAGTGTGTGGAGAGAACCGAGGACGGTTTGATCAATAAATAGGTCGTTCATTTGGACTGGACTCAAAGGAAGAATTCACCAAGTCTTTGACTTTTACAAAAATATAAACTTGTTCAAATCGTTTTGTTATTATCACAAACTCTCGAGCAGCATTAACTTTACATTAACTCGACATTTTAAAACAGCAATCATTTCATCATCTCAAATATGGATAAAGTTATGGCCAAAGATGTGTACGACCTGAACAGTGCACAAGGGTTCAAGTTTAGTCGTAATAGAAAACTTAAGGCTCTGTTTGACATTTCACCAAAGGCACAATTCACCCTTTTACAAAACAAATAAAACGAACTAATTCCTAAAGCGGCAGCAGCAGGGTCACCAGGTTTCCGAGCGTTTCTGTGGCAGAGCTGCTGTTCGTGTTTAGCTTATTTCTAAACAGAAATCCCAGTTTTGAATTAAAAAAAACCTCTTCCCTGACGGCATCAGCAGAGGCTTTAGGGCAGCGATAGAGAGCTACCAGAAGATTGCAAACCAAGTCGATGGCAACATGGTCTCGCTCGCATTTGACACCAGATGGATGCACAGAGAAGACGGGTAGAGCCATACTAGAATCTTTGTTAGTGAGGCGCGGGTCATGTTTGTTTTCAGATCACATTTGAGCCCGTTTCTATTTCTATTCTATCTATATTATAAATATGATAGGTCTGAATGGACTACAGCTGCACATCTCTAATCCTTTTTATTTATCCTTTATTTAACCAGGAAAGTCCCACTGAGATTAGGAACCCAGAGGGGAACCTATTGTCCATGTTTTAGTGGTCGGGGAAACTGGAGTACCCGGTGCTATGTCCAAACTTAGGTCTATCTCTAGGCCTATCTTAAATTTTATATTGTCATAAAAATCCACCGCCTTCATTTTCCTGACCCAACAAAATAAACAACCTGGCCACACCCCTGGGTGGTGTTGGTCTTTGTCAGTGCTCTACCACAACTGATATGTTTAAAGAGATGAAGCCCTGGTCCTACAATCCAGAATAATGTGCTGCATTAATGACAGAAGATCAAATATTCTCATCTTTTCTTTGACTGGAGAAGTTCTTTCCAAACGTTTGAATGTTCAATTAAAGTGACAGTCTGTAAGTTTAAAAGCTTTACAAACGAAAAATCGATTGTGTATAATTGAGCGCCTGGACCTACAATTTGACATAACGTGAGGGATATATTAATGGCTAGGGCTGGGTACAGTTACAGTTTTCGATACCAGCACTCACGATACGATACTTGGTTTGCGATATCGATACCTTTTACCTATACTAAAATATTTGTCGTCTAGAACCAAAAAAAGATCTGAAAATTTACAATATCGGGTTCATCTCCAATGTTGAGAAATGGGGAATGATTTTGAATAAAAATGAGGGGAAATTGGGTAAAAATGGGGACACATAGGGAAAATATTAGTAATAAAAAAAGATTTAAAAAAAGACAGGGAAATTGGGCTAAAGAGAAAAAATTGGGGCAAAAATAAGAAAGAAGATTGGGAAAAATTGGGCTAATATTTTTGAAAGAATAGTGGGGGGAAAATGATGATTCTGCCCTGGACCAAGAAAATCAAAACTTGGATCTAAAGATTTAATATTTTTTTCAGTAACTAATTTTGATACTTTGATTTTTTCGACACCAGTAGTATCTAAACTTTTTTTCCGATCCCACACTGGTATGATTTAACGGGACCCAGCCCTATTAATGAATCATATTTCAGCTAAAGTCCCCCTGCCTTTGCTGATCTCAGACACTCATCAAGAAGCCATCGCTTCGACCAATGAGACGAGCTTTTCCTGTCCGGTCCAATCAGGAGAGGAGGGATTGTTTCTCTCTCCTCATCTTACAATCTTACAGACTATCACTTCATTAAATACATAAAAAGCATCCCTGATAAAAGCTCCCCCTCGCCCTTCATTGCACATCTCTTTGTTTGAGTTTTTCTGCTGAAACCTGGCAACCCAGCGCTCCAAAGTTCACTAACGTGCACATTGTTCAAAGCCACTGAGTCAAAGTGTAGCACCGATTCAGTCAATAAAGTCATTTTAAAAAGCTGAAGGAGTCCGCTTTGAACCTGATCATTCCAGTGAGACAAATCCTCACTGTTAGCTTCGCCAAGTCTCCAGGCTTCAGCACAGCGCCCTCTAGTGGTTGTGGCGTGATGGCGCGGCGGCTCTACCTGAGGGACAGCCGGTTGTCGACGAGTCCAGGGAAAAGCTCCTCTGTGTCCGAGCTCCGAGATCCACCTGTTAATCAGAACACAGGCTGTAAAAAAGAAAGTCCCTTCAGAAAACCACCTCCAAGTGCTACAAGAGGGTCTGCCATATTCAAATATATCTTCATCATCGTCAAATATATTCACCTCTTAACCCCCACCTGAACTGAGCACATTTTATCCAGTTTGACTTTACCCAAATCTAAAAGCATAAAAAAGCATAAAAATAGAGATGAAAATGTGACAAAAAAAAGCGACAAAAACATGATTAAAACACGAAAAAAGCAATGGAAAAGAGACAAAAATGCAACATAAAACGTGCTGGAAAAGCAACAAAAGATACAACAAAAAATTGACAAAAACATGGCGAAAACACAACAAAAACGCTTCAAAAATATGACAAAAACAGTTACGATCACTTTTGTAGGTCTTAGCTTTCAAATGAGGCATTACACTGTTGCTCTCCAGTTGAGAAGCTTTTAGATTTGGGTAAAGCTGAACTGGATACTTCGTATCGCTCTGCCCAATCCCGTCAGACCTTGGAAGCTCAGCAGGGAAGGCCTGGTCGGTACTTGGATGGGAGACTGTTTGGTAACACCAGAGGCCTAGATGAATGTAGAGAGTGAGTGGTTGGTGGTGGTCGGAGGGACCAATGGGGCAGAGTGGTTGCCTCGCTTCCGTCAGTCTACCCCAGGGCAGCTGTAGCTACAATAGTAGCTTACCACCACCAAGTATGGAGTGAATGAATAATGTTGTAAAGCGTGTTTCAGTGTCCACAAAAGCACTATATAAAACCAATGCATTATTATTATTATTATTATTATTGTATTCATTATTGATTAATATCGCAGCGCCCTGATTCAACATGGTCCAAACCCTCTCAAAATTAGCACAAGTTCTCTTTAATCCAAGCACTTTGGTCTATATTTAGTGTCTTCCTCTGTGTGGTGTTTTACAGACGCTGTGAGGAGGAGAGTCCGTCTGAAAACATCTCACTTTGAATCAACTTGACTGTTTTACTTAAATATTGATAATGTGTTTATTGAAACTGTCATGAACTCCCTCAGGTGTGAGTTTGTGCTCAGACGTTTGCAGCTCGTTAATAAAATAACAAAGTATTAATACACAGTACTATACATACAGCAGTACTTACTGCAGCTGACACTGCAATTCTAGTTTTTTATAAAGTTCTTTTGTTTGTGTATTTGTTTTGTAAATGTTTATGTTGAAATATTTATCTTTTAATAGAATCAAATAAAGACTTGTTGGTGGTTAACGGAGCAGAGTGTTGTGCTCATTCAGGCCACAGGGGGCAGTGTCTAGCAGCCCTAGTCTACACTCATCTTCAAACTGTGAAGACGAGTCTGTTTTTTAATTAGTATTTTGGTAATTATATCTTTATTTCAAGACTGGAGGTCCGTTAGAAACACAGAGCAGACTGAGGTACATGACCAGCAGCTTTTGAACAAGGGAGTTCTCTGGATCATTATGTATACATCATGTCATAAAAGCATCAGAAGTGCAAACACAGACTGGAAACTTGGCTTTTTCAAAAGGATTCTCAAAGCATCATTATTACATGCTACATTATTACACGTTCTGTTTACGAGAACCAAGTTCTCGTAAACAGAACGTGGTTCTGTTTACGAGTAACTTTTGTCACGATTCCATACGTATTTCCATGTGAAGGTCATGATTTGGCAAGTCAGATTCTAACAGCACTCTTCTGTGCATCAAACTGTACGGCACATTTGATTCCATACTTGTATAACACAAATATACGTCATAAAAACATCAATAATGAAATACAAAGTGACAGAAATAGTTCAATGAAGTAAAAGAGTCAAAAGTGTGGAAGTGTGTGTTACCTATGTGGCAGTTGTAGGTCCACAATCGGTGTCCATTGTACCGAGCTTTACATTTCATCACGTTGTTGGAGTAATCGGACTCGGCCACTTCGAAGGTGGGGTTGATGACCACCTGCAGTGCCACACAGAGACAGCAGGGGGCAGCATTAACAACAGTCCAGGGGAAAGACTGAAATGGATCTTTTCTGACCGAGACATTATATAAGTGTGTTTTTGTGGATCTGTAAAGTGTGTCAAAGGCTAAATCAGTGCAGCCAAGTCAGGAGCTTCTGTTTATGAAGCGGCGAGAAACTTCTTTATTTAGGTTTTACCTAAGCTTTTTGAAGCTGGGGATCGATAAAAGTGGAAATGTTACAGAGAACTCCACGGCTCTTATTGTGCCTAAAAGCTTCTGACCCTGTACTTTGGAGTTCTACAAACTCCTGCTAAATGCATCTGTTTCTGATAATGACTTCATTTCAGAATCCTATAAAATGTGTGCGTAATTTTGGGCCATCCTTATCCTTATAAAACATTCCATAAAACGCATAGAGCTGAGTACCTTTAAATGATAGATACAAGTTATGATGCTGTTGGTCATCAAAGATGTGGGGGGGGGGGCTGACGGGGGGGGGGGCTTTTGACGTGGATTTTTATGTCTTTTCAACACAATACAACACAGCTCCCAGGAGGCTCATTTGAAAGCTAAGAATCAGTAGAATCAAAAGCAACCCCAAGTCTCTATCATTTTGGGTCAGCTGCAATCAAAGGAAAATATGCTAAAATGAACTTTTCTTTTAAATCAGAAACTGCAATTCAGTTTCATCTTCTCTGATCTGAAATAATTCCAAGGACCGCCTGCCAAGCGCTGGCGTACCCCATGGGGGGGCTCTCTGTCGCGACAGCGACAAAAGTTAAACATTTCTCAACTTTCTTCTATTGCGTCGCAAGCCTGCGTCTACGTGGATGAGCATGAAATTTCACATGCACGCATGTGGCCTGTCGTGTAACGGGAGGAGGGAGGACGATTTTGAAAAGGAGCGACATCACCTCCTATGTGTCGAGCACATTCGCTTCATTTGGACTCGTGCTGCAGGTCTACATGACTCCACACCCCTCCAAACTAACATTAATCCAGTATTGATGAAGTATAGCTCACGTGGGCCTTCATAATTGTAGACATTGGGCCAGGAGTGCACATCGGATACTTGTTTTGAGGATCGTTCACCTGTTCTTAAAGTGAGTTTCCTTAAATAAGCACTGCATCCTCAGGTGACAAACTTTCTACTTTGAACTAAAGTATTTCCGAGCCTTAACAGCGGTCCATTCATTGCCGTGGTTCGAGCGTAACCTAAACAACTGATATCTAAAATAAATAACTGACACGTGACACTGGAAGCCCCTGGTTTCTGCACCAAGTCTGCGCTCGCACGTCAGTCACGTGACTCATGTTTGTCCACATCGATATCCGTCTGTTCTTTAAAAGGTTCAATCTGCAGGAGCCCAGTCATGACGCTTTTGACCAGATTCACGTTTCCCGAGTTATTTGCAAAACATGAATGTTCGACGCGTACAAACTATTCAAATATTACTCCAATACAAGGAAAAGTTGCTCTGTTAGAGTGAAAGTACTGAAGCATTTGCAGTAGATAGTTCTATTCAAAGAAGCGTCTGGAAAAATAACTGATGAAAATGTGGCTGAATTCCTGTAGTGGAGCAGAAAGTATTATATTTCTCTTTCAAATGGAGTGAAGTAATACTACAAAAACACTACTGGAGTAAAGTACAGATCCAGGCCTGGGGTAGACTTACTTAACCTGCTCTTTCCAAGACAAGACAAAAGAGCTCCTGGACCTGATCTCTTTAAGCAGATGGTCGTCAGGACAAAAGGTTCTTTTCTGTGGGATTGACCTGGAATGCCCCGCTCCCTCGTGTGCCTCGTCTGCTCACGTTACATCAGAAACATGTGGAGACGATGATGGACTCGGTCTGAGCAGCACAGACTGCTCTGAGCAGCTGCAGGGTCCAAAACCAGGCAGTTGGAAAAATTGGAAAAAAATGTGGGACATTTGGGAGAATTTGTTTTGCGGGGGAGGGGAGGGCCCAAAAAAGAAAAAAAACAAAACAAATAGAATGGAAATGTGGGGAAAACATTGGTTGGTTGTTTCACCTTAAACGAATGATACAAATGTAAAAGAAAATATAGCCGCAAGCGGCGATTATCGGCCCTCGCCGACCGCCCTGCCTAAAGCAAGGGGCGCTTCGCGCCCTTTTGTCTCCCTCAATCTAAAATTATGGTATTGCTACTGCCTTTATGTTTGTTTTTAACTTTTTTCCCAAGGGTCTTAGTTTTAGGATTTTTGGAATGCGCTAACGCGCACTCTGCGCTCAATTTTGACATTATACAGAGAAAAATTAGTATGAATTTGTATCACACTATATCTGCAAACTGAAGCATATTTCTACATTTTACTTAGGGCTGCGGCTGCGCCGCAGAACATCCACAAAGGTTGTCCAAGTACTTTGGATAACCTTTGGTTCCTCACTTCTCGCTGAATTATGGAGTTTAACATTTTTCCATCAGAATAAAATGGGACGTTCTGGTCATCGCTACGGCAACACCGTGAAAAATATGGCATGGGTGTAATTGACTTTTCTGATCGGAACGACCAAATAGAATTTTGTGCCAAATTATTTTAATTTTCCTAAAATTTCTACTCTCCATATAATTTCTATAGGGGGCGCTATCGCGCCCAATTTGAATTTTGCCAAATGAAAGTGTTTAGGACTGTGACTTTAACAACTGATAACAAAATGAGCGAAATCGGGCTTCATATGTGCGAATGGGAGCCATTTTTTGTTTGCGAAAAATCTCAAAATACTTCGTACAGTTTGCGGCTTCGCCGCATAAAAACCGTAAAACTTAGAAAAGTAATTTGGATAACTTTTAAAGTTCTACTTCTCAAGATTATTTTCCACCCAAAATTAGCTCGTTCCGATAAACGCTCTAGGAGGAGATAGATTTTGTACAAAGTGAAAAATAAAGGCAGATTCCCGCTTCGCGGGCTTTCATCCAAAATGGCCGACACCCAATATGGCGGACGGCTTTGCCGTAATAATATTTTTTGCTCAACTTGTCATGATGCACATCTGTACCGATTTTTATGATTCTACGACAAACTTCATTTTTGGCCAAGTCCTATCTCACAATGTTAAAAAAAAACTGAGGTGGCGCTGTCGCGCCACTATTTTGAAATTCAAAATTTGGAAATAGTCAAAAGTTGCGTCGGATCAGGTTTGAATTTTGGGCCAAAATCTGTGACTTTTCGTCGATGTTCCCTGGGTGAAAATTGCAACAGTGCAAAAGAAAGAAAGAAAGAAAGAAAGAATAATATTCCCATACGAAAACAATGTTCCCGCTTACGCGGGTACCATAAACTATATATTTTCGGAAAGCGCTCGCGCATTCCTACCTCATGGTAGAGGTCCTCAGTCACCCATTGACTTTTATGGGCTCTGTTCAATTACAATGTTGATTTTTGCATTATATATGTATGTGCACAGGACGTGCACGACAAGAGGAGTGTGTTAGTGAGTGTTTGAGAGGAGGGGAGTGCTTCGCGCTCGTTTTGTGCGTTTTGTTCGCACTTTAGGGGAGTGCGCTCCGCTTCGTTCCGCGCACCGTCCAATTACAATGTTCGTTTTCTGATACATGTGCACGAGGAGAGGAGTGCGTTAGTGCATGTTTGAGAGGAGGCAAGCGCTTCGCGCTCGTTTTGTGCGCTCCGCGCACTTTGGGGGAGTGCGCTCCGCTTCGCTCCGCGCACTCTATACGATTACAAGAGCCCCTTCGCCAGCCCTGATGGCGCTCGGGCCTAATGAAATGCAGGGGAAAAGGAATAAATTAACATTATTCATCTGTTTTACGGTTCTATATGAATAATAATTTAGCATAGGTATCGAAAACCAAGTATCACTGAAGTACCGGTATCGAGGAACAAAAGGTAACAGTACAGTTTTTCTTTAGGACACAAGTGCGAGCACATGATCCATAGGTAAGTGTTTATAAACCAAAAAGTCCATGAAAATCCATGTCCGAGGCAAGAAAAGTGACATGAAGAACTGAGTGAAACAAAAATAAAACCAGGCGAGGGAAATGGGATTGCTCTGCGTTTGTTACCTGGAAGATATAGTCTCCGGGGCGCAGGTCTGTGATGTCGATCCACTGACAGTCGATGTCGTGGCGGTACAGGTCCCAGCAGCCCACCGTCACGCCCTGCTGCCCGAAGTTGGCGCATTCGTAACGCTTCTGGATCCCTGCGACACACACCGGGAAAAGGATGCAGACTTTTTGGGGATCAGGTGTCTCATTTATGAAACTGTCCGTGACAATCTGCCTATAAGAGTCCGTACGAGCAAAACCCAAACTTCACATACGGAGAAAAAAATTGGGATTTATGAAACCCTTCGTACGCGCAGCACCACGTAAACTCCCCTTCACTGATTCCACCTGGAGCAGAAATGTGCGCACATGACCCCTCCTCACGTCACGCCCCCTGCACGCCTCCATGTCACCATATAAGGACATGCAAAGTCACTTATGAATGAGATTTACCTAAACATGAGGCGATAATGACAGGGTTTTACCGAGACCCCGGGAGCAGAGAGGGAGGGGGCCACACGTCGCAGCAGTGACAGCAGAGGCCGGGTGGATCTTTACTGACATGTTACCGCTGTTTCTCTGATCACAAGTAACCTATGGCAGAGTGCAGTGTCTCATCAATAACACTTTTGGAAATACACTTTTAGAACGTAAAGAAGAGCCTTTTAGACGCTGATTGTGATATTTCCCAGTGCTGTTCACGGAGCTCAAATTTCCTGAAAGTACAGAATAAGCTTGGTGGGCTTTGAATCACTCAGATAGTCTATTGTTTTTTGAGCTCGCTGTACGTGCAGTCGGGGTTTGGGGATGAGTCCGGGTGGTGAGAGAGAGAGGGAGGTTGTGGAGCTGCAGCGTCTCTGAATGGACTTGTGTCTTGGACCAGCCCTCAGCGCGGTCTCTGCAGGAGTTGGTCAGACTTTGGTTAAAAGCACAGAGCGGCTCGGATCCTTCCTGCTTCTCGCTCAATGGCCGCTGGCTGCTCTGCTTTGTGACCGCAAACACTGGAGGCCGCCATTGCTCTTCCATTGCTGTAGTACCTCCATTTGGCCGCTAGGCCCCCATTGAAAAGCATTGGACTTTAGACACGTTAAAAACAACTTTAATGCCTGGTTTCAATTTTTTTCAACACTTAATATGTCTACATATTCCTCCTGAGATAACGCTGGGTTAGTCAAAAAATTGAAACCAGGCTGGTTTTCGAAATATATTTTTTTTAATCTCCTACTTAACGGAGTCGGACTGTTGGCATTGGAGCTGCGCGAGCTACACGTCACGCAAGGGCCGAGTTTACAGTGAGATCCCGCCCTTTTGCCCTTATTAGGAACATGCTTCGTCAGAGCTGGGGAGGAGGAGTCTGTAAATCCGCCATGATTTCCCCCTCGAAAGTGGTCATTATGGTAAACGGGGAGGAGTGAGGAGGAGCTGTCTATTCTTTTTAACAGTCTATGTTCTCGCTCCAGCCGGCGGCAGTGCGCTCCGGTGTCCGTGCATGAGCGTACATGAGCGCGCACGTCTTTGAGTGTCACACATTACTACAATATTTTTATTAAGTATATAAACGAAAGATTGAAACACTACACAAAGCCAACGGTTGATTTCCTAGATTTTATTTTTAATGATCTTAATCATTTCTGTAGAAAATAAAGAAATGAGCAGTTTAAAAATGTGCACCAGACTTCATTTCCTCAATCCGACCTCCCCTTGCTGCTTTCCCTCGCCTCTCCTCGTGTGTTTGCAGCGTTTCTGAAAAGTGCGGACTGCGTACGACAGGTACAAACCTAGTGTGGCGGTGCGTAATGTTTCACGTTCAGTTCGATTTCTATAAATACCACCTTTGGCGCAGAACAGTTCGTACGGAAGGTTTTGGCCTCATTTTGTCCGTACGTGAGCTTTATAAATGAGGCCCCTGGACTTTGACAGAGAAACTTTAGTAATATTTGACCAGAAGTATTTGTAACGACATAAAGTACTGTGGCCTCCTCAGCTCAGACGGATTTATTTGACTGTTTTCCACGTCTGCAGCTGCGGCTCAGGGTCAGACGCTGGAATTTACTGGGATTGATTAATTTTTTTATAGATAGATTTATGACAGTTGACTCGTCTCGTACGATTCTGTCAAAAAAAAAAAAAAACTTTAAAAAAAACTTGATTCTGCTGCAAAAAAGGCACTACGATAAGACAATGTTCCACTGTTTAGTAAGTCGAGATGCTGCAGGCGAAACAGGAAAACATGTGAAATGTGAAACTCCTGCTGTAGAGACTGACATAAATATGAGGGAAAACATATTGCAAGTTTGTCATTTTATGTTTAAAAAGTAAGGCATTTCTGCATAAAAATGTCCAAAACTGCTGATATTTTCAGCCACGTATTCTAAATAATGCACAGAGCCAGGTTTAAATGTGTGGTTTTATTTAGGGATTTTGGATCTAGTTTAGTTTTTGAATAAAATAGTTATTAGTAAAAAAAAAAAGAAAACAATCTGTAAAAATGTCTCATAGCATATGTCATTTCTGTGTTCCACATTGTTTTACTGCAGTCCGCCCGTACTAGCCATGAAGGACACAGCTTTTTAAACGTACACAAACAGCTAGCTTATGAGCTAAAGACATTTGAGACCGACAAATGTCTTTAATTTCAAAATTTGATTTGTAGGAGTGCTGCTTGGATATAAAGTCTTTGTCATGTTCAAAATCATCTCCTTTTGGGTGCTCAGGGATCATTTTAACAGATGACAAAGCAGAAAAACGGAGTCCTGTTAGCCAGCATTGTACACACTAGCCATGCCAGCCCTCTTTGGTTTTTACACTCCCTCTGGTACTGACTTGTTTGTCTGTATTTGTGTTGTTGATGTGTCTTGTCTGGGTTTTATGAATCTGTAATGTTGTATGTGGTTTGTCTTTCTTGGTCGACCCCTTGTCTTGTGAATCTTGTCTTTTTTCTGTTATGGGTCGTCCGTTCCCTGCCAGGGACTGCAGATGTAAATTAGCCTCAGGCTAACTCTGGTACAATGCATCAAATGGCAACATTTATGTTATAATTGTACATGGTCCTTTTAAATAAATAAACTAAGAAAAATAAACTAAGACGTGTTCAGTCCTGTTAGCCACGTCAAATAAAGGCTTTTCAACTTTTCTAACCCTTTTGACTGCCTCAGGTTTTTGCTTTTTCATTTACAAATGTCTAGTTCTGAAACACTTGTTCAAGAGCCCCCACAGCTGCAGCACAGATGAGGCGTCACAAGAGGCGCTACAGGAAACAAGGAAGGGACAAACAAGGAGGTATCCAGGCAAGACTCACAACTGAGCTAAGTTTCGTCTGACGAAGGGCTAAGTGACGCCCGAAACGTTACCTTGTGGTGCAAAAATTAATTCTTTGGGAGCGCAACAGCGGTGCAGAGTTTCCTATCCTTGCATCTCACGTACTATTGAACTCTTGCACGCCACTAAACTGACCTGGGATGTGCGTGTCTGTCTAACCCTCTAAGACTCACAACTGAGCCACGGAAGTCCAATCCACTTTATTTGTATAGCACATTTAAACAACAAAACATTTCCAAAGTGCTGCACATGAGATCATAAAAACTATAAAGAAGAATAAAACAGAATAAAATAAATCAATAGAAATAGTCTTCTATCACTGCTATTGTTCTGGCTAATGAACTGGTGAATAATAAAGCACTCACTCACTTCTTGTTTTCTCGAGCCAAATATTTGAGTTTTGCTGCAGTGTCTTAAATAACGACTGTATTTGAAGTTACCTCAAAGTATTAGTAGTAGTATTTGTACCTTCGTCACACTGAGTGTCCTCCAGACAGAACGACGCCTTGTGTCCTTCAGCCACTTTGGTCCCATTTAGACTCAGCAGGTCGTAGTGAGTGAAGACCTCCATACTGTGGAAATGTCTGCAATACAAGTACTTTACTTTAAATACTGTGGTAATGTCTGCAATTCAAGTACTTTACTTTAAATATTTTAGATACTGTGGTAATGTCTGTAAACAGAGAAAAAGCACAAATCTCATTAACCATCATTAAGCAGCACCAGCAGCGCCCTCTGCTGGAGAGGCCTTTCCTCCCTGGTTAAG
This sequence comes from Neogobius melanostomus, assembly GCA_007210695.1. Taxonomy (NCBI): domain Eukaryota; kingdom Metazoa; phylum Chordata; class Actinopteri; order Gobiiformes; family Gobiidae; genus Neogobius; species Neogobius melanostomus. The sequence goes on from VHKM01000729.1 coordinate 166,358, forward strand.
GAGGTGAAAATGTGTTTTTAATCCTGGTACATGGAGTCTGGAGGAGAGGACATGGTTCATGTGTCAGAGATGTACTTTGGTGCTCGAGCTGTTGTAAAGTCTCTGAGCAACAAGAAGCCTGTGCTAAACCAGGACTAAACCAGGTCTAAACCAGGTCTAAACCAGGACTAAACCAGGCCCAGGTCTAAATCGGGCTGTCACCCTGTGGTTCAGACGGGGACAAAAGGAAGTCTTATATCTAACTTTAGTTTTTACAGTTTTTACCCAGAGGCTCATTTAACACCCGCTCGGACAGGAAATACCACAGGCCGTGACCTCTGACCCTCTCTCTGTGGAGCATAGACTGTAAATTAAGAATGGTCTAATTATAGCCTCCTTCTTCCTGAAAACTAAGTGGCAGCTAGCTCCGGAAGTTTCCTTCTCTTACGGACTTAACATTGAAACCTTTTCACCTCTTTAAAGTGCATATGTCACATTATGTCAATTTTTGCTAAAACATAATTAACACAATTATATTTAAGATTTTGCTAAACATTGTACCCAGTTTTCTTTAGTTTGGCCATTTTTGTGATATTTATAGTTTCACTTCCTTATTGGACACTGACAGGAAGTCACATAGATAGAGGCAAACCATTATAAACTGTAGCAAACACTAATAATAATAATAATAATAATAATAATAATAATAATGCATCAGACTTATATAGCGCTTTTTTGGACACTCAAAGACGCTTGACAATAGAAGACAAAACAGACTAGCTTAGCATAGCAGTAAAGTTACCTGTGACACTCGTGCCACACCCAGCTCTGCGGCCCGGACAGCGGCCTAAAGTCGGACTGGCCATTGTTGTGGATTTGTGAGGAGAACCTCATGAGGCGGCGGTACGACGAGGGTCAGCGGTGGACACGGAGCTGGACAGACAGTTCTCCTCCAGAGCGCACTGCAGCGCGTACAAGGGCCGGTCTTCCAGGTATGTGGTCTGCTCCACCACCGCCGCGTTCAGCACCAGGTCCGGGGCCGCTACGACAGAGGAGAGAGGTTAGCATCAGCACCAAGTCCGGGCCGCTAACGACAGAGGAGAGGGTTAGCATCAGCACCATGTCCGGGGCCGCTAACAACAGAGGAGAGGGTTAGCATCAGCACCAAGTCCGGGGCCGCTAACGACAGAGGAGAGGGTTAGCATCAGCACCAAGTCCGGGGCCGCTAACGACAGAGGAGAGGGTTAGCATCAGCACCAAGTCCGGGGCCGCTAACGACAGAGGAGAGGGTTAGCATCACCACCAAGTCCGGGGCCGCTAACGACAGAGGAGAGGGTTAGCATCAGCACCAGTCCGGGGCCGCTAACGACAGAGGAGAGGGTTAGCATCAGCACCAAGTCCGGGGCCGCTAACGACAGAGGAGAGGGTTAGCATCAGCACCAAGTCCGGGGCCGCTAACGACAGAGGAGAGGGTTAGCATCACACCAGTCCGGGGCCGCTAAGACAGAGGAGAGGGTTAGCATCAGCACCAAGTCCGGGGCCGCTAACGACAGAGGAGAGGGTTAGCATCAGCACCAAGTCCGGGCCGCTAACGACAGAGGAGAGGGTTAGCATCAGCACCAAGTCCGGGGCCGCTAACGACAGAGGAGAGGGTTAGCATCAGCACCAAGTCCGGGGGCCGCTAACGAGAGAGGAGAGGGTTAGCATCAGCACCAAGTCCGGGGCCACTAACGAGAGAGGAGAGGGTTAGCATCAGCACCAAGTCCGGGGCCGCTAATGACAGAGGAGAGGGTTAGCATCAGCATAACAAGAGAGGAGAGGGTTAGCATCAGCACCAACTCTGGGGCGCGAAAATATATTTTCTAGGATAGTTGGTACACGGTGTACATTTATCATCCAATGTGAGTTGAATTAAGATTAGATCACAATCCCTAAGGATCATACATTAAGAGAAATACAGAAATAAATACAGAAATAAATAAATAAATATGAAAATAAATAAATACAGAAAGAAAGAAAGAAAGAAAAAATTAATACAAAATAAATAAATACAAAAATAAATATATAAATAATTACATAAATAAATAAATGCACTTATTATAATAAATGCATGCATTTCTTTGCAAATTTGATCTTTATTTTATTTCTTTACTCATATATATATATATTTATTTATATATATACTTATTGTTTTGGCAGCCACGGTCCTCCATAATTATGTGCAAAACTAATAAATAAATTTGTAAATAGTATGAGAAGTACTTACTGAGTGCACAGGAGACCCCGGCGGCGAAGCGTCCCCCTCCTCGTGGACAGGCCACGTGTTTCCCGTGATGTAAACACTGATCCAGGGTCAGCTCCGCCCCCGAGCACTTCACTCCGCTCATCACTACTGCGTTGGCTGAAGTGTCGCTCTGCCAGTACCATGTCTCCTGTGCACAGAGCACACGTGGTCAAAGTACTTTTTAAGATGATTACTCAAGTGGTATTTGTCTTAAGAACCTGTTACTTTTAGTCCACTCCATAGTTCCCCTTTTTATCCGCTTAGAAAATCAATATGTTTTAATTTCGTGTGACGATACTTGGATCGTGTGAAGGCTCATGTAACCATACTTAAATAGGGAAAACATGGAAGAGCTTGGTTGCTTCTAACTTCACTCCCGTTTGGATCCATAGAGAAGAGGAAGAGGCTATATGCTAACCAGTCCCGGCGTCCCTCACGCAGACAGTCCCGCCCCCTCATTTTTTTATATATCGTTTTCAGTCTATGATGTGTTCAAAACAACCCAAAACTCGGAAGAAACTCCGCTGACTCTAATGAACAGTTTTGGAAATTCAAATTCAGAGTTTCCAGTGGTCCTTGAACCCATCACAGACCTGCTTACTATGTCATGAGTGCACCATCCCCCCATATGGAGTAGCCTGTAGCCAGCAGCTATATTATCTTTTCAAAATGAACATTCGCAAATGGCTGAAAAAGCCAAAAACTACACTGTCGGCGTCCCTGCAGCCTGGCAGCAGCAACAGGAGAACCGGAGAAGCCGAGGAGCACCTGCCGAGGCCAAACTGGGAGAAGGAGCAGTCCATTCAGCGGCACATGGGGGAGAGTGAACTGCCTGCCGGCGCATTTACCGAGTACACCGAGCATGTTGCATAGACGGAAAGCCCATCTCATCCAGCTGGCATTTGAGAATGACCTCAGTCAGAAATTCAAAGATGAATGGAAGGAGATGCTCTTAAGGAGGTTCCACTCATCAGGAAAGAGGAGACTGCAGGTACTGAAGGTAGGAGCTGGTTATTTTATCATCTGTATTGTTGATGCTGCTGTTTGTGTTTGTTACCAATGTGGTTATTGATCATACGCTGTTGGACATCACATGTTAGATCAGCGCCGTCTGATCTGTGGAGTCTGTTTTTATGTTGCTCTGGGTTACCTGGCTTCTGATTGATTAATCAAGTTTTCATCTGTTTCTTAATGGTTGGGTTAGAATGAGCGTTGTGTTAAAGCAGGTATCTTTACTTAGTTATTGTAACTTGTTGTCACGTTTCTATGTGGCTTATATAAAATAGTTGGGCTGCATAAGTTTTCTCATACTATGAATACACGTCATCACCCCCCTCGGTTTTCTGCCGCCCCCCCTTCTGTACTGAGCTGGCGCCGGGACTGATGCTAACGCCCTCTGTGCTCTGTTTACGTGACTGAGGACACGCGTAAAGACCAGACAGCTACGCATCAACTCATCTAAGCTCAGGTAAGAACATATCTCAGTATTTCAAAACGGTGGCCTGTTCCTTTAAGTATTCTCTACAGCAAATACTTATTTATTGTCACTTGAATCAAAAGCAACTTTTAATTGCCGTAATATTTGACCTATAGTATTTGTACTTTTACTTAAATAATGAAACCAAGTATTTTTCCTCTACTTAAATGTGGAGATTAATCACTTCCTGTCTCTATGTTTTTTCCTGTCGTGACAAATAAAGCTGTTATTTAAAGTAAACACTGTTTGTGACAGAGACTGCAGTACTTTATGTACCCACATTAACTACTACCATTAATACTAATACTACTACTGTTACTGCAGCAGGGACTCCAGTGTTGACAGCTTTACAAAGGGTTTCATGTCTGTGCCATTAAAGACATGAATTACACATACCGCTGTGACCTCACTCACATACCTTACACCGTGTGCTCGCTCTGTGGAAAAAAGAGTCTCCTTTTTCCACTTAAAGAAACATCTTACTGTACCCATACTTAGTAAAAAAAATAATAAGATTGTTCTTTTTATTGATTTAAGGCAAGACACTGCAGCAAAACTCAATGTTTTAAATGTTCAGGTTTTGGGTCAGTTTGGTCTATAATGTATAAACTCACCTGGAAACAAAAGTCCCTAATCTTTACAATACCATGTTTAATTAAAACCACAAGCGGCATCGGTGCCTTGTTTACACCTGACAGAGGGCGCTATCGCACTGTCATTTTGTATAATGGGAGATTTATGTGTCCATCCCATTAAAATAACATGGGGGCCCCAGGCATCACCATGGCAACACTGTACAAAATACGGTATGGGTGCCATTGACTGTTTTGATCGGGATGCCATCAACTATTTCTAATGCATTTTATTTTCTGCACCTAGAGGGGCACCCGATGTCATTTTAATCAGAGTTTGTATGTGCGACCATGAGCAATTTGCAGTGTACGAAAAATCGCAAAATTCTTTGTAGATTGTTCAAAATACCCTTGAAATGGTCTTTTCATGGGTAATTTTGTCAAAATGTAAAAAACATCTCCACTTTAGTAGCTCCTACAGTCTGAACTTTACAGTCTGGGACTGAACATTTGGAAGGTTTTTTCACAATAATTTTTCAATATCTGTCTGTCTGTCTGTCTGTGTGATTTATTTTATTAAAAAAAACAAAAACGGCTCTGTCCATTATTCAGATTTTGTTGCAGAAAATATGGGCAATTTGGTAAATTTTCAGGCATAAAATTTAAAAAACCTATTTTAATGCAATATATTTCTCCCCCTTATGTATATCATTAATCTATATCTAATCTGTTTTTCGTTTTTGTTTTATACTTCTTTTGAGTTTTTAGGACTCGAACAACTTTTACTTTGGTTTTAGTCTAATTTTAGTCACAAAAATATGACTTTCACAAAAAATTTCAAAACTATTTTTGAGTCGACAAAATGAATATGACACTGACCTGGAAGGCGTGGGAAGCGAACCCGAGGCCCAGCTGTCGGCACACCACCATGGCCTCCATGGTGCCCCAGCCCTCGCTGCAGACCTCGCCCCAGACCAGAGAGCCGTTCCTCTGCCCCAGCACCTCCACGCGGCCCTCCAACGGGTTCCGACCTCCAGACAGACGCAGCTACAGGACAGAGAGTGTCATGACCTCTATCACCATGACGACGACTAAAACTCCTCCTGCGGCACCCACCCGTTTGTTGAAGCCCATCTCGGGGATGTGGCACCTCACGGCGGCGTCCTCCTCGTGGCTGCAGTCGGTGGATTCTCTGTTGAAGCGACACTCGGTCAAAGACTTCTCGAAACCGGAACACTGCACCTCGTTCATGTGCACGGGGCCCATTCCTATGAGAAATATAAGATAAACATGTAAATATGTTCATGTGCACGGGGCCCATTCCTATGAGAAATATAAGATAAACATGTAAATATGTTCATGTGCACGGGCCCATTCCTATGAGAAATATAAGATAAACATGTAAATATGTTCATGTGCACGGGGCCCATTCCTATGAGAAATAAATAACATGTAAATATGTTCATGTGCACCCCCTATGAGAATATAAGATAAACATGTAAATATGTTCATGTGCACGGGCCCGTTCCTATGAGAAATATAAGATAAACATGTAAATATGTTCATGTGCACGGGGCCCGTTCCTATGAGAAATATAAGATAAACATGTAAATATGTTCATGTGCACGGGGCCCGTTCCTATGAGAAATATAAGATAAACATGTAAATATGTTCATGTGCACGGGGCCCGTTCCTATGAGAAATATAAGATAAACATGTAAATATGTTCATGTGCACGGGCCCGTTCCTATGAGAAATATAAGATAAACATGTAAATATGTTCATGTGCACGGGGCCCGTTCCTATGAGAAATATAAGATAAACATGTAAATATGTTCATTGCACGGGGCCCGTTCCTATGAGAAATATAAGATAAACATGTAAATATGTTCATGTGCACGGGGCCCGTTCCTATGAGAAATATAAGATAAACATGTAAATATGTTCATTGCACGGGGCCCGTTCCTATGAGAAATATAAGATAAACATGTAAATATGTTCATGTGCACGGGGCCCGTTCCTATGAGAAATATAAGATAAACATGTAAATATGTTCATGTGCACGGGGCCCGTTCCTATGAGAAATATAAGATAAACATGTAAATATGTTCATGTGCACGGGGCCCGTTCCTATGAGAAATATAAGATAAACATGTAAATATGTTCATTGCACGGGGCCCGTTCCTATGAGAAATATAAGATAAACATGTAAATATGTTCATGTGCACGGGCCCATTCCTATGAGAAATATAAGATAAACATGTAAATATGTCATTTGCACGGGCCTTCCTATGAGAAATATAGATAACATGTAAATATGTTCATGTGCACGGGCCCTTCCTATGAGAAATATAAGATAAACATGTAAATATGTTCATGTGCACGGGCCCGTTCCTATGAGAAATATAAGATAAACATGTAAATATGTACATGTGCACGGATTCCTATGAGAAATATAAGATAAACATGTAAATATGTACATGTGCACGGGGCCCATTCCTATGAGAAATATAAATAAACAGTAAATATGCATGTGCACGGCCCCTAAGAATATAAGATAAACATGTAAATATGTTCATGTGCACGGGCCCGTTCCTATGAGAAATATAAGATAAACATGTAAATATGTTCATGTGCACGGGCCCATTCCTATGAGAAATATACGATAAACATGTAAATATGTTTGATTTATATGTAATATGTAATCACGTCTTCAAAGGCCTCGTCTCCTTGAGCCACAGAACTGTCCAACATTTTTCTCACTCTCATTTCTTCTTGTTGCACATTGACGTTCTACTTGGAACCTTGTTACGATTCAACCATGTGAATTTTTACCATTTTTCAACCGGTCTTGAACTTTTGATCAGGACTGTATCATAACGCCTATTTTCATTTATTTGGAATCGATAAGAGAAATGATCAATGGTATTTATATTGATCAAATCTTATCAAGTCACATCCCTACACAGGACCCATGCCTAAACAATAAACTATATTTAACATATGTTCATGTGCAATTCTTGGAATACGGATTTTATTCCAATCCTAGGAATACAATTTATATTTATACAATTATGTAAGGCATTCATGTGTATTGGACCCATCTCTGAAGCAAAAATAAAGAGAATATGAACAAATATGCTCAAACAGAATGCTTATAAACACAATATCTCAAAACTCGCAATGTACAGTTTTGGAAAATGAAATGAGTATTCTAGCCAAAGTTGGAAATGGAGTACTCCAAAGATGGAGTATTGAAGGAACTTTGGGTCTGAATGAGCCGCACGTCGTTTATAATGGAGGCTTTTGAGAAGGAGACGGACTGAATCTGCAGAGAGAAGGCCAGTTCTGCAGGAGACCGGTCGTCAGCAGAGCGGAGACATTCTTGTTGTGGAAAATGTACGTTTGGCTGCAAAGTTGTTGGCTGTCAGAGGCTGTAAAAAGCGTGTCCAATGTGAACCAGGCTCTGAGGTTTTTTTTTAAAAATGTCTCTGGTCCGTTATGTTTGTCCCACGAGACAAAGAGAGAAAACAAAAACATGAACATTACAATTGAAGAGGTTTAAAGCAGGACTCGGCACTCTGTGGCTCAAACGTCCAGATTTAAAATCTTCTTATAAAAACTCTATGGGATTTTTCAGATTCTTGCGTTGGATGTTTGGATGGAGCCCAGAAGTGGATTCCTCTGAAGCTGTAAACATCTTTCACTGTCAACGCTCGGAGCTGGGACAGAGGCAGCGCCGAGGCCTCACTGCCAGACGGTCCCTGATTCCGGACAATCAACCGACGTGTACAACAGTATTAATCTAAAAACTGTACTGAGTAACAGGTGTCCGTTAGGGCGGTTCACAATATAATGGTATCTGTAAAAGTTTTTCTCTTTTTGTTATGCGGACGACAGACAAATGACAGACGACAGATAAATGAAACCAGGTCAGACAGACAGATTAGATGCGTAAAAGCCATTAAGACCTGGATAACTGTGAATTACCTCCTTCTTAACCCTGATAAAACCAAGGTTATTATCCTAAGCCCTCAAAAAGAGAGTCTTTATCTGAGCAGATCATCTCCCTGGATAATGTTATCAACAAGCTCGACAGTATAAAACCTTGACCTACACTTCTCTTTTAAAACACATATAAACCAGGCTTGTAAAACTGCGCAACATTGCTAAAATACGAAACATCCTACCTAAGAGTGATGCAGAAAAACTTATTCATGCATTTGTTTCATCAAGGCTGGACTACTGTAACTGCCTGCTAGCAGCGTGTCCTAAAAGTTCCCTAAAAAGTTTCCACTTAGTTCAAAATGCAGCTGCAAGATTGTTATCGCGTACAAAGAGAAGAGAACACATTACACCTGTGCTAAAGTCTCTCCATTGGCTTCCTGTTGAATTTAGAATCAAATTTAAAATCCTGCTCCTCACATTTAAAGACATAAAAGGTTTGGCTCCGCTCTATCTCCAAGAAGATCGTTCCATATCGGCCAACCAGAGCACTCCACTCTCAAAACTCAGGGCTACTAGTGATTCCTCGAGTCTCCAAAAATCACTGTAGGAGGAAGAGCCTTTAGCTCCAAGCTCCGGTTTTATGGAATAAACTCCCAGCTCACGTTAAAGAAGCAGACACAGTCCCTACATTTAAGACTAGGCTCAAAACTTACCTCTGAGAATGAGCTTATGATCAGGTCAGTTAGGTAAAGCTCTAACACAGCTGAAGAAAGCTCTAACCCACAGCCTGAAGTAAAGCTCTAACCCACAGCCTGATGTAAAGCTCTAACCCACAGCCTGAAGTAAAGCTCTAACCTCAGCCTGAAGTAAAGCTCTAACCACAGCCTGAAGTAAAGCTCTAACCCACAGCCTGAAGTAAAGCTCTAACCACAGCCTGAGTAAAGCTTAACCCACAGCCAAGTAAAGCTCTAACCACAGCCTGAAGTAAAGCTCTAACCCACAGCCTGAAGTAAAGCTCTAACCCACAGCCTGAAGTAAAGCTCTAACCCACAGCCTGATGTAAAGCTCTAACCCACAGCCTGAAGTAAAGCTCTAACACCTAAGTAAATTAACCACAGCCTGAAGTAAAGCTCTAACCCACAGCCTGAAGTAAAGCTCTAACCACAGCTGAAGTAAAGTCAAAAGGAAAAAGCTCTAACCACAGCCTGAGTAAAGCTCTAACCACAGCTGAAGTAAAGCTCAACCACAGCCGAGTAAAGCTCTAACCACAGCCTGAGTAAAGCTCAACCACAGCCTGAAGTAAAGCTCTAACCCACAGCCTGAAGTAAAGCTCTAACCACAGCCTGAAGTAAAGCTCTAACCCACAGCCTGAACTGAAGTAAAGCTCTAACCCACAGCCTGAAGTAAAGCTCTAACCCACAGCCTGATGTAAGCTCTAACCCACAGCCTGATGTAAAGCTCTAACCCACAGCTGAAAAAGCCTAACCCACAGCCTGATGTAAAGCTCTAACCCACAGCCTGAAGTAAAGCTCTAACCACACTGAAAACCTAACCACAGCCTGAAGTAAAGCTCTAACCACAGCCTGATAAGCTTAAAACTGAAGTAAAGCTCTAACCCACAGCCTGAAGTAAAGCTCTAACCCACAGCCTGAGTAAAGCTCTAACCCACAGCCTGAAGTAAAGCTTAACAGCCTAAGTAAAGCGCCTAGAAGAAACACTGCTGTGGGAAGTACGGTACACTGAGCGCTATCCTCTTCCTCTTCTTACTGCAAACGTTGTCTTATTATGATACAATATTTATTTTATCTGTAGTCTGTTCATTACTATTCACATGGTGTCTCCTGTCCCACTCCCCCTCGGGAGTGTCTGTCTAGATCGAACGGAGGAACCCGGCTGAATGGAGGAACTAAAGCTCCCAGACTGGAGGGTCTGCGATCCTGGCTCGTCTGCTGAAGGGACTCCATCTCCACTGAAGGGTCTCTATAGCCTGTCCGTCCATGGGAGTGGATCTCTCCTTCTGTGGTTCTCCCCAAGGTTTCTCGTTTCTCCCACCGGGTTTTTGAGTTTTTCCTTGCCGTGCTGAAGGACAGGGGACACCCGCGCCGCTCATCGCCACCCACTGGCATAATGTCTATCCAGACATTATGTTTGCCTGGATCCTTGATTCGCCTAAACTTTACATTGTCTTATTTACTGCTCTGTTTTATTGCCTTAATGTTTGTGCAGTTCTGTGAGGCAACTCCTGTTGTGATATTGGGCTATACATTGTGTCCTTGGGCAAGACACTTCACCCATTGCCTATGTGTGAGTGGTTGGTGGTGGTCGGAGGGACCGTTGGCGCAGATGTGAGCAGCCTCGCTTCTGTCAGTCTGCCCCAGGGGAAACTGTGGCTACAAATGTAGCTTACCACCATCAGCATGGAGTGAATGAGCCCCCTCCCTTTCATTTTGCCTTGTTGCTACTGATATTCTGAACATCTGCACTAAAAATTGAGCCAATATGACCTTTTTCCCCACATTTTTATTGCTCTACAGGGCTCAAACGTGCAACTAAAGATTTCACTCGTGCAACAAACATTTTCCCTGAGTCCGGTGTGACTGCCCTGATCCTCCCCACACCCCCTTCATCAGAAAACTCTTATCACAGTAAACTCTGATCAGGATGTGCACAGCTCTAACACAAAGGAGAATTTACCAAGATGAGCATTTTAACCTCTTACCCGCTGCCGCCATTTTTTGTTGCTTTTCTGTCGTGTTTTCATGACATTTTTGTTGCTTTTTCATCGCCTGTATTGTTTTTTTGCCACGTTTTTGTCACTTTATTTTTTTTTACTGTTTTGTTGCGTTTTTGTTGCTTTTTCCATTGCTTTTTTGTCGTGTTCTCACCACATTTGTGTCACTTCTTTGTTCTGTTTTCGTCACATTTTTGTCGCTGTTTCATTGCTTGTATTATTTATCATCTTTTTGCCTCGTTTTTGTCACGTTTTTGTTGTGTTTTTTTTTTGCATTTTTGTTGCGTTTTCATTCTCGTTTTCGCTATTGATGCTTTTTTATTAAAGCTTTCAGATTTGGGTAAAGCCAAACTGGAGAAAATGTGCTCGGTTCAGGTGGGGGTTAAGAGGTTAATATCACTACAGTCATGAATAAAGACTCCTCGTTCCAACGCCTTACAACGGCCTCAGACCAAAGGCTACACAACTTCAGGAGCAAAACAAATCATGCAGACTTTAATTAAATGATTTCAGCAAAGTTTTCATCATTAGCAGTTATAGATGTGAGACAAATAATTATTTCTTTAGATACATGTTAATCCAGACGTCTGGTCACACTAAATCTGCACAGGTGAACAACATAGTATTTCGGCACTTTATGCCATTAAAAGCATAAATCTAACTTGCTGCTGTGGGTCAAAAGACAGTTTTCTATTCAAGGGCAACAGAACAGACCAAAAAGCACAGATTTGGCCTCTGCATCTGGCTCTCATCAGACCAGACGCTTCACATTTCTCTGAATCAGGACCTGTTTCTTATTTCAACATTAATATCCTCCGTTTCCACTGAGTCCAGACTTTGTAGACTTTACCTCAAACAGGACCAGGTCTAGACCCGACTGAGAGGGGCAGGTCAGGGAGACACCTCTTATTTGTTGTTGTTGTGATTTATTCACATGAAATGTCAAAATGAATCCTGTTCCGAATGTGCTCCTCTGAACAAAGGCAGCATGAGGCCTCCTGCTGAGCCTCAGGCGGGTCGCGTGAGTCACTGTGAATCCAAACCATTCTACTGTGGGAAAGTCTTCAGAAATCCCCCAATATTGAAACCATGTTGACAGAGAAGCGTCTTCCCACTCAGCGAAGCATCTCCTGAGAGCCACTCGGAGATATTTGATCTGCTCTGCTCTTTTGTCATTTATGTTTATAAGGTGGACTTCACAAATGGCGGTAAATAGGGGCCACGAAATCAAAATAAAATCAAGGAGGAGATTTAAATTTCCGCAGAATATTTTAAATTCCACCAGAAGTTTAAGGCTTACTCTGATGGTCACTGCAGTCGGTGGCCAAGTGTTTGTATTTTAGTTTATGAAATGCTGTTAAAGAATAACTGATGTAAGATATTAATTATGCACCGAGCCGGTGCTGGCCGTTCTGAGGCCCTAAGCAAAAATCCACTCTGGGGCGTCCCAAAGCTATTTAAAAACAGTTACATACAGTAACTGTTGTTCATTTATTGACCTCAATTTGAGCCCTGCCCCACTGTGTGAGAACCACTAACCACTAAGCCACTGCCAGACTAGGATTGAGGATGGCGCTAGTCTACTTTTTAAGCGGTGTTCCATGAGGCGAGGGGAACACCGGGAGACAGACGGGGACGCCAGCAGAGAAGCAGTCATGCGTTGGGGGTGACGGGGGAAGGCGGTAGGTATGTCCTGCTCATCCACTTCAGCAGACTACTCCATGTTGGTGTTGTATAATGTATGGCAAAGTAGGCGGAGAGTGAGTGAGCGCTGTCAGAGAGCCTGTCGCCGTAACTACGTGTTCATTAATCAGCAAAACAACACCTTAATTTGACTGAAATGCGGGGCCTTTGCGGGTGCGGGGGCCCTTGTGTAGTCTGCGTATAGGAAAAACCGGCTCTGGTTATGCACAAGTTGTAATGATCAGATCAATTTATGTGAGTCATATTAATGTAACCTAAATAGCCGTTTATATATTTAGAGTAGAGAAGTCCAGTTATTACAGTTTATTATAGAGAGCCTATAATTGATAACATCTTGTTTGCAAGAGAAAATTAGACTTTATTGATCTCACAAACAATGGAGAAAAGAGGACCAACTTTTTCATTCACAGCAACTGCTTTTAAGAAAGTATCTTGGTATTGGTTAATATCGGATATCGGCAGATACTCAAACCACCAGTAATCGGTATCAGAAGCAAAAAAGATGGATCTAGTCAGTACAGGTGAGATGGTGGTGGGCGTGGTCAGTACAAGTGAGACGGTGGTGGGTGTGGTCAGTACAGGTGAGATGGTGGTGGGCGTGGTCACTACAGGTGAGATGGTGGTGGGCGTGGTCAGTACAAGTGAGACAGTGGTGGGTGTGGTCAGTACAGGTGAGATGGTGGTGGGTGTGGTCAGTACCTTGGCCCATTCTAGCTCCGGTCAGGGCCTCTTTAGCGCTGCCGAAGCCCAGCTCGCGGCACACGACGGTGGCGGCGGTCAGGTCCCAGTGGTCGTCACAGACCGTTCCCCACTCTCCGTTCTTCAGCACCTCCACACGGCCCTCGCCGATCTTCGCTCCACCTCTAAGGCGAACCAGGGGCTGCTGTGGAGAGAGGGAGGGAGGGTCAGTCAGGGGGTAAATGCTTCATGTCCTACTTCAACACATCCATAAATCTCCTCTTTTGGCTTAACAACCATAAGGCGAGATGCTTCAGGGGAACAAAGAAATAAAATGAAAGGTAGAGATATCAATTTGAAACCTTTGTTGTAGGTTACTCACATAAATATGAGTTTTCTGTCATTTTTTGACATTTCTTATCATTTCCAGGATTTTATTTCATTTATTTAATATGGACATAGCGATAACATTAGACGAACCAGATGCATTGTTTAAAGTGTTATAGCACCTGTGCTTATTTTCAACATCTGTCAATACGGGGCTTTTAGGTTACAATAGATTAGTTACATGAACAAGACAAGGCACATGTTACACAAAGGAACAACTTTGGCCCGATTTAAGCCACTGTTTTAGCTCTCTGGTAAAGGTGTTAATATTAGTCTGCAGTTTTAGTCCAGTGGGAAGAGAGTTCCACAGTGTAGCCCCTCTGAACCAGGAGCTGGACTGTCCAAATGATTTTCTACAAAACTTTGGGAGCACACAATCCCTGCTAACTGAGGCTCTTTGAAAATGATCAGAACTTCTGAATCCAGAGCCTATTGTTCTCCTGCTGTTCCCCTTTATCTGTAGGACGCACTGACAGGTCTGATCCATCTGTTCTGTGGTTTAGTGGTCATCAAGTTCAGTGATGACCAACACTACGGTTTATGGGTTTTAGTTTTTTTTTAATATAGTTTTCTTTGTGAAGGACCTGTTTCGTGTTGCAATATTGTAACTTTTACCAAATTAACAATAATTCTATTAGACATCATCCTGTCATAAATAAATATGAGTGGGTCAAACCTTTGGAATAGTGGCCCAACGCTCCCCTTGGACTGCTCCAACCCTCCCCCATCATTTATTCTATTTCTGTTGAATACCAAAGCCTCATGAGTTAGAGGTCTCTGCACATGGTTCTGGAGAGTCTGCAGACTTAGCATCATGCCAAGATGATGAAAGCCTCGGCAGTAAAGCAGTAAAGCTAAGAAATGTCTTATGTGGCCCAACCCATCCCGCTCTTCCCTATATCCCCACAGTCTTTAGCCACTGGCGTCACAAAAAAAGTCCATATTTGGATTCCAGAGTGTTGTCGGGGGTGATCCGTGCATCACGTGTATAAACATGTCAATATTTGTGAATGGACACGTGTGGGAAACGTGACGGAGCGCGGCCATGTTGGAGTGATTTCAGACAAAATCCCAAATCGCCAAAACGTGATAAACATTGTGGTCTGTTTTTTACTCTGACATTAAAACTAAGAAGTTAAAAAACTACAGTAGACACAAATCTGTCACAAAAGTGATTCTGCAAATCCACGCGACAGATGTTCCCAGATCCTGAAGTTCAAACGTCTTCATCGTCTCAGTAACAGTGTGTATTCTCTTCAGTATGGAAACGCTCGTGACATCTTTGCTGTTGTATTTAGCTCATGACAATCATAATAATTTAATTTAATGTCCTCGTAAATCACGGGAGCATAAACACGAGTAGCTGCAGCCGGAGCCGTCGCCACGCGCCGCTGTAGAAGTTTACGGCAGTGGAAAAAGCCTGTCACTGTTTTCCGAAGCTGATCACGCCTCAGATAATTACAGCTCGCAACAGGAGCAAGACACAAGTACATCATTTACATCAGATGAATCATTTACATCAGATGAATCATTTACATCAGATGAATCATTTACATCAGATGAATCATTTACATCAGATGAATCATTTACATCAGATGAATCATTTACATCAGATGAATCATTTACATCAGATGAATCATTTACACTGAAAGAGGCGGCTCTGGTTTCGCTTCTTTAGATCTCTGTAAGAGGAAAGGAAGATGTTCAGAAGTAAATTGGACACACGGGGAAAAACAAAATGGGGTGTTGAACAATTGGTGTTGAAAAGGTTTTGGGAACCTGTAGAAACCAATAACCTAGTAAATTGGTCAGTTTCAAAATGTAATAAGCCGAAAATGTAATAGCACTGTTGAGCCTAAGGATGATCCATTATTTCGACACTGGCCGATGTGATTGGATAGTATAGCATTAACAGACTTTGCCCTGCCCCATCCCGTCAGATCAGGAAGCTAAGCAGGTAGGGCCTGGGTGAATGTAGTGAGTGAGTGAGTGGTTGGCGATCGGAACCGATGGATCAGACTGGCAGCCTCGCTTCTGTCAGTCTACCCCAGGGCAGCTGTGGCTACAATAGTAGCTTATCAAGTCTAAAGTGAATGAAAAATGCGCAAACTTGTACAGCGTCTTTGAGCACTACATATGTTTAATGCATTATCATTATTATTATTACAATGCTGTGATAAACCTGCAGGCTGGAGTCGCTGCAGATTCATGGCTGTCTTTCGATCCAATCCGATACTTTCAAAATACCTGGATCTACTACCGATACTGATACTGAATATCGGATCACGACATCCCTAGTTCGGCCAATAACAATTTGCCGCCAATAATGTGACAAGTTGCATTCTTGGTCTGACAAGATGAAAACTGTTCATACTTTTAATACATTCTCACTTTATTTCCAAAACTAACATTAAACACTGTTTTGTGCTGTTTCTCTAAAATGTGACAAACCTGAATTTGTTCAGTAAAAATGATGTTACTGTTTCCAAGAAAGGTAGATTTAATGCCAGTTTGAGTTCAATGTAATGTTTTTAATGTAATTTACTGTAGGTCGTTATGATTGGCAGCATTCATTTAGACTTAAAGTTTTGAATGTACATTTGTAAATCCACCATTCACCGTCTGTCAGGACATGTATAGTTTTGTGCTTAAGTTATTAGACTGTATCTTGTTTTGTTTTTCTGTTAACTTTTTTCCCATGCCCTTACAGACTTTGTTTACACATTTATGTTGAACAATTGTACCAAAAAAATTAAAAAATGAATAAAATTAAAAAATCCTAGTTTGTGAAAGTACCTTCAACCATTCTGATTCTGAGATGCACTTTAAACCCGCCCGGTCTCACCTCCAGCCTGTAGTCCTAGTCTCCTAATGTGAGTTCTTACCTCCAGCCTGTAGGCTTTCCTGAAGCCCGCGCTGACGCTGGGGGCGAAGGCTCTCCCCGGGGCGCAGCTGACCACCACAGGCCCACCTTTGGAGCAGGTGCTGTTGCCCTTCAGAGGCACCTCTCGGCCCAGTTTACACTCCGACAGACCCGCCTCGTTCCCCGTGCAGTTCACCGAGTGGCCCCAGAAGTTCTTCTTACGCCGCGACGACAGCAACCTGCAGAGAGAGAGACAAACAGACAGACAGACAGGTGTTTAAGGGGGGCCTCCAGAGAAAGAGAGAAAGAGAGAGAGAGACAGGTAATTGGCTTACTACAGCCTTTTTAAATTGTGCTCTTATTCTTTAGAAAGAGCACATTTTTAAGAGGACAGGTTTAACTTTCGAACATTTTGGTCAGAATGAAACAGGAGAGACTTCCTAATTTTCATGTTTCGGTCCAGTTTGTCAACGTGACACTCGAGGCAATGTGGGTGAAGTGTCTTGTTGCCTAACGACACAACGACAGTGCGCACCTGCAGGGGCTGGGATTTGAACCCCTGACCTTGATCATGATGAACACTATCAGCGCCGCTGTTGCCCAGGAGACAGAGGAGTGTGTCACCATTCAAACCTTTACAACACACTGACTGGTGACATGTTCGAGACATGGTGATTGTGGTGAATGGAATCAGAACAGTAAAGGGGTTCTGTTGTTGGTAAATAGCTGGAAAAGACTCTGGACCTGACCAGCTGCAGGGGTAGTGAGGCCCAGCTCTGGCACATTGAGTTGCCTTATGTAAATGCACGGTATAAATAAACATGCCTTGCCTTGCCTTTGCTCCACAGATTTCTCTAAGTTCCTACTGTCTTTGTTAAAAGCCTGAAAAACACGTGCCGCTCTCAAAACACAGTCGTTAAGATTTGAAACTCTCATTCCTCATGGTAAATTTACTGAAACCTTTCCTGGCCTGTGCTGAGTTCACTGATCGCTCCTGGTCTGTGTAGTTTTCGTTAGGACGAGAGTCTGGCTAATCTCACAGCGAAGGCAGAGGAAAAAAAGAGAGAGAGAAGATAATTATGTAACACATGTAGACTGGACTCAGCTGATAAACAGAAAGATCACGAAAAGAGAGTTTGGGGAAAATTTGCAGTAGTAGGAGCAGTAGCAGAAGCAGCAGTAGGAGAATTAGTAGCAGTAGTAGTAGCAGTAGCAGTAGTTGTAGTCGTAAAATTAGTAGTACTCACTTGTAGGGCTTGGGGTTGTGTCTTTTCTCTGTGGGGAAGCCGTACATGCCGCAGATGACGCGGCTGTTCCTCGCTGTCCAGTCCACGTCACAGATCTGCCTCCATTTCCCAGCATCCTTTACTTCCAGGAAGCCCTCGGTGATGGGCACGCGCTTCCTATGCGAATACGTGGCGCGGATCCGCACGTCCTCCACCTGCACATTCACCGCCTGAAAACAGCAGAAACAGTCAGCGCGTCGTGTAGTGGAGCGAGGGCTGATGTACGGTTACGGGGGCAACATCCAGGAACTTTTGCTGAGGCCCCGCTCCCTTCGGCTGAAAACAGCTCCTCTTATTCTATGGCGGCAGATGGAAAATCTCAGATCATTTCTCATTCTGTAGATAAAATGTCCCGCCCCAGTGTCAGAATCACAGGAAAATGTCCAGTGTCACTCGCGATCAGTTCACTGGCACTGGACAATCTGAAGGTATTTTAAATGGAAGCAATAAGACAGTCCCTCCAGGATTTTGCGGGCAGGTTGCTTGGTTTTGCGTTAATAATTGCGATCACAACATTGCGAAATCCTGGAGGGACTGACAAGAGCCACTTCATCAATTACTAGTCTCTGTTCAGGCTCATTATTGAGAACAGCTCCCCCTGGTGGTCGTTTATCAGCCCTTTGTGACTTCTTTAATCAGTAAATGTTCAGCCTGATTAGACGTGCTCAGCGTTAGGCCTCATTTAGGATTCAGTGAGTCTCAAACACACATTAACATTAGCAATAGCCCAAGAGAGGTTGCTCCCATCTACATTGAGTGGCTCCATGCCTGTTTGTGATGAGGATATAACATTGTTAAGATGAAATAGTGGATTTTTCATGGTCCTTTAAAGATTTTCCATTGGAGCATTCTCTAGTTCAATGAAATTATGGAATTTTCTGCTTTCAGAAGCTTTGTCCTAAGTCCAAACATTATCTCTGGCCGGCTTCCTTCCACAGTCGGAGCAGTGGTTGTAAACTCACTTAAGAACATTGAAGTCATTTGTCCATAATTATTCCTAAGTACCGGATGGTTTTGCTGCTCCTCTCCCCTCTTTCTCTCTTCGCGCAGAAGGTGGTTTCCTCGAATCACATCACGCTGAAAGAATGTCTCAGACCAGGATCAGGATAGATTTACCATCGGCAGGAAACTCACACTCAGCGTTTCGCCAGAATCCAACAAAACCAGAGAGAGAAGTGGGGGGGGGTCTGAGGGAGCGAGACGTGAGCAGGAGTTTTCCATCTGAGTGAGGAGTGCACCAACGTGACTATCAGGACTGACAGATACAAGAAACTAGGCTTAGGAAAACAGCGATAAGAAAGTACTTCTGATACAACCTGAATCAAACAGTTACAAGTCCCAGCTCACATAAATGACTAGTTTTTTGTCAAATAAAAGATCTTTTATAGCTTATGAACTTTTTAAATACGGTTTAATAGTTCTTAACAATGATTAAAGCAACACAGCATAACTTTTCAGGTTTAGTGCCTTCATACAGCCAGCACCACTGCACTATCCCATTCCTGATGTCTGGGCTGCTGCTCGCAGCTAATCATTTCTCGATTTTACCAATATCGGTCCAATCACAGACCAAGAGGCGGGAGTTCATCGCACCAAGACACGAAGCGGGCACCACACTCTTCCAAAACATTAGAGATGTTTTCTTCTGCGCTTTGGTCTGCTTTAAATGAGAAACAGTGTTGTATGAAAAGGCTTCAGTTGCAGCTTGTTCCTACATCAATCCAGAGTTCCTCTAATTGGTTGATCCCATCTGTCAATCACGCCCAAAATCGGAAATCACTGAGATCACACTCGCTCCCAGACTACATGTCTTGAAAAAGCATGTAGTTTGGCAGGTCGCCCCTTTTCCTAACGGGTCTCCCCTTTTCCTGACGGGTCGCCACATTAACCATTGACCGATTTTAGCTCTAACCTCCATCAGTATTTTGTTCAGAGAGTGATACAACAGCGTGTTACCGGCGTCTGCACCTGTAGGACCATTGTGCACCATATAATGAACACACTAACCCCTGGGAAACTCATTTCACCTTGAGAAATAGTTGAATCTTTATCCTGATAATATTGTTAATTGCAATCTTTGGTGTCCAGTCTAATTCTCCATCTTGTCCTGTGCCTACGTAAGGTTCACCCATAAGAGGAACCAGTCAGAAAGAGCTGAGACAGGCCTCCCACTCTCTGTTTGTTTAGGTCCCGCTCAGACGGGGGAGAGCGGTGTGGTCAGTGGAGGGTCAGAGGAAGGAAGCTCTGACTGCGGCTCTGTCTGTGTGAGGGACAGACTAAACGGGGGCCACGCTGAGGTGACATACACGCTGATCTGAGGTCTTTCCACCAGCTTTACACAAACTCACACTGTCCTGCTGGAAACTTGCCGGAACTCGCCGTCTGCGGCACGTCCCAGAGAAAGACAAACCCCGGTCAGGAAGTTAGAACAGACATCTGACCAATCACATAATACCAGGCCAATACTGTCATCAAAAACCAAGGATGTCATTGAAGAGTAAATCCAGCATCATCAGGTTAAAATGGAGTTAAAATGAAGTAAAAAAAAGTAAATTGACCCAATTTATTCTTGAGCGTATCATATTTAATAATAATAATACAAATGGCTTACACTTGTATTGTGCTTTACAAGCCTGTGTTAACAAGTTTCTCAAAGCACCACTCCATACTTGGTGGTAGCTACAGCTGCCCTGAGGTAGACTGACGGAAGCGAGGCTGCCAGTCTGTGAGGACTGAACAATTTTGCCAAAAATCAATATTGCAATTTTGATTAAATTTCAATTTCCCCCCACAATCCAATTTGCCAATAAATAACTTTTTGTTGCATATTACTAAAATATAGCCAAAACACATGAAATATTTACAACTGACTTATTATAATAAATAGCAATGAATTAGCCAAACTAACAATCAGCTGTAAGTCCTTTATAATCATTTTAACTATCATTCAAAATAGCCCACATGGTATATGTTATTTATATCATTTACAATATTCTTATACTGATATATTTGTTGTAAATAGCCTTATCATAATATCATTTGTTGCCATTTGCTCTGGATTGTGTTTCAGTCAGTGCTTGTGAAAGAATTGTTATCCAAAACATTCCCAAACCTCAGCCTCCTAAAGGTCAACAACTTCATCTCTGTGGAGGCAGAGACGTGTGAATCCAGTGGGAGGTGAGTTTATCAACCCGACAGGAGCTTCTGTGATCAGTGCAACGCAATGCTAACAGAGAAAAACATGCAATAGTTCTTCGCCGTGGCTGCTTTATAAACGCTATTATATTTTCACTGTACATCCACGATCTACGGCCGAGATCAAAACAAAAGCATGCAGTGGAGTGCACGTCTCTCGTCGCTCCAGACCACAGCCATGAGCCGACATGGACAAAATCACATGTCTCTGCAATTTACAAATTGCATTGTGTAATATAGTCTGTGCCATTGCCCCGCCCACCACCACCAACCTCAGTCATCCTGACCTATTATACATGTTTTTAGTGGTAGTGGTAGGCGCTAACCGCTGTATCACCATGCAGCCCATATGCCAAATTTGGTCCAAATGTTTCATTGCCGCCTCTAGGAGGCGCAATGACAGGCAGGGTTACCCCCACGCTGCAATTTCGCCCCCTACCCTGTTTCAACCAATGTAGGGGAGATTTTCTGTTGTTTTTAATCAATACCGTCGTAATGAATGATTTAAATAAAAAAAGAATACAATTTGGCCCTCAAAATGCAGTAAATAGTGTTTTATTGTTTTTCCGCGGCGCTCGCCATAAAACGGCGTAAAAGCACAGCCGTTTTCCACCGGCGCTCGCCGTGTGGCCACACTACATTTCAGCCTGTCCCTACGCTGACAGTGTTAACTGTGCTCATAACTCCAGTATGTTCAGGCTGGGGACGGGTCAAAGGACTGAGATGTTCATCTGACACTACAGCTGCTGTCTGTAAAAAAAACGTCCAAAAAACATGTGCAGATAAACTTTAGGGCCATTTTCATTCCACTCTGTAACAACATCTGCACTTTAATAGCTCCTACTGTACAGACACTTTCTGACTCAATGACTTTACCCAAATCTAAAAAGTTTTTGAAAAAAGCGTCAAAATAGCGACAAACACGAGACATAAATGAGGAAGACAACTCAGCAAAAAAGCATCAAAAGAGTAACAAAAATGTGATGAAAAAGCATCAAAACAATCACATAAGAGTGACCAAAACGCAACAGGTGACAAAACCACAGCAAAACCGGCGATACAAATTATGAAAAAGCAACAAAACAACAGACGAAAAAAGTGATGACAAGCCGAGGAAAACGTTTTCTCTTGGTTTATTTCTGCTTGAGTCTGGTTTAACCCTGACAGTGGAATCGGCGAGTGGAGAAAAGTGTCAGTATTTGAGCTCAAAGCTGAATCACGAGAAGATGACGTTCCAAAAAAGCACGTCGTCATGGAGATGAGATCATTATTCATGCGATTATACTGGTGTGATATTTTGTCATATTTGTGGCACGTGTTTCCAAACGTGACTCTGTGGAAACTGCCCGGACACACATCAGACTCAGACACCAAAGAGACTAAATATTTTCTCTTTCCTCGCCCTTGAAAACACGTCCCGTAAACAGGGCTGCGCTCACACAGAGGCCGCGCTGTGTGGATGAATCAGGCTCAGGGCGAAAACGTGAGCGACGCCGGAGGAATGTCCCGCACTCACCGTGACCTGGAAACACAGCCCGAGTCATCCTTCTGCTTTCTCTCAAGACTAAAGTCAAAGAAGAGACTAAAAACACACAGTCTGAAAAAGTCTCAGAACCTCCACCTGAACCATTTTCTCCAGTTGGCTTTACCCAAATCTAAAGCTTCTTGAAGAAAGCATCAAAGCAGCGTAAAACTGACAAAAAAGCAACACAAAAGAAACAAAGAAGTGGCAAAAATGAGATGAAAAAGAACGTGAAAAAGGTGACGACAACAAGGCAAGGAAAACGATCTGTTAAGACCAGTTTTGTAGGTCTTAGCTTTCAAATGAGGCGTTACACTTGACTAAAGCTTTAGATTTGGGTGAAGCCAAACTAAAGAACATGCGCTCTGTTAAGAACTCGGGTCCAAATGAGAGCTTCTTAATGCTATTTTCTTCCCAAACACAAATGCCAAGATTTGCAAACATTCCATCAAATGAAAAAGCAAAAAAATTTAAAAAAGACACAATGGGTAAGTCAAATTTCAGCCAAATCTGCAGCACAATATGATTTAGACCAGAAGCTATGTATATTTGATGAACTTACACGGCAAAGTATCGAAAGCAGGTGTTAAAAAATTAAATCTTTATATTCAAGTTTTGATGCTGATGGTCATTAAAAATTGAGGGGAAAATGGGGGGGAAGTGGAAAGAATGGGGGGAAATTTTAGGAGAAAAAACTTGGAAAAAATGTGACATATTGAAGAAAAAAAAATAGAAATTCAGCAAAATAAAAAGGATACAAAATTGAGGAAAATGTAGCAAAAATGTTCAAAATTGGGATAAAATGAAGAAGAATGTGGTCTTTTGTAGTTAAAGAAATATAATGTGCAACAGATTATGTGTAATGAAGTCTGAGTGGGAAGTAGCGGGTGATGAGCGGTAGACAGGGAGCGGCACTTTGCCCACACACAGAGACCTCCCTCCTGACCCACACTCACCTTCACTTGCTCAGACTGATGACTGCTCTGTTTTCTCCCACAGTCACTTCTCTCTAATCCCTTTTCCAGAAATGACTGCACTAAAGGGATTCCCCAGGACTGAACCAGCGCCGGCTCTGAAATCATGGGTGGAAAATGTGGAGAAGCGGCTACACGGGGAACACACAGTCCAGTAATGCTTCTCAATGCCAAATACTCTTTTGTTTTAAGGGCTGAAATGGAACGCTTTTGTCACATTACAATACTTACTTACCAATATGTACTGCCATACGGTAAGTACTGAGGTTTAGCTAGTGTTGACCAATAACATATTACGGCCAAAAATAATAATATTGACAACGCCACCGGAGAGAAGGCTCCGGACCTTAAGGCACGCAGGTTCATTTATGATTGACACAGGCAGAGTCCATGCTTAGCAAAAATATACGTTTTATTTACTATATAATTCGTTTCAATAAATTATTTTCTGTTTTTCATTTGTTGTTAAAAAAGGGATTCAATTGGTTCACAATTCATCATTTTCACAGTCAACATTCAGTTCATGTCAGTTCCAGCTGATTCATTAATTAAAACCAAAGATGAGTCCGTGAGTGAACCAAAAACAAGGGTTAAAAGACAAGGCAACAACATTTGGGACAGCGCCGTCATCGCATCGGCGCGGGCCAGATCACCATCGAACGCAGGGCATAACACACGGGTATGGGGCCATGACAGCGAGACGCACACCATCCCTGCGCATGGAGCATCTGGGGGCTACATCGTGGAACCGTTACCACAACACGGAGCTGTCCTTCGGAGAAGCGAGGAACGCACTGACACACCGGCTGGACGAGGAAGTGAGTGACGTCAGAGAACAAAGTAGTGAATGTATTGCGCTTATATACCTGCGGCGCCACCAGCTGGCAGGAGGAGATGCAACAGGCGCCATGCCACACATGGACTCTGCCTGTGTCAATCATAAACGAACCTGCGTGCCTTAAGGTCCGGAGCCTTCTCTTCGGTGGCGTTGTCAATATTATGATTTTTGGCCGTAATGTTTATTGGTCAATACTAGCTAAACCGCTCGTCTTGCTACATTTACCTTAAACATTTTGAAAAAGAAAAGAAAGTGATGTGTCCAATTCCGCCAGACATTTAGTCACAGTAAACCACTGTCACGTCTCATATGTGTATAGAGGGATTTCCATAGGACTGGATTAGGTCAGTTCACTTGAGACCGGTTCATTTAGGGAGGGGCAGCGCCCGCAAGGTTGTGTTTCAAGTTACTTTTGGGTAAAGGGTCTGGGTCGTTATGGGAGTGGCCTAGGACATTCATTTATATACATGTGACAGGCAAGAACCACAACCTGATATCACTGTGCATCTAAACACCTTTGTATATGCAAAATGTGGCTATTAGGTGGAGCAGAGCGCTCATCGACAAAAAATACTTATGTAATTATGCTACATTACATCTTTTATAATGAACAGCGATAGGATAACTCATATGTAAATGTTTTCATAAACTAATTTATAAAATAGACTTTAATATAGCCTGCCCATCTGTTTGGCCTCTAGGCTCAATCCATACAGAAGTGAAAGTAAAATCAGCTGTGCCTTGTATGTTAATTTTCACTTTTAGACGGTCAGACCAAAGATAAGAAGCAGCAGCGGCAGGATCTTGGAATTTTGCATTTGCGACTCTCCCTGGATAATGAAGTGTGTTTAACCGTGGGGATATGCTTTTACCTCGACATGGAAACACTTACAGCAAGAACTGGATCTATTTTCATATTATTTGTCTGCACCTTTCGGATGCGCGTCCTGATCATCTTTGGGCTAAAAACCTTTATTTGGATGTAGCGGTTATTTCCACATCCATACCAGCACTGGTTTGTCCTTATTTTATTTCTTTATTTGAGCAGTTTGAGATTACAGTTATTGAGAAAAAAGAAAAGAAAACACAACAATGCTTAAAACGAGTAAGCTTATTATTGTACGTTCGACAGTGAATTCAAAAATAAAAACTGGAGATACGAGGCCTCGCTCCAGTCATTTAGGGAGTAAGAAAGAATGTTTGGGAAACTTGTTGTGCAAATCAAACTTGAAAACTTGAGCAGTAGATTATACTGACATAAACATGAGGAAAAATATATCATTTTTTTTTATGTTTTCAAATCAAAATCAGGCATGTAGGCTATGAGCCAGTTTTCTGTGAACAAGTCATGATAGAGCCTGGTTTAAATTTGTGAGGAGAAAGCTAACTTTGAATATGCAAGCCGACTATTGAGAGTGAGGAGTGGGGGGGGTCTGAGCCGGTCGGCCATGATGGTAGCACACCAGAGGCACGCCCCCAGAATTTCACGCATTCCTCACATTACAGAGCACTCACATTTTTGCGCATTTAATTAACAGAGACGGACCTGCGAATACGACAAAGAAAAGGAAGAAAGTAAAGCAATGCAAAAGAAAAGGGACCTTACAGGAACAAGCTCATACCAAGCGCAAAAGAGCGGTATTTGGAGAATACCGAGAATACATCCAAAACATCGACCCATACCCATACGGAATGGCACAGAGACCTGGACCATTTACCTCCGTGCACATACATGGACATAGTAAACTACCTTGTATTTGGTGTAAGTTACTACACGATGCAGGAGTTTAAAAGCCACAAGTCTTTGGAAAGTTACGAGACTTTCTGCTGTGGCTGGGTCCAGGACTTGGTCATCTACAAGCCTCCAGCTGGTGAAAACAGCGTTGTACTGGCAAAAGTAACTTTCTTCAAATGCGTCTTAGTGTGTTGTAATTACATTGCATTTAGCAGACACTTCTTGACCAAAATGACAAAGTAATAAAGTGCTTGTTTCGTAAACACTACATTGTTACGAGATGTTCAAAGTATACAAACGTTTCCAACATGTTTTGACAGGTCAGAGAATTGCGCTCTTTGATGCTGTGTCCATTTCAGTAACATATTGGAGCAGTTTTTAACGCAGCAGTGACTTCCAGGCCTGGTAAAACAGTGTGGAATAGTTACAGTAAGAACCTCCATTACTACCGTGTTAACAACACACGTAAATAATCTGTTTTGCCGCTGGAGTGCTACCATCATGGCGGAAAGGGGGGATCAGGGGGGGGGGCTCTGTGCCGTGACGACAACTCCTCACTCTCAAATGCCTGTCAAAGGCATGACCAATCAGAGTGGAGACATGCCCCCCTCCCCTTTCCCCCCAAACCGGTCTAGTCAGAAAACCACTCCATGACTGAAGTGGTCTGGGGCTGGAGCGGTTTGGACCCCCCTTTGGGACTCACTGGCAGTACTTAAGATTCCAACATACATCTGCAATATTCTCAAAAAATTTAATACAGTGCATTTACAGTTTTTACTCTGATGGAGTCAAAATGGTTGAGCTTCAAAATAATGGCGATTTAACGTCTGCAAGAATTGAATTCTAACGCCTTCATTTTGGCACATATAATAATAATCATATATAATATCCACATCTATAATACATCCGTAACTGTTTCCACATGGATCTGTGTGAGGCCCATCCTGATCTCCATGCTCTCCCTGAGCTCCTCCCACACAACGACTTCTCTCCTCAGAGCTCAGTGTATGTTACAGAATATAGGAGAGGAGAGAAAGAGAGCGGAATGTAATGACCGCCATGTTCTGAGTGTCTACCAGAGAACGGCCTGTTTACAGACACTCTTCCACAAAATGTTCTCTGTTTGGAACAAGTACTCTTCTACAAAAATGTTCTCACTCTGTCTGGAACAAACACTCTTCCACAAAAATGTTCTCACTCTGGAACAAACGCTCTTCTACAAAAATGTTCTCACTCTGTCTGGAACAAACACTCTTCCACAAAAATGTTCTCACTCTGGAACAAACGCTCTTCTACAAAAATGTTCTCACTCTGTCTGGAACAAATGCTCTTCTACAATAATGTTCTCACTGTGTCTGGAACAAACACTCTTCTACAAAAATGTTCTCACTCTGTCTGGAACAAACGCTCTTCCACAATAATGCTCACTCTGTCGGACAAACCTCTCCACAATAATGTTCTCACTGGTCTGGAACAAACACTTTCACAAAATGTTCTCACTCTGTCTGGAACAAACGCTCTTCCACAATAATGTTCTCACTCTGTCTGGAACAAACGCTCTTCCACAATAATGTTCTCACTCTGTCTGGAACAAACGCTCTTCTACAAAAATGTTCTCTCTGTCTGGAACAAACACTCTTCTACAAAAATGTTCTCACTCTGTCTGGAACAAAACACTCTTCCACAATAATGTTCTCACTGTGTCTGGAACAAACACTCTTCTACAAAAATGTTCTCACTCTGTCTGGAACAAACGCTCTTCTACAAAAATGTTCTCACTCTGTCTGGAACAAACACTGTCCACAAAAAATTCTCACTCGTCTGGAACAAACGCTCTTCTACAAAAAGTTCTCACTCTGTCTGGAACAAACGCTCTTCCACAATAATGTTCTCACTTGTCTGGAACAAACACTCTTCCACAATAATGTTCTCACTGTGTCTGGAACAAACACTCTTCTACAAAAATGTTCTCACTCTGTCTGGAACAAACACTCTTCCACAATAATGTTCTCACTCTGTCTGGAACAAACACTCTTCCACAAAAACATTCTCACTCTGTCTGGAACAAACGCTCTTCTGCAAAAAATGTTCTCACTCTGTCTGGAACAAACCTCTCCACAAACATTCTCATCTGTCTGGAACAAACACTCTTCCACAAAAATGTTCTAACTCTGTCAGGAACAAACGCTCTTCTACAAAAATGTTCTCACTCTGTCTGGAACAAACACTCTTCTACAAAAATGTTCTCACTCTGGAACAAACGCTCTTCTACAAAAATGTTCTCACTCTTCTGGAACAACACTCTTCTACAAAATGTTCTCATGCTGTCTGGAACAAACACTCTTCCACAATAATGTTCTCACTCTGGAACAAACGCTCTTCTACAAAATGTTCTCACTCTGTCTGGAACAAACACTCTTCTACAAAAATGTTCTCACTTGTCTGGAACAAACGCTCTTCTACAAAAATGTTCTCACTCTGGAACAAACACTCGTCTACAAAAATGTTCTCACTCTGTCTGGAACAAACACTCTTCTACAAAAATGTTCTCACTCTGTCTGGAACAAACACTGTTCCACAAAAATGTTCTCACTGGAACAAACGCTCTTCTAGAAAAATGTTCTCACTGGTCTGGAACAAACACTCTTCTACAAAAATGTTCTAGCGTGTCTGGAACAAACTCTTCCAAAAATGTTCTACGTGTCTGGAAACAACACTCTCACAAAAATGTTCTCACTGTGTCTGGAACAAACGCTCTTCTACAAAATGTTCTCACTTGTCTGGAACAAACGCTCTTCCACAAAAATGTTCTCACTCTGTCTGGAACAAACACTCTTCCACAAAATGTTCTCACTCTGTCTGGAACAAACACTCTCTACAAAAATGTTCTCACTCTGTCTGGAACAAACATTCACAAAAATTTCCACGCTGTTGAACAAACTCTTCAACAATAATGTTCTCACTCTGGAACAAATCTCTTCCACAAAAATTTCTCACTCTGTCTGGAACAAACGCTCTTCTACAAAAATGTTCTCACTCTGTCTGGAACAAACGCTCTTCTACAAAAATGTTCTCACTCTGTCGGAACAAACACTCTTCCACAATAATGTTCTCACTCTGTCTGGAACAAACACTCTCCACAATAATGTTCTCATCTGTCTGGAACAAACCTACAAAATTTTATTGGACAAACTCTTCTACAAAAATGTTCTCACCTGCTGAACAAACACTCTTCTACAAAAATGTTCTCACTCTGTCTGGAACAAAACACTCTTCTACAAAAATGTTCTCACTCTGTCTGAACAAACACTCTTCCACAAAAATGTTCTCACCTGCTGAACAAACACTCTTCTACAATGTCTCACCTCTGGAAAAACCTACAAAATGTTCCTCACCTCTACAAAATTTTCACTCTTCTACAAAAATTTCTCACTCTGTCTGGAACAAACACTCTTCTACAAAATGTTCTCACTTGTCTGGAACAAACACTTTCACAAAATGTTCTCACTCTGTCTGGAACAAACGCTCTTTACAAAAATGTTCTCACTCTGTTGGAACAACACTCTTCTACAAAATGTTCTCACTCTGTCTGGAACAAACACTTCTACAAAAATGTCTCACCTGTCTGGACAAACCTTCACATGTTCTCACTCTGTCTGGAACAAAGCTCTTCTACAAAAATGTTCTCACTCTGTCTGGAACAAACGCTCTTCTACAAAAATGTTCTCACTCTGTCTGGAACAAACGCTTCACAAAAATGTCTCATCGTCTGGAACAAACATCTTCTACAAAATGTTCTCACTCTGTCTGGAACAAACGCTCTTCCACAAAAATGTTCTCACTCTGTCTGGAACAAACACTCTTCTACAAAAATGTTCTCACTCGTTGGAAAAACCTCTTCTACAAAAATGTTCTCACTCTGTCTGGAACAACACTCTCTACAAAAATTCTCACTCTGTCTGGAACAAACGCTCTTCTACAAAATGTTCTCACTCTGGAACAAACGCTCTTCTACAAAATATTCTCACTCGCTGGAACAAAACACTTTCTACAAAAATGTTCTCACTCCTGTCTGGAACAAACGCTCTTCTACAAAAATGTTCTCACTCTGTCTGGAACAAACGCTCTTCTACAAAATGTTCTCCTCTGGAAAACCTCCTGTTCTCACTCTGGAACAAACACTCTTCACAAAAATGTTCTCACTCTGGAACAAACACTCTTCTACAAAAAATGTTCTCACTTTCTGGAACAAACGCTCTTCTACAAAAATGTTCTCACTCGGAACAAACTCTTTACAAAATGTTCTCACCTGTCTGGAACAAACACTCTTCCACAAAAATGTTCTCACTCTGGAACAAACCTCTTCTACAAAAATGTCTCATCTGGAACAACCTCTTCTACAAAAATGTTCCTCGTCTGGAACAAACACTCTTCTACAAAATGTTCTCACTCTGTCTGGAACAAACGCTCTTCCCACAAAATGTTCTCACTCTGTCTGGAACAAACACTCTTCTACAAAATGTTCTCACTCCTGGAACAAACACTTTCTACAAAATTTCTCACTCTGTCTGGAACAAACACTCTTCTACAAAAATGTTCTCACTCTGTCTGAACAAACACTCTTCCACAAAAGTTCTCACTCTGGAACAACGCCTCTTCTAACCAAAAATGTTCTCACTCTGTCATGGAACAAACATCTTTCTACAAAAATGTTCTCACTCTGTCTGAACAAACACTCTTCCACCAAAATTTTCACTCTGGGAAAACCGTCTTCTACAAAAAATGGTTCTCACCTGGAACAAACCTCTTCTACAAAAATGTCTCACTCTGTCTGGAACACACTCTTGTGTCCACCATAATGTCCTCACTCTGTCTGGAACAACGCTCTTCTACAAAAATGGTGTGTGAGCTCTTGAACAAACCACTCTTCTACAATAAAGTCTCACTCTGGTTGCGAACAAACACGTCTTCTACAAATAATGTTCTCACTTCTGTCTGGACAAACAGCTCTTCCACAAGATTGTTCTCACTCTGGAACAACGCTCTTTACACAAAATGTTCTCACTCTGGAACAAACACTCTTCTTACAAAAATTTCTCACTCTGTCTGAAACAAACACTCTTCTACAAAAATGTTCTCATCTGTCTGGAACAAACCACTTTTCCACAAATGTTCTCACTCTGGAATTAACGCTCTTCTACAAGAATGTTCTCACTCTGTCTGGAAACAAACACTCTTTTACAAAAATGTTCTCACTCTGTCTGGACAAACAATCTTCTACAAAATGTTCTCACTCTGTCTGGAACAAACCTTCTTCCACAAAAATGTTCTCACTCGTGTCCTGGAACAAACCACTCTTTCTACAAAAATGTTCTCACTCTGTCTGGAACAAAGCCTCTTCACAAAATGTTGCATCACTCTGTCTGGAACAAACGCTCTTCTACAAAAGTTCTCACTCTGTCTTGGAACAAACACTCTTCTACAAAAATTTCTCACTTCTGTCTGGAACAAAAACGCTCTTCCACAAAAATGTTCTCACTCTTCTGGAACAAACACTCTTCTACAAAAATGTTCTTCACTCTTGTCTGGAACAAAACACTCTCAACAAAAAATGTTCTCACTCTGAACAAAGGCTCTTCTACAAAAATTTTCTCACTCTGGAACAAACGCTCTTCTACAAAAAATGTTCTCACTCTGAACAAAACGCTTCTTCTACAAAAAATATTTCTCACTCTGTCTGGAACAAACACTCTTCTACAAAAATTTCTTGCACTCTGTCTTGCGAACAAACACTCTTCCACAAAAATGTTCTCACTTGGAACAAACGTCTCTTCTACAAATGTTCTCACTCTGGAACAAACGCTCTCTAACAAAAATTATTCTCACTCTGTCCCTGGAACAACACTCTTCCACAAAAATCTTACTCTGGAACAAACCGCTCTTCTACAAAAAATGTTCGTCACTCTGTCTGAACCAAAACGCTCTTCTACAAGAATGTTCTCACTTCCTGCTGAACAAACGCTCTTCCACCACAATGTTCTCCACTCTGTCTGGACACGCTCTTCTACAAAAATGTTCTCATCTGGAACAACACTTCTTCTTACAAAAATGTTTCTCACTCTGTAAAAACACTCTTCTACAAAAAATGTTCTCACTCTGTCTGGAACAAACATCTCCACAAAAATGTTCTCACTTCTGCGAACAAAACGCTCTTTACAAAAATCTTCTCACTGGAAGAACACTCTTCTACAAAAAATTTTCACTCTGTCTGGAACAAACGACTTTCCTACAAAAATGTTGTCACTCTGTCTGAACAACACTTTTCCACAAAAATGTTCTCACTTGGATAAACGCTCTTCTACAAAATGTTTCACTCTTGTCTTGGAACAAACCACTTTCTAGCAAAAATGTTCGTCACTCTGTCTGGAACAAACAATCTTCTACAAAAATGTTCCTCTGTCCTGAACAAACGTCTTCCACAAAAATGTTCTCACTCTGTCTGGACAAACACTCTTCTACAAAATGTCTCACTCTGTCTGGAACCAAAGGCTCTTCCACAAAAATGTTCTCACTTCTGTCTGGAACAAACGCTCTTTACAAAAATGTTCTCACTCTGTCTGGAAACAAACACTCTTTCTACAAAAATGTCTCACTCCTGAAACAACGCTCTTCCACAAAAAATGTTGCTCACTCTGTCTGGAACAAACACTCTTCTACAAAAATGATTCTCACTCTGTCTGGAAAAACAAACACTCTTCAACAAAAATGTTCTCACCTGGAACAAAGGCCTCTTTACAAAAATTTTCTCACTCTGGAAACAAACGCTCTCTACAAAATGTTTCTCACTCTGGAAGACGCTCTTCTACAAAAATATTACTCTGTCTGGAACAAACACTCTTTAACAAATGTTCTCACTCTGTCTGGACAACACTCTTCCACAAAAAATGTTCTCACTCTGGAACAACACGCTCTTCTACAAAAATGTTCTCCTCTGGAACAAACGCTCTCTACCAAAAAATATTCTCACTCTGTCTGGAACAAAACACTCTTCCACAAAAAATGTTCTACTCTGAACAAACGCTCTTCTACAAAATGTTCTCACTCTGTCTGGAACAAACGCTTATCTACAAAAAATGTTTCACTCCAGTCTGGAACTAACGCTCTTCCACACAAATGTTCTCACTCTGTCTGAACCAAAACGCTCTTCTACAAAAATGTTCTCACTCTGGAACCAAACACTCTTCTACACAATGTTCTCACTCTGGAACAAACACTCTTCTACAAAATGTTTCTCACTCTGTCTGAACAAACACTTTCACAAAATGTTCTCACTCTGGAACAAACGCTCTTCATACAAAATGTTCTCACTCTGTCTGGAACAAACCACTCTTCTACAAAAAATTTCTCACTCTTCTGGAACAAACACTCTTCCACAAAATGTTCTCACTCTGGAAACAATACGCTTCTTCTACAAAAAATGTTCTCACTCTGGAACAAACACTCTTCTACAAAAATGTTCTCACTGCTGTCTGGAACAAAGACTCTTCCACAATAATGTTCTCACTCTGTCTGGAACAAACGCTTCTTCTACAAAAATGTTCTCACTCTGGAACCAAAACACTCGTTCTCCAAAATGTCTCACTCTGTCTGGAACAAAAACACTCTTTCTACAAAAATGTTACTCACTCTGTCTGGAAAAAAAACTCTCCACAAAAATGTTCGCTCACTCCTGGAACAAACGCTCTTCTACAAAAAACGTTCTCCTCTGAACAAACACTCTTCTACAGAAATTTTCTCACTCTGTCGGAACAAAACACTCTTTCTACAAAAATGTTCTCACTTCTTGTCTGGAAAAACACTTTTCCACAAAAGTTCTCACTCTTGGAATTAAACGCTCTTCTACAAAATGTTCTCCACTCTGTCTGCGAAACAAACACTCTTCTACAAAAATGTTTCTCACTCTGTCTGGAACAAACAATCTTCTACAAAAAATTGTTCTCATCCTGTCTGGAAAAACGCTCTTCCACACAAATGTTCTCACTGTGTCTGGAACAAACACTCTTCTAATGTTCTCACTCTGTCTTGGGAACAAAGGCTTCTTCCACAAAATGTTCTACTTGTCTGAACAAAACGCTCTGTCTACAAAAACTTTCTCACTCTGTCTGGAGCAAACACTCTTCACAAAAATTTCTCACTCTGTCTGGAACAAACGGCTCTTCCACAAAAATGTTTCACTCTGTCTGGAACAAACACTCTTTACAAAAAGTTCTCACTCTTGTTCGGAAACAAAACACTCTCAACCAAAAAATGTCTCCTCTGGAACAAAGGTCTGTCTACAAAAATTTTCTACTCTGAAAAACGCTCTTCTACAAAAAATGTTCTCACTCTGGAACAAACCTCTTTACTCAAAAATATTCTCACTCTGGTTGGAACAAACACTCTTCTACAAAAATGTTCTCACTCTGTCTGAACAAACACTCTTCACAAAAATGTTCTCACTTCTGGAACAAACGCTTTCTACAAAAATGTTCTCAACTCTGAACAAACGCTCTTCTACAAAAATATTCTCACTTGTCTGGAAAACAAAACACTCTTCCACAAAATGTTCTTTACTCTGAACAAACGCTCTTCTACAAAAATGTTCTCACTCTGTCTGGATACAACGCTCTTCTACAAAATGTTCACTCCGTCTGGAACAAACGCTTCCACACAAATGTTCTCACTCTTGTCTGGAACAAACGCTCTTCTACAAAAATGTTCTCACTCCTGAACAAACACTCTTCTAACAAAAATGTTTCCACTCTGGAACAAAACACTCTTTCTACAAAATGTTTCTTCAACTCTGTCTGGAAAAAACACTCTTCCACTAAAAATGTTCTCACTCTGAACAAACGCTCTTCTACAAAATGTTCTACTTCTGTCTGAACAAACACTCTTCTACAAAAAATGTTCTCACTCTGTCTGGAACAAACACTCTTCCACCAAAAAAATTGTTTCTCACTCTGGAACAAACGCTCTTCTTACAAAAATGTTCTCATCTCTGGAACAAACACTCTTCTACAAAAATGGTTCTCACTCTTGTCTGGAACAACACTGCTTCCACAAAAATTTCTCACTCTGAACAAAACCGCTCTTCTAACAAGAATGTTCTCACTCTGAACAAAACACTCTTCTTACAAAAAATGTTTCACTCTGTCTGGGAACAAAAACTCTTCTACAAAATGTTCTCACTCGTCTGGAAACAAACCACTTTCCCCACAAATGTTCTCACCTCTGGAATAAACGCTCTTCTACAAAAAATGTTCTCACTCGTCTGGAAACAAACGCTCTTCCACACAAATGTTCTCACTCTGTCTGGAACAAACGCTCTTTCCACACCAAATGTTCTCACTCTGTTGGAACAAACCTCTTCTACAAAAATGTTCTCACTCGTGGAACAAACAACTCTTCTACAAAAATGTTCTCACTCTGTCTGGAACAAACACTTCTTCTTACAAAAAATGTTCTCACTCGGAAACAAACACTCTCCACAAAAAATGTTTCTCATCTGGAACAAACGCTCGTTCTACAAAAAATGTCTCACTCTGGAACAAACACTTTCTTCTGACAAAAAAGTTTCTCAGTCTGTCTGGAACAAACACTCTTTCCACAAAAAATGTTCTCACTCTGTCTGGAACAACAGTTCTTCCACAAAAATGTTCTCACTCTGTCTGGAACAAACCACTCTTCTACCAAATTTCTCACTCTGAACAAACCGCTCTGCTACAAAAATGTTCTCACTCTGTCTGCGAAACCAAGACACTCTTCCACAAACAATATCTCCACTCTGTCTGGACAAACACTCTCCCACAAAAATTTCCTCACTTCTGGAACAACGCTCTCTACAAAAATGTTCTCACTCTGGAACAAACGCTCTTCTACAAAAATATTCTCACTCTGTCTGGAACAACACTCTTCCACAAAAATGTTCTTATCTGGAACCCACGCTCTGTCGTACAAAAATGTTTATCACTCTTGTGTGGAAACAAACGCTCTTCTTACAAAAATGTTGCTACACTCGTCTGGAACAACTACGCTCTCCACACAAATGTTCTCATCTGTCTGGAACAAACGTTCTGCTACAAAAAATGTTCTCTCTGGAACAAACCACTCTTCTACGAAAAATGTTCTCACTCTGGAACAAACACTCTTCTACAAAAAATGTTCTCACTCTGTCTGAACAAACACTCTTCCACAAAATGTTCTCAACTCTCGGAACAAAACGCTCTTCTACAATAATGCTTCTCACTCGTCTGGATACAAACACTCTTCGTACAAAATGTTTCACTCTGTACTGAACAAAACTTCTTCACAAACATGTTCTCCACTCTGGAACAAACCTCTTCTACAAACTGTTCTCACTCTGGAACAAACACTCTTCACAAAAATGTTCTCACTCTGTCTGGAACAAACACTTCTTTCCACAAAAATGTTCTCCCTCTGGAACAAACGCTCTTCTCAAAATTGTTCTTCACTCTGAACAAACACTTTCTACGAAATGTTCTCAACTCTGTCTGAACAAACACTCTCTACAAAATTGGTTCTCACTCTGTCTGGAACAAACACTCTTCCACAAAAGAATGTTCTCACTCTGAATTAACGCTCTTCTACAAAAATGTTCTCACTCCGTCTGGAACAAACGCTCTTCAACAAATGTTCTCACTCTGTCTGGAACACGCTCTTCCACACAAATGTTTCCTCACTCTGTCTGAACAAAACGCTCTTCTTACAAAAATGTTCTCACTTGGAACAAAACAACTCTTCTACAAAAATGTTCTCACTCTGTCTGGAACAAAACACTCTTCTACAAAAATGTTCTCACTCTGGAACAGAACACTCTTCCACAAAAATGTTCTCACTCCCTGGAACAAACGCTCTTCTACAAAAATGTCTCCACTCTGGAACAAAACACTCTTCTACAAAATGTTCTGCACTCTGATCTGGAACAAACCTCTTCCCACCAAAAAAATGTTCTCACTCTGTCTGAACAAACACTCTTCCACAAAAAATGTTCTCACTCTGTCTGAACAAACACTCTTCTTTACAAAAATGTTCTCACTCTGGAACCAAACGCTCTTCTACAAAAATGTTCTCACTCTGCTGGAAACAAACACTCTTCCACAAAAATATTCTCACTCGGTCTGGAACAAAACATCTTCTACAAAAATGTTCTCACTCTGTCTGGAACAAACACTCTTCCACAAAATGTTCTCACTCTTGTCTTGAACAAACTCTTCACAAATATTCTCCTCTGTCTGGAACTAAACACTCTTCTACAAAATGTTCTCACTCTGTCTGGAACCAAACACATTCTTCCACCAAAAATCTGTCTCACTCTTGGAACACGCTCTTCTTACAAAAATGTTCTCACTCTGGAACCAAAACACTCTTCTAACAAAAATTGTTCTCACTCTGTCTGGAACAACACTCTTCTACAAAAATGTTCCACGTCTGAACAAAACTCTTCCAACAAAAATGTTCTCACTCTGGAACAACGCCTCTTCTACAAAAATTTCTCACTCTGGAACAAACACTCTTCTACAAAAATGGTTCTCCACTCTGTTGGAACAAACCACTTTCCACAAATGTGTTCTCACTCTGTCTGGAACAAACACTCTTTCCACCAAAAATGTTCTCACTCTGTCTGAACAAACACTCTTCTACAAAAATGTTTTACTCATCTGGCACAAACGGCTCTTCTACAAAAATGTTTCACTCTGTCTGGAACAAACACTCTTCCACAAAAAATATTCTTCACTTGTCTGGAACAAAACCAACTCTTCTACAAAATGTTCTCACTCTGTCTGGAACACAAAACTCTTCACAAAAATTTCTCCTCTGTCTGAACAAACCACTCTTCCACAAAAAATTTTCACTCTGTCTGGAACAAACACTCTTCTACAAAAATGTTCTCCACTCTGTCTGAACAAACACTCTTCCACAAAAATGTTTCTCATCGTGGAACAAAACGGCTCTTCTACCAAAAATTTTCCACTCTGGAAAACAAACGCTCTTCTTACAATAAATATTCTCACTCTGTCTGGAACAAACACTCTTCCACAAAAAATGTTCTCACTCTGTCGGAACAAACCTCTCTACAAAAATGTTCTCACTTGTCTGGACAAACGCTCTTCTACAAAAATGTTTCTCACTCTGTCTGAACAAAACACTCTTCCACAAAAATGTCTCCACATTCTGTCTGGAACAAACACTCTTCCACAAAAATATTACTCACTTCTTCTGGAACAACACATCTTCTACACAAAAAATGTTCTCACTCTGTTCTGGAAACAACACTCTTCCACAAAAATGTTCTCACTCTGGAACAAACGCTTTCTACAAAATGTTTCTCACTCCTGAACAAACACTCTTCTACAAAAAATTTCTCACTCTGTTTCTGGAACAAACACTCTTCTACAAAAAATGTTCTCACTCTGGAACAAACACTCTTCCACAAAAATGTTTCTCACTCTGGAAACAAACGCTCTTCTAACAAAAAATGTTCTCCACTCATGGGAACAAACACTCTTCTACAATAAAATGTTCTCACTCTGGTCTGGAACAACACTCTTCCACAAAAAAAATTTCTCACTCTGTCTGGAACAAACACTCTCCACAAAATGTTTCTCACTCGTCTGGAACAAAACACTTTCTACAAAAAATGTT
This sequence comes from Neogobius melanostomus, assembly GCA_007210695.1. Lineage (NCBI taxonomy): Eukaryota > Metazoa > Chordata > Actinopteri > Gobiiformes > Gobiidae > Neogobius > Neogobius melanostomus. The sequence continues at coordinate 205,236 of VHKM01000729.1, forward strand.
CTCACTCTGGAACAAACGTCTTCTTACAAAATGTTCTCACTCTGTCTGGAACAAACACTTTCCACAAAAATATTCTCACTCTGTCTGGAACAAAACACTCTTCTACAAAAATGTTCTCACTCTGTCTGAACAAACACTCTTCCACAAAAATTGTTCTCACTTCTTGTCTGGAAACAACACTCTTCCACAAAAAATATTCTCCACTCTGTCTGGAACAAAACATCTTCTACAAAAATGTTCTCACTCTGTTCTGGGATCAAACACTCTTCCACAAAATTTATCCACTCTGAACAAAACGCTTCTTCTACAAAATGTCTCGACCTTGGGATAACCAAACCCGCTCTTCTACAAATATTCTCACTCTGTCTGGAACAAAACACTCTTCCACAAAAATGTTCTCACTCTGTCTCGGAACAAACGCTCTTCTACAAATGTTCTCACTCTGTCTGGAACAACGCTCTCTACAAAAAAATGTTCTCACTGCTGTCTGGAACAAACACTTGACTGTACCAACAATAATGTCTCACTCTGTCATGGAACATAACACTCTTCCACAATAATGTTCTCACTTCTTCTGGGAACAACGCTCTTCTACAAAATATGTTTTCTTACTCTGGAACAAACACTCTTCTACAAAATGTTCTCACTCTGTCTGGAACAAACACTCTTCTACAAAAATTTCTCACTCTGTCGCGAACCCACACTTCTTCCACAAAAATATGTTTCTTCACTCGTGGAACTACGCTCTTCACAAAACCATGTTCTCAACTCTGGAACAAAACACTCTTCTACAAATGTTTCTCACTCTGTCTGTGGAACAACACTCTTCTACAGAAAATGTTCTCACTCTGTCTGAACAAAACACTTTTCCACAGAAAAACTGTCTCACTTCGCTGGAATAACGCTCTTCTACAAAAAATGTTCTCACTCTGTCTGAAACAAACTCTTCTTACAAAAAATGTTCTCACGTCGTGTCTGGAACAAACAATCTTCTACAAAAATTTCTCACTCTTTTCTGGAACAAACGCTCTTCCACAAAAAATGTCTCCATCTGGTCTGGAACAAAGCATCTCTTCTACAAAAATGTGTCTCACTCTGTCTGGAACAAAAGCTCTTCCACAAAAATGTTCTCACTCTGTCTTAGAACAAACGACTCTTCTACAAAAAATGTCTCACTCTGTCTGGAAACAAAACACTCTTCTTACAAAATGTTCCACTCGTGTGTCCCTGGAACAAACTGCTCTTCCCACAAAAAATGTTCTCACTCTGTCTGGAACAAAACCCACTCTTCTACAATTTCTCACTCTGTCTGGAACAAACAGTCTTCACAAAATGTCTCACCTGGAACAAAGGCTCTTTCTACAAAATTTTCTCACTCTGGAACAAACGCTCCTACAAAAAAACTGTTCTCCACTCTGGAACAAACGCTCTTCTACCAAAAATATTCTTCACTCTGTCTGGGATACAAACACTCTTCTTACAAAAATGTTCTCACTCTGTCTGGATACAAACACTTCTTCCAAAAATGTCTCTCACTCTGGAACAAACCGCTCTTCTACAAAAAATGTTCTCACTCTGGAACAACGCTCTTCTGACAAAAAATATTCCACTCTGTCTGGAACAAACAATCTTCCACAAAAATGTTCTTACTCTGGAACAAACGCTCTTCTACAAAAATGTTCTCACTCTGTCTGGAACAAACGCTCTTTCTACAAAAATTTCTCACTCTGTCTCGGAAACAAAAACACTCTGCTACAAAACATTTCTCACTCTGTCTGGAACAAACACTCTTCCACAAAATTTCTCACTCTGAACAAACGCTCTTCTACAAAAATGTTCTCACTCTGGAACAAACACTCTTCTACAAAAATGTTCTCACTCTGTCTGCGAACAAACCACTCCTTCTACAAAAATGTTCTCACTCGTCTGGAACAAACACTCTGCCACATAACGCAAATTCTCTCACTCTGGCAATAAACCGCTCTTCGTCAAAAATGTTCTCACTCTGCTGGAACAAACGCCTCTTCTACAAATTTACTCACTCCGTCTGGAACAAACGCTCTTCCACACAAATGTTTCACTCTGTCTGGGATACAAACGCTCTACTCAGCCACAAATGTTCTCACCTTTCTGACATCCAAACGCTCTTCTACAAAATGTTCTCACTCTGGAACAAACACTCTTCTACAAAAATGTGTCTCATCTGTCTGGAACACAACCTCTTCTACAAAACAATGTTCTCACTCCTGGAATCAACACACTCTTCCACTAAAAATGTTCTCCACTCTGGAACAAAACACTTGTCTACAAAAAATGTTCTCAACTCTGTCTGCGAACAAACATCTTCCACAAAAATGTTCTCACTCTGTCTGGAAACAACACTCTTCCACAAAAAATGTCTCACTCTGTCTGAACATAACACTCTCTCAAAAATGTTTCTCACTCTGGAACAAAGCGCTCTTCTACAAATGTTCTCTAGTCTGTCTGAACAAACACTCTTCCACAAAAATATTCTCACTCTTCTGGAACAAACACTCTTCTACAAAAATGTTCTCACTCTGTCTGGAACAAAACACTCTTCCACAAAATGTTCTCACTCTGTCTGGAACAAACCACTCTTCCACAAAAATATTCTCACTCTTCTGGAACAACCTCTTCTACAAAAATGTTCTCCAACTCTGTTCTGGAACAAACACTCGTCCACAAAATGTTCTCACTCCTGGAACAAACGCGCTTCTACAAAAAATGTTCTCACTCTGGAACAAACGCTCTTCTACAAATTATTCTCACCTCTTCTTGGAACAACACTTGCCTTCCACAAAAATGTTCTCACTCTGTCTTGGAACAAACACTCTTCTCAAAAATGTTCTCACTCTGTTTGGAAACAAACACTCTTCTACAAAATTGTTCTCACTCTTTCTGGAACAAAACACTCTTCCACCAAAAACTTTCTCACTTCTAGGAACAAAAACGCTCTTTACAAAAAATGTTGCTCATCTGGAACAAACCACTCTTCTAACTAAAAATGTTCTCACTCGTTGTCTCGAACAAACACTCTTCCACAAAAAATTTTCTCCTCTGAATAAACGCTCTTTCTACAAAAATGTTCTCCACCTCTCTGGAAAAACACTCTTCTACAAAAATGTTCTTCACTCTGGAACAAACACTCTTCCACAAAATGTTCTCACTCTGGAAAAAAACGCTCTTCTACAACAAGATCGTTCTCACTCTGCGAACAAACGCAGCTTCTAACAAAAAATATCTCAACTCTTCTGGAAAAACAAACACTTCTTCTACAAAAATGTTCTTCACTCTGTCTGGAACAAACCTCTTCCACAAAAATGTTCTCACTCTGGAAACAAACGCTCTCTACAAAAATGTTCTCACTCTGGAACAAACGCTCTTCTTTACAGAAATATTCTCACTCTGTACTGGAACAATGACACTCTTCCACACAAAATGTTCTCACTCCTGTCTGGAACAAACACTCTTCCTACAAAATGTTTTCTCACCTGTTTGTAAACAAAACACTCTTTCTCACAAAATGTTCACTCTGCTCTGGAACAAACCACTCTTCCACAAAAATTGTTCTCACTCTGTCTGAACAAACACTTTCCACAAAAATGTTCTCACTCTGTCTGGAACAAACACTCTTCCACAAAAATGTTCTCACTCTGTCTGGAACAAACACTCTTCCACAAAATGTTCTCACTCTGTTTTGACAAACACTCTTCTACAAAAATGTTCTCCACCTCTGTCGTGGAACAAACACTCTTCTACAAAAATGTTCTCACGCTGTCTGGAACAAACACTCTTCCACAAAAATTGTTCTCACTCGGAAAAAACGCTCTTATTACAAAATGTTCTCACTCTGGGAACAAACGTCTTCTTACAAAAATATTCTCACTCTGTTCTGGAACAAACACTCTTCTACAAAAATGTTCTCACTCTGTCATGGAACAAACACTCTCCACAAAAATTGTTCTCACTCTGGAACAAACGCTCTTCCAAATGTTCTCACTCTGGAACAAACGCTCTTCTACAAAAAATATTCTCCACTCTGTCGGAACAAACTCTTCCACAAAATTTCTCACTCTGTCTGGAACAAACACTTTCTACAAAACTGTTCTCACTCTGTTTGAACAAACCACTCTTCTACAAAAATGTTCTCCAACTCTGTCTGGAAACAACACCTCTTCACAAAAATGTTCTCACTCTGGAACAAACTGCTCTTCTACAAAAATTTCTCACATCTGGAACAAACACTCTTCTACAAAAAATGATTCTCACTCTGTCCTCGAACAAAAACACTCTTTCTACAAAAATGTTCTCACTCTGTCTGGAACCCCAAACACTCTTCACAAAAAATGTTCTCCACTTTGGAAAACGCTTCTACAAAATGTCCACTCTGTCTGGAACAAACACTCTTCTACAAAAATGTTCTCACTCTGAACAACACTCTTCCACAAAATTTCTCATCTGGAACAAACGCTCTTCTACAAAAAATGTTCTCACTCTGGAACAAAACACTCTTCTCAAAAAAATGTTCTCACTCTTGTCTGGAACAAACACTCTTCCACAAAAATGTTCTCCACTCTGTCTGGAACAAACACTCTTCCACAAAAAATGTTCTCACTCTGTCTGGAACAAACACTCTTCTACAAAAAATGTTCTCACTCTGTTTGGAAACGAAACACTCTACTACAAAAAATTTCTCACTCTGTCTGGAAACCAAACACTCTTCATACAAAAACTGTTCTACTCTGTTCTGGAACAAACCACTCTTCCACAAACAAATTGTTCTCACTCTGAAAAAAAACGCTCTTCTACAAAAATGTTCTCACTCTGGAACAAACGCTTCTTCTACAAATTATTCTCATCTCTGTCTGGAACAATAACACCTCTTCTACAAAAAGTTTCTCACTCTGTCTGGAACAAAACTCTTCCAACAAAAGTTCTCACTCTGGAACAACGCTCTTCTACAAAAAATGTATCTACTCTGGAACAAACGCTCTTCTACAAAATATTCGTCACTCTGTCCTGGAACAAACACTCTTCCACAAAATGTTTACTCTGTCATGGAACAACACTCTTCTACAAAAATGTTCTCACTCGTTTGGAACAAAACACTCTTCTACAAAAATGTTCTCACTCTGTCTGGAACAAAACACTCTTTCTACAAAAATGTTTCTCCCTGCTCTGGAAACAAACACTCTTCCCACAAAAAATTTCTCACTCTGGACACCTCTTCTCAAAAATGTTCTCACTCTGGAACAAACTCGCTCATTCTACAAAAAATATTCTCACTCTGTCATGGAACCAAACACTCTATCTACAAAATGTTCTCACTTTCTTCTGGAACAACACTCTTCCACAAATGTTCTCACTCTGGAACAACGCTCTTCAAAAAAATGTTCTCACTCTGCGAACAAAACGCTCGTTCTACAAAAATCGTCTCACTCTGTTGTCTGGAACAAACGCTCTTCTACAAAATGTTTCTAACTTCTGTCTGAAACAAACCGCTTTCCACACAAATGTTCTCACTCTGTCTGGAACAAACACTCTTCAACAACACATGTTCTCACTCTGGAACAACACGCTCTTATTACAAAAAATTTCTCACTCTGTCTGCGAACAACAGTTTCCACAAAATGCTTCTCGACTCTGCTCTGGAACAAACACTCTCTCCACAAAAATTGTTCTCACTTCTGCAAAACAAAACGTCTTCTACAAAAATGTTCTCACTCTGACACAAACACTCTTCTACAAAAATGTCCACTCTGTCCTGGGAACAAACACTTCTACAAAAATGTTCTCACTCTGTCTGAACAAACCTCCACCAAAATGTTCTCACTCTGGAACAAACACTCTTCTACAAAAATGTTCTCACTCTGGGAAACAAAACACTTTTACAAAAATGTTCTCCACTCTGTCTGGAACACACTCTTCTACAAATGTTTCACTGCTCTGCGAACAAACACTTCTCTACAAAAATGTTCTACTCTGTCATGGAACAAACACTCCTTCCACAAATTGTTCTCACTCTGTCTGGAACAAACACTCTTCTACAAAAATGTTCGCACTCTGTCTGGAACAAACGTTTTCTACAAAAGTCTCACTCTGTCTGGAACAACGCTCTTCTACAAAAATCGTTCTTCACTCTGTCTGGAACAAACACTCTTCTACCAAAAAATGTTCTCACTCTGTCTGGAACAAACACGCTCTCCACAATAATGTTCCACTCTGTTCTGGAACAAAACACCTCTTCTACAAACATGTTCTCACTCTGTCTGGAAACAAACACTCTTTCTACAAAAATGTTCCACCTCTTTTGGAACATAAACGCTCTTCTACCAAAATGTTTCACTCTGTCTGGAACAAACGGCTCTTCTCACAAAAATTTCTCACCTCTGTCTGAACAAACACTCTTCTACAAAAATGTTCTCACTCTGTCTGGAACAAACACGCTTCCACAATAATTCTCATTCTGTCTGGAACAAACACTCTTCAACAAAAATGTTCTCACTCTGGAATAAATGCTCTTCTACAAAATGTTCTCACTCTGTCTGGAACAAACACTCTTCTACAAAAATGTTCTCACTCTGTCTGGAACAAACACGCTTCCACAATATGTTCTCATTCTGTCTGGAACAAACACTCTTCTACAAAAATGTTCTTCACTCTGGAAAAATGCTCTTCAAAAATGTTCTCACTCTGTCTGGAACAAACACTCTTCTACAAAAATGTTCTCACTCTGGAATAAATGCTCTTCTACAAAAATGTTCTCACTCTGTCTGGAACAAACAACTTCTCACTCTGTCTGGAACAAACACCCTCACAAAAATGTTCTCACTCTGTCTGGAACAAACACTCTTCAAAAAATTCTCACTCTGGAACAAACGCTCTCTAAAAAAACTCACTCTGAACAAACACTCTTCTACAAAATTCTCACTCTGTCAAAACACCTCACAAAAATGTTCTCACTCTGTCTGAACAACACTCTTCACAAAGTCTCACTCTGAACAAACACTCTTCAAAAATGTCTCACTCTGGAACAAACACTCTTCTACAAAAATGTTCTCACTCTGTTGGAACAAACACTCTTCTACCAAAAATGTTCTCACTGTCTGGAACAAACACTCTTCTACAAAAATGTTCTCACTCTGTCTGGAACAAACACTCTTCCACAAAAATGTTCTCACTCTGTCTGAACAAACACTCTTCTACAAAAATGTTCGCACTCTGTCTGGAACAAACGTTCTTCTACAAAAATGTTCTCACTCTGTCTGGAACAAACGCTCTTCTACAAAAATGTTCTCACTCTGTCTGGAACAAACACTCTTCTACAAAAATGTTCTCACTCTGTCTGGAACAAACACGCTTCCACAATAATGTTCTCACTCTGTCTGGAACAAACACTCTTCTACAAAAATGTTCTCACTCTGTCTGGAACAAACACTCTTCTACAAAAATGTTCTCACTCTGTTTGGAACAAACGCTCTTCTACAAAATGTTCTCACTCTGTCTGGAACAAACGCTCTTCTACAAAAATTTCTCACTCTGTCTGGAACAAACACTCTTCTACAAAAATGTTCTCACTCTGTCTGGAACAAACACGCTTCCACAATAATGTTCTCATTCTGTCTGGAACAAACACTCTTCAACAAAAATGTTCTCACTCTGGAATAAATGCTCTTCTACAAAAATGTTCTCACTCTGTCTGGAACAAACACTCTTCTACAAAAATGTTCTCACTCTGTCTGAACAAACACGCTTCCACAATAATGTTCTCATTCTGTCTGGAACAAACACTCTTCTACAAAAATGTTCTCACTCTGAATAAATGCTCTTCTACAAAAATGTCTCACTCTGTCTGGAACAAACACTCTTCTACAAAAATGTTCTCACTCTGGAACAAACACTCTTCTACAAAATGTTCTCACTCTGTCTGGAACAACACTCTTCCACAAAAATGTTCTCACTCTGTCTGGAACAAACACTCTTCCACAAAAATGTTCTCACTCTGTCTGGAACAAACACTCTTCTACAAAAATGTTCCACTCTGTCTGGAACAAACGCTCTTCTACAAAAATGTTCTCACGCTGTCTGGAACAAACCTCTTCCACACAATGTTCTCACTCTGTCTGGAACAAACGCTCTTCTACAAAATGTTCTCACTCTGTCTGGAACAATCTCTTCTACAAAAATTTCTACTCTGTCTGAACAAACACTCTTCTACAAAAATTTCTCCGCTGTCTGAACAAACACTCTTCCACAATATTTCCACTCTGTCTGGACAAACGCTCTTCCACAAAAATGTTCCACTCTTCTGAACAACACTCTTCTGCAAAAATGTTCTCACTGTGGAGCAAATGCTCTTCCTCACAAATGTGTAGAATACGTGTCCTTGGCCCGGTTATGTGTTTCCTACAGAGGATTTGACAGATGTCTCTGACAGATGTTGGAACTTTTCGAAGAACAAACAGTTGTGTAACTTCTGGAGAGAGGAAATGTTTGGAGAAGCCAGGCAGCGTAAACAGCACATACCAGAGGAAAGAGAGCATAAAAAACTATGACTACTTCCATTACCATACTTCTCTACTTTACTGTGGCTGAAGTGAGTTTCCTCCTGAGTGAGCTATGGCTTAAGTGTGTCAGAGTGGGTGTCAACGCGTATGCTGAAGCTCGGTTCATGGCTCTGTTGCCAACCCTGCTCTCATGTCGTATACAGTATGCACAACTTTTCACAAACCATAGGAATAACCGGCATTCAATTCTAACGTATGCGGGCAATTAGTGACCCAGCTAGTCCGGGAAAATGTTCAGAGTTTGTTAGCCTGTTCAATGTAGCCAATTTTTCCTATTTCCATTAGCATTAGCCTGTTCAATGTATTTTTCCTTTAGCCGTTAGAATTAGCCTGTTCAGTATATTTTTCCTCTTGCCAGTAGCATTAGCCTGTTCAATTAATTTTTTTAACATTTAGTCCCAGACATCACAGATTATGAATGATCCAGATGTTTCAGCTGTTCACATTTAGGTTTCTGTCAAAGCCTCGTTAGAAATTATTAATGAATGTACAGACCTTTGGAGAATTAGCGAATAAAAGTGTCCTCTGAGCTAAATGCTAAATCATATTCAGTTCAGTTTCTCCTGTTTGTGGGTCTGATACACATCCAGTGGATACTTAACCTCCTCTTATAATATATTAATGCTGGAGAAACCACAGGAATGATAGAAATGTCATCAACAACATGTCATACTTCACTATACTTTAATGTAGGGCCTGGAAACAGGGGAGAACGCTCAATTCAAACAGGTCCAGGTCCAAAAGTATGCATTTGCTGGCTGACGGCCTTTTCGATGATTTCTATGGTACAAACCATAAAGAGAACAGTCTGCATCAGAGGCGACACAGATGTTTAGACACAAAGACACACCCGTTTATCTCCGCACACTGTCACTGAGACAGAAACATTGTCACAAACACGCCACATGTTTTCAGGTCAAAAACAAAGCCCATGTGCTGGAGAACATTTCACTCTACGCAATAATACAACCGTCTGAAGGCTCTTCCACACTGACTGAAAAACGAACAAGATGAGATTGAGATCGATGCATTTTAATTGTGGGAACACTGGACACATTAAGAGACACTGGACACACTGGGCTCAGTACCTAAAGCTTTGTCAGCTCCATCTAATCGCAATTGCAAATCTCTTAAATCTCGGTTAATGATCCCGAGGTGGCTTGGCTTAACTCCAGCGCATTATGGGTAATTTGTTTTGATAAAAAGACGTGGTACTTGAGTGTACTGCAGTTGTATTTGCAGTAACCTCTTCCTGTGTACTCTGTCGTTATGTAGTTAAGGTAATGACAGAGGAGAGCCGCTCTGGCGTGTACTCACTCATGTACGTCAAGTATTTTTGATATGTACTATCTTGTTGGAGAAGTGTTTACGAATGAAGTACAAGCGTTTGATTAAGGCGAGACACTGCAGGAACAGGGAAAAGAATAAAATCAATGTAGAGATATCAGTGTAGATTACAGACATAAATATGAGGGGTTATTAATTAGGTTTATGTACAAAAATGGCCAAAATTGTCTTTACTTTAGGTAACAAAAACCTAAATAATGGGCAAAGCCAGGTTTAAACGTTATATGTGGTTAATCAAAGTCAAATCTTAGACAAATCTCTCCTGGTTTTTCGAGTTCAAGGCTCAACTAATTAAATATTAAAACAAGAAAAAGTACTCACTCAACTTCCTCCACTACTGCAATCACTACAAGTACTACTAATGTTGCTGCGGTGGCTGTGAACTGCGGTAACCTCTGAGGTCAGCTCAGGACAAACAGCAGACTTAAGCAGAAGCAGAACACCAGGAAATTCATTACGAGTCTCTTCAACTACTTTATGGTCTTTATACAAAACAATCATAGATCCAAAAACAACATTGCACACTCATAAGCCGATGTCCAAAATTTAATGATGATTATGTTTCGGCATTAGCCTTCATCAGATCTTTCTTTTTTCTTCTTTGAACCAAAGTGTATGTGGAGTGGACCAGCCCAGGTGGCTTAGATCTTCTCCAAAGTGTGGGTGGTACCCATCAATCAGGAGGCCACACGACATACAAAACAACTCAGAAGGTCTTTGACAAGCGTCTGTGAGTACTGTGCAGAAGTTAGCGCTCATGCCTCACAGCAAGAAGGTGTGAGGCATGAACATGCAAACTTTCTGTGTGGAGTTTGCATGTTCTCTCCGTGTCTGCGTAGATTTCCTCCGGGTACTCCGGTTTACCCTAAAACATGTACAATGGGTTCCCCTCTTGGGCCAGGACTCCCCTGAAAGAGGTTCTTAATCTCAGTGGACTTTCCTGGTTAAATAAAGGTCAAATATAAAAAGTATAATTTTATTACATTTGAGAACTTTATTCATTTAAACACCCTTAGATTATTTTTGAAGTGTCTGAAGTGTCTACCAGCAGACTTAAAATTAAAAAACAAACGATACTTAAGATGAAATTAAAACACTTCTTAAAAACTTCCCAAAGTTGCCCTCATGAATAATGGATAATGTTGTTAATATGTATGATTTCTTTTGTTTGTCATGTCTTTTCCATCAGACACACATCCATATACTGTATGTACTGTTTGTCTTATGGACAGGTGCTGATAATTAGCACTTGTGCTAACGCACTCTGAACATTGGATCTAGTTTGTCTAATGTATAAGTGATATCCGTAAAAAATGAAATCCTAATAATAACTTGACTTAATTTGTGTGTGCTAAATATGTTAACAGTCTAAAAAGAGTGGAAAGGTGATGATGTCCATAACACTCTTCCTTCCCCCTCACTAGGCCACACCCTCCAGTATGACAAAATATCGTATCTAGGCTGTTACTGAAAGTAGTATCCACAAAGTTCATAAAGCAGTGGTAATGTTCATAAGCATGTGCATGATGTTGATCAAAGGAAAGGACTTCTATCTAAATGAGCTATGGTTAGATTGACTGAAATGACTCTTCGGCACATGTGCTTCCAGCTGACGGCCCATAGCACTGGCCCATAGTGCTGGGCCATAGCACCGGCCCATAGCACCGGGCCATAGTGCTGGGCCATAGCACCGGCCCATAGCGCTGGGCCATAGCACTGGCCCATAGTACGGGGCCATAGCACCGGCCCATAGTCCGGGGCCATAGCACGGCCCATAGCGCTGGGCCATAGCAGCGGCCCATAGCGCTGGGCCATAGCACTGGCCATAGTGCGGGGCCATAGCACCGGCCCATAGTGCGGGGCCATAGCACTGGCCCATAGCAACGGCCCATAGCGCTGGGCCATAGCAGCGGCCCATAGCGCTAGGCCATAGCACTGGCCCATAGTGCGGGGGCCATAGCACCGGCACATAGTGCGGGGCCATAGCACCGGCCCATACCAACGGCCCATAGCGCTGGGCCATAGCAGCGGCCCATAGCGCTGGGCCATAGCACTGGCCCATAGTGCGGGGCCATAGCACCGGCCCATAGCAACGGCCCATAGCGCTGGGCCATAGCAGCGGCCCATAGCGCTGGGCCATAGCACCGGCCCATAGTGCGGGGCCATAGCACCGGCCCATAGCAACGGCCCATAGCGCTGGGCCATAGCAGCGGCCCATAGCGCTGGTCGTGGGTAAACGTAATGGACGATGAAGTTCTATCGCTTCTATAACTCAGCATTCTTTCCTGGGCAGCGGTTCCGGAAAAAAACAGATAAATCATTTTTATTTGGTTTGAGGAAATACTCCAAAGAAATAGTCTGTGGAATTCAAAGGAGCTACTGTTATTGATAACAGTGCTGTTATTGATAGTGCTGTTATTGATAACAGTGCTGTTATTGATAATCAGTGTTTTTCACATGACACAAGTTGCACAAAACTGTCCATTAATAATATTCAAGAACGTCAGCTGGGGCAGATTCTCAACGGGGGGAAACATTGAGTTAATGTCCAAATCTTTTTCCTGACCATTATTTTGAAGTGACCTGACACATTCATGCTGAAAGTCCTTTCATCGTTTGGAATATTGTCTCCACTTTTGGGACTTTGACTTGCGATGTGAGTAATTACGCATTGTGTAATTATAAATCAGTGATTATGATCATTTGGCAATAAATGGTGCAACCCTGCCTTTAATGATCCATTTCTAACCAATGAATGGTGACTTCAGCTCAATAAAAGAGGAATCCCCGTCAGTGTCGGCTGTTCTGGTCAGGCTGAAAGTTCTGGGTGAGAAGAAAGAATGTGCCTCTGAGTTCTCCAGTTTCAGTCTCTCGTGTCCAGAGTCATCCATCCAGAGTCAGTTCAGACAAGCCTTTCAACACTACTACACCCCCACAACCCACTACAAAAACACACTCCTGCCAACAGGCTTTTCTCTTTCTCCCCTCTGCAGCAGCCAGGCGGGCACAACAGTGAAAACATGAGCACCCTGATGTCCGACTGGAAAGACTCCCGCTAAAGCCGCTCGTGAGTCATGAAGAGATCATCACAGCCAGGTCTCCAACAACAAGCAAACATTTAGTGACTGAAATGAGCCTAAAGCTAAAGTAAAAGGAGTCACTGAGATGAAAACAGTGACTAAAATGTACAGAAACCCTAATTGAGATTTTTTTTACAGATATTGCGATGCCATTTGCGATTTGAACATTTTATATAGAGCAGACGTTTATTTATTTTTATGCAGTTGAGCTTTGACCTGCATATAAACTTCTAAAACTGCTTTTAAACATTATGATACTCAAATATTACATATCAATCTGCAAAAGGTCAGAAAAAAACATCCTTTTTCCCTCCAGTTTTAATCATTCTCTAAATCTAAAGCTGCAAAACGCTGCTTGTTTTATAAAAATCTGCTAAATATTTACATTAACAACCTGCTGTAAAGACGTTACAATCACACACAGATTAATGAGACGCGAGTACGGCGATGACTCAACCTGCTTCACGATAAAATGAAAATATATCCAAACCAGAAGTCACGAGACACACGTTTGTTACTAGCGCTGAGAATATTTTGAAGTTTGCGCTGCACAAGAAAAAGGTGGAGCTTGTTTCGTGCAGACAGACTTTCTGCTGATTGGCTGCAGCTCGATTATTCTGATTGGCGAACATGTCTGTCACTGTTTCACTTGTAACGAGGGAGGAGCAAACCAGGAAAAAAAACCTCAACCCCTTGAGGTTAGGTAACCGCAGTAGCTAAAACTTCAATTTGCTTCGATAAAGGATAACCGTGCAGCCCTAATATGTTCTACTTTTGATCTGACATTCAGTTTGCAGCGGCTGCAGCTTGATCCCTCACTTAGGGCTTTTCCACCAAACTGCTGGTTCTGGGCTATTTCGGAGCTGGTGCTGGTGCCGCGTTAACTTGGCTTTCCACCAGTGTAGTGCTACGTAGTAACACTTCCGCGCACACCCCCATTGCCATAGCAACGCACTGGGAAGCCAGCTGTTGCATGAAACATGGATAACAACATCTTACTTGTGCTGCTTCTGGCATTACAAATACATAAAAACATCCAGAGACGTGCATTTGCTGTGCTTTGCGACGGCAGAAGAAGTAAGTAAGTAAGTAAATGCTTTATTGTCATTGTACAACCGTACAATGAAATAGTGTTCAGGTGTTAGTCCTGAGCTGCTGCGGCTGAGCCGCACTGCCACTGTGTGTCAACCTGACCCGCATGACCTTGGAGGTCGGAGAAGTACTTGGAAGAAACCTGGCTGGCTGTCCTCTGTGTCTTCATGGCACAAGGCAAGGAGACAGTGGGTTTCCTCCACTGACCACTGCTTTGGCTTCTCCATTTGAAGAAGCCAAACTGTTGTTAAGTTAGCCCTCACTTAAGCTTCAGACTTTTAAAAAAGCCAGGTGTTGTGTTGTTTTCCTTGAAGAAGGCCACCTGACGTCACTGGTTGTTTCTAGGTCCAGCTGTTAATTGGTGCTGACTCGGCACCAGTTTCTGTAACTGAGAGCCAACATTTTTTCAGTGGAAAACGAAAGAAGAACCAGAACTGACACCAGCTTGGTGAAAAAGCCCTAACTGAGGATGCTCTGCTTTAACTCTCTCGGGTACATAGTGTGTTTATACAGAATAATTAGCCATGTGCTCCTAGTGCTTCTGTCTTCCTAAACATAACACTATAGACCTGAATGGCCTTTAGAGGCAGATAGAGCAGAAACGATCAAATCTGCTGCTGTCGTTTCATGAAGCGGCTTAAAATGCTGCAATTATTATTATACAACTTGTCTATGTAAAATGACTATTTTAGCCTCATTATTATCAACATTACCTTCTAATTATGACTCAAATTACTCACATGCTTCTAGAAAGGGTGTAATTTACAACCTATTATTATTAATCTATTATTATTAATATTACAAAGGACATACGTAATACATAATATATATTAGTATATTATAAAATATATAACAATATAATAATACAAAAAGACAGATCAGTATCGGCGGAGCATGAAGTATAACAAGAGTTGGATCAGATCAGGAGCTTTAAAAAGTGTATCGGGATCTCCCTATAGTTCTAATACAATCATAAAAATGGGAAGGCCAGTACAGGAGTTTGGGATTAAGGTGCACATTTCCAGATGTTTGAGACGGGCCCCTGAGAGCGAGCCTGAGGGAGTGACTCATCTCTGTGGAGGGGACACTCCTGCGCACAGCTCCAGACACTCTTCCTGTGACCTCACCGTGTACGTGCATGTGCCACTGTGGGGTTGGGGAGTGCGTGGAGGTACGAGTGGGCAGAAGCGTCTGGGAAAGTCATCAGTGAAACAAAAAACTATTTAGTCTGGACAGCATTCAAATGTGGCTCCGTCCACTGCTTATGAAGAAGTACTTTGAAGATCTAGTCGTAGTGTTTTGTGTGGAGATATGGTGCCTTGACATGTAAGTGTAGATACACTGAACAAAGATACATGTCAAACATTAATGCCACATGATCATACTGTGAACATAAACCAGTGAAAAATTGACATTTGTCGGAGGAACAGCCCATATTTGAGTCTGTCACTGCAGGGACAGAGATGGTATACCTTAAGGCGAGACACTGTAGGGGAAAGTAGCTAATCTCAACATTGACCACTGCATGAAAAATGTGATTGCGTATATATAGTAGAGCATTAACAGACTACTGTGGCACTAGTCGACATAATTTTAGACGAGTTGACTAGTCGTGTGTTCATCGCTCCCTCTCTCTCTCTTTCTGCCTAACATTAATGTCAAGACGGAACCACTTTTGCGTGTTTCGGTGGGACAATAAACAGTGTTACACCTAGTTACCAACTAGCGGCTAGTTGTTTTTGCCATTTAGCGCTCACTTTTAGTGCTCCACGTATGTGTGTATTTACTTACGCACATATTCATCTGATATTAGCGCGTGCGGCTTTGAACTTTTCTCTCACACGGACTCATTCACATCAACTCAACACTCCGGGACCGAAAGCTTGTTTACTTCAGACCTTGGATCTACAAGGAAGATGATCCTAATAGTACAGAGGAGGAGAGTGAAGTTACGAGACGTGACGTCATCCCACGACAAGTCGACTTGACTTCGACTATAAGTCGACCTTTAAAAATCTGTAGTCGTTAATGCCCTAGTGTATAGTATAGTATAGTTTATGTATACAGGGTGTGCGTGTGATGTCATAACATAGGAACAGCAAGACAGTAAACATTTCAGCAGCAAATGGAGTGAAAAGTTTGCAATGTTATTCATTTTTTTACTCAATTTGCTGCTGTTGAAGGTTATATTTCTGTTTAGCATACCTTCTGGTCGTGCGACTGGCTGCGGATGAACTGAAATCCTGCGATGCGCCTCTGTGAACAGACCACGCCCACGTCCTCTGAGTGTTTACAGTCGGACACGCCCACTCCGTTCGACTCGCACTCAAGCAAAGACTTCTCCAAGCCTGAGCAGTGCACATTATCCAGCCAGATACGACCTACAGAAAAAAAACACGGTCACATAACAGGTCTACAGAGAAGCACGTTAACAGCCAGATACGACCTACGGAGAAAAAACACGGTCACATAACAGGTCTACAGAGAAGCACGTTAACAGCCAGATACGACTTAACAGGTACCATAACAGAGATACGACCTACGGAGAAAAAACACGGTCACATAACAGGTCTACAGAGAAGCACGTTAACAGCCAGATACGACCTACGGAGAAAAAACACGGTCACATAACAGGTCTACAGAGAAGCACGTTAACAGCCAGATACGACCTACGGAGAAAAAACACGTCACATACAGTATACAGAGAAGCACTTAACAGCCAGATACGACCTATGGAGAAAAAACACGGTCACATAACAGGTCTACAGAGAAGCACGTTAACAGCCAGATACGACCTACGGAGAAAAAACACGGTCACATAACAGGTCTACAGAGAAGCACGTTAACAGCCAGATACGACCTACAGAAAAAACACGGTCACATAACAGGTCTACAGAGAAGCACGTTAACAGCAGATACGACCTACGGAGAAAAAACACGGTCACATAACAGGTCTACAGAGAAGCACGTTAACAGCCAGATACGACCTACGGAGAAAAACACGGTCACATAACAGTATACAGAGAAGCACGTTAACAGCCAGATACGACCTATGGAGAAAAAACACGGTCACATAACAGGTCTACAGAGAAGCACGTTAACAGCCAGATACGACCTACGGAGAAAAAACACGGTCACATAACAGGTCTACAGAGAAGCACGTTAACAGTCAGATACGACCTACAGAAAAAAACACGGTCACATAACGGGTCTACAGAGAAGCACGTTAACAGTCAGATACGACCTACGGAGAAAAAACACGGTCACATAACGGGTCTACAGAGAAGCACGTTAACAGCCAGATACGACCTACGGAGAAAAAACACGGTCACATAACAGGTCTACAGAGAAGCACGTTAACAGTCAGATACGACCTATGGAGAAAACAAGGTCACATAACAGGTATACAGAGAAGCACGTTAACAGTCAGATACGACCTATGGAGAAAACAAGGTCACATAACAAAATTTACATTTACAAAATTCAGCAGCTCGTGTCCTGACGAAGACCAGGAGGCGGGACCACATTACACCGGTTTTAGAGTCACTGCATTGGCTCCCCGTGTGTTTCAGGATCGATTTTAAAGTTCTCTTAATGGTTTTTAAATCTCTTAATGGTCTTGGTCCTTCTTATCTTTCAGAACTGCTTTTACCTTATGAACCTTCACGGCCCCTTCGCTCCTCCGGCAGGTGTCCCCTAGTTATTCCTAAAGTCAACAGAAAGACTCATGGCGAGGCGTCTTTCCAATATTATGGCCCTCGCCTCTGGAACGACCTGAGGAGGAGCTCAGGACCGCAGAGAACGTTCATGTCTTTAAGAGCAGGCTCAAGACCCACCTTTTTAGCTTAGCTTTTAACTAATATTTATTTATATTAACTTTATTTATCTGTTTTAGTTCTATACAATTATTTCTTTAGTTCTACTCTTTTATTTATTTTATTTTATTTATTTATTTTTATCTTGTGCTATTCCATACTTTTAGCCGAGTTTTAGCTGTTTTAATTTATCTTTTATTTTTATGTTCTCCCAGTGTTTCCTCTGAGGGAACCCTCTGCCCGGGAGTGCTGGTTGGCTGTGGCCGTGCGGGCGCTCTCCTGTGGGTGCCTGGATGGAGGTTGGACGTCTATCCTACACCTCCTCCGGGCGCCCTGTGTTGGCGCTCTGTGGCTGTGGCCGATGGGCTGCTCCCGGTGCAGACGGCTCCTTGGATGGTGTTTCCTCTTTCGGTTCATCTGTACTCAGCCTTATGTCCCCAACTTTATGTCCATTTTTATTTAAGACTTTTAACTGCTGGGCTGTCTGTATGTATATGTTTCTGTTTGTGCGGGTGGGGTGGGGGAGGTGGGGGTTGTTGTTATTTATGTATATTTGCTGGTGGGGACGATTTTAATGATTTTTTTTTTTTTTTTTTTTTTAAGCACTGTAAAGCACTTTGTGTTACATTTTGTATGAAAAGCGCTATATAAATAAAGTTTGATTTGATTTGATTTGATTTGATAACGGGTCTTCAGAGAAGCACGTTAACAGTCAGATACGACCTACGGAGAAAAAACACGGTCACATAACGGGTCTACACAGAGAGAAGCACGTTAACAGCCAGATACGACCTATGGAGAAAACATAACAGGGCTACAACCCGTCAATAATAGTACAATTGCGAAAGTTTAAATTTCTAGTTGAGATTTGTCTAGTTTTCTCCTTAACATCTTAGTTTTAACGTCAGAGTAAAAAGCAGAGCAAACTCTTCCTTTACAAGGTTTATTTGACGACGTTTTGTCAACTTGGGATGTTGTCTAAAATCAATCCAACATAGCGGCGCTCCGCCGTGTTTCCCACTATTCCCCATTTTCATTCACAAATAATGACATGCTTGGTATCCAAATGTAGCACGAAATGTGGATACCATTTCGTGCACAGACAGCAGCGGCTAAAGACGTATACACATATACAATATACACAGGGCACATGTGCAGACAGAGTGACTAAACTTTTGGGCCGTTTTCATTCCACTCTTAAATCACCACTTTAGTAGCGCCTACAGACTCCACACTTTACAGGCTTGGATTATTTCGATTTTGTTGTAAAAATTCCATAGCCTGGCTAACCCCAGACTGCTGTGTGCGCTCGAATCTTTTTGAACTTCACAACAGCCTGGGGACCATGGCCGAAATTTTCCCATGGATCTGGGGACCAATCACAGAACGAGGAGGGACGGCAAGACGATGACGCGCTATTTGACATACGGAAACTTGTAGTTTGTTTAGGGATAAAAAAAATAAAAAAATATTTACGGATCCAACATGACAGCAGCAGACGCGATGCCATCTTTCAATCAAGCTTTAGACCGTGTTCTAAATAGTTTAGCTCAAAAGTTTACAGCGGGTACGTCACATGTCATCTGATACCATGATACGATTGGCTATGGCTACGTGCAGACGCATGAGAGACATTCATAGCGCTCAATAAACGTAAACCTCAATCGTAAACCACACCTCTCCTACGAGAAAATGAATTGGTGGTCCCCAGACTAAATATCACTTGTAATTTTAGTCTAGCGTTAGCCAGGCTAAATATTCCAAGCAATTTTGGCCAGTTTTAAATGTAACATTTTTCTACAGCAAAGGTTTTCATATTGAGATCTGATTTTTTATATATAGAAGAATATATTTATATGAGCACATTTTGGCCCCGTCATCGCGAACGTCCCTTTAAACTTTGACGGCCTCTCCACAGTGATCCTCGTAACGCGCCACCCGCGTCGAAGTGTCTGATGTGGAGATCCTGATGTCTGTGATGAGGAACGGAAAATATTCTGTTTATGAGACACACAGCTGTTTTTACTGACTCCGCCCCAGGGCAGCACCGACGTCATAGAGAAACGCCACTTGTTTGATTTTGTTCATTACAAAACAAACTGCACGTCCTAAGGCTTCCACATCTGACTCACACCAGATTATAAACCACTGAGCAAATACAGGAAACCTTATTATTATTATTCCACTGTGGAGGACATCAATAAACAACCAATAAAAGGAGCGCTGGTCCGCTTCCAAACCAGATTCTTCATCTCTAGTTTCTTTTCTGAATTTGTCATTTTGAGTTACCATAATAAACTAAAGGAGATTTTTAAAGTAAAACCCTGGACTTTATCGTTCACATTCAAACATTTGGACTCTACAGTGTGTTTTAGGGATGCACCGATACAGTTTTTTCTAAAACTGATAAGAGTACTTTGATTTGAGTACTTGCCAATACCGAATATCGATACGAGTACAAGGCATTTTCGTCAGCATACATTTTAAAGTGTATAGACATACGTTTATAGACTGACGTTTTTACAGAGGATTTGTTAGTAGTTAGTTACAACACAACATCATACCGCTGTGCTAAAAGAGGATATTGCTGATATTAGCATTTAGCCACTGTTAGACGCTGTTAGTAAACCTTTAGCTGATGTTAACATCAGTGTTGTTTTTGGCAGCCCTTTTAGTTTTAGTTTTAGTCTTAGTCTTTTGGACGAAAATGCTTATAGTTTTAGTCACGTTTTAGTCATTTCTAAATGTGATAGTTTTAGTCACGTTTTAGTCAGACGAAAATGTAAAAGGTTTTAGTCAAGTTTTCGTCAGTTTCATTATAAAAAGTTATAATTAATTTAGATAACTATTGGAAATCAATCAAGTTTATTTCTAAAGCGCCTTACAACAACCAAAGTGGACCGAAATTGGAATAAATAATAGTTATCTATTGGCTTTATAGCTTTTGACAAACAGATTACACCACAATAGGCACTAGTAGAAGTGTCATTGTGAACAAGACTTTCCCCAAGCGCCCGCTCTCCTCGTCCTCTGATCACCGCTTCCAGATTTTTTTGTATCAACAGCGCTGTCTGCACATACAGTACGTAGCTTACCTCAACATGCTTTCTCCGTTCATACGCCACGGTATTTAAAACTGTGATACATCGATGTCAGACGCGCTCCGTGGAGAATGTACGCTAGCAGTGCACTGCACGCCACGGGGAGAGAGGGAGAGAGAGAGAGGGAGAGAGAGAGGCGCCGCTGCCCGGCCGCATCATGAGAGCTGACGGCTCTGTGTCACGTTTACCGGTGTGTTCTCCCGCTCCGCGTATAAACTCTGTTTGTGAACGATCTGACGAACCACTTTCTCCCATTTTAGTCTCGTCTCGTCTCGTTGACGTAAACTCATAAACGTCTCGTCAGGTTTTAGTCCCAAAGAGCTATTTTTAGCTCGTCATCGTTACGTTATCGTCATTAAAAAAAGGGGCGTCAACGAAATGATATCGTTATCGTCTTCGTTGACGAAAACAACACTGGTTAACATAACATTTGCATGTAGCTTACCTTCATAATTCGTAGTTTAGCGATTTCTTTTTTGTTTTATTAGCCTTGGCTCCTCTGAATGATTCCATAACTCCCACCAGAGGGCAGCATTTGTCCACATTTGTTCTCATCATGGCTCTAAAAACTTTAATGACGATCTGTACAGCGTGCTCCTCTGTGCGGCGCGGCCAACAACAAATGCAGGTGTGTGTGTATGTTCTGGGTAGAGTCGATACGTCGTGCACTCGTCCCTTCAGGCTGAGCCCGGCCCCGTGGGCAAAGGCCATCAGGTGCTCGCATGCGAGCCCCAACCCCAGGCCTGGCTCCAGGGTGGGGCCCCGGCTGCGCCATACCGGACAACGTCACGTCCTTGTTGATACACTATTCATAGTCAAGTCTTCTGAACTGCTCTTAGTCTGACCTGTCACCTAGGACCTGTTTGCCATGGGACACCCGACCAGGGGCATAATGCCCCAGACAACATAGCTCCTAGGATCATTCGGGCGCTCAAACAACCCCACCACGTTCATATCGATATTATGATATATTGCGATTTTTGTGGCACGATATGATTCTTTTTATCCTGATATTGATATACTTTTGATGACGTCATGCATATTAATGAACAACATTATGTGCAGTAATGAGGCAGTGGCTCTCCAATGCTTTCACTGTCAGGAGGCTAATAATGGTCAACAATACAGTCAGGACAGTAGAGGGCAGCACTGGGCACCAACCGCATAAAAACTTGGTATCTAAAGAATTTTTTTTTTCTTAACCTGCTTTCGATACTTTGATCTTTTTTGTTACCTAAACTTTATTTTCCGATACCATACTGGTATCGTTTAGCAGTACCCAGTCCTATTTAAAAATGTTTTAAAAAGTTAAAAACAGCATGTTTCTTTAAAAATAGTTACACATCCTATAGGTTATCATGTGCAATTTATACATTTTCGTAGCATTGGCGTATCATAAGGTTGTCGTTATCATGAGCCATGTATCGCACATTGTATCAAATCACGTGGTAACCAGAGGTTCCCACCCCTAGTCCACCGGTTGGGGACCCCTGGATTACAGCGTGTGTCAACATGTCAGTATTTGTGAGATGGAGACGTGTGGGAAACACGGCGGGAAGTGATTTCAGACAAAATCCCAAGTCGACAAAACGTCTTCAAATAAACAACGTAAAGGGAGAGCTCGGTCTGTTTTTTACGCGTTAAAACTAAGATGTTCACATGACCCAGGCTGAACCCGCGCTCCCCCAGGTCCCCGTTGTATGTGTCTTACCTTGCCCCTGGCCGAACTTGGCCCGCGGTGCCCAGCTCTCTGCGTCGGTGAAGCCCAGCCCCCTGCAGACCACGTGAGCCGCGGCCAGGGAGAAGTCATCGTCGCAGACCGTGCCCCACTCCCCGTTCAGGAGCACCTCCACGCGGCCCTCGTGCTGCTTCCTCTTCTCCCCCGACAGGCGCAGCGCGAAGCCGGGGTCCGAGCTGTCGGCCCGCGCGGCCTGGAGGATGAGCAGAGAGGAGGAGGCGCAGAGGAGGAGCAGGCGCAGAGGAGCCGACATGGTTCACTGCGGAGAGAGGGGACAGGGAGTTAGTCCAGCACAAAGGAAATCTGTCAGTGATTTCACTTCAAATTTTGGTGCTGTTAATGTTAATGAATTTGTATGGGATTCTGAATTTTTGAGTTACGATTATTGTGAGCAAAAATATTGTGATTTGATGATTATTCAGGATTATTGAGATTAAGGAAGAAAATACTGAGAATTTCTCAAATCCTTTACAGTTCCCAAAAAAAGAAACAAGTCATTACATACATGTATATGTATGTTTTTCATTCAAGGGTCGTGTTATTTGAAAACCAATTGAACATTTAGCAGCCTGTGTTATGTTTTATCTTTCTGTTTTAACTAGGAGTGGGATTAAACGTTTTAATCTATTTCGGGCTTATTTTGGTGGAGATGTGAGGTCTGTGTGATTGTTTCAAACACTCAGAGACAGACACTGTTTTATTTATTTTGGAGAATGATCTTTTTAAATACGTTTATGGGGCCAATAAACAAGTTTGACAGTGAGATTGTTTTTGGCTTCATGCCGTGATCGTCCCCAAGGCACTTTTGCCTTGGGGACGATCACGCTCATGCTGATCCTGTCGCTCCTTGTCGCACACTAAGTGAAGCAGGTTTGAAGTGTGGGGCCACTGTAGCTGCTGCATTCCTGCTGAGCCTGAGGTTGGGTGAGCGCCTAAAACACATATTTCATTTTAGCTTGTTTTTCTTGCCCTGGATCCAAACCACAGCAGCTCAGTCCTGCACAAGTCTCCGAGCGGGCGGCTGCTTTTACTTTTCATTTTCACACATGAGGAAGAGTGGGACTGCCCTGAATAGAGTGGCTTCACCGCCTGTCATGTGATGAAGTGAGTCGGAGCAGGGGTCGACAGTTTAGGAATGATTGTTTGGAAGTGATTCACAAAGCTGCCACATTCATCTCCTGCTGAAAGTCCTAACCTGGGAGCCTGTTTTCATAACTCCTGAGGTTCAGGTTCAGTCTCTCAGTGAACGTGTCACGGCCCCGGAGCATGGCAGTGGGAGGAGCTGGGGGCGGGTCTAAAGGGCGGCCCTGAGGCGTGAGGCCCGTCGTAAATACCTGACCTCCCAAACTCAGCTCATGTACCATCTCTGTTTCCATGCCGTCCATACTGTACATAAGGGCCAGGAGCCTGTCTGTGACAGTATGACAGTTTCGCTGGGGGACTAGATTTGATCTTATTTTGTATTGTAGGACTTTAAACGGGTTTTTAATCGTCAACTTCTGTTTTATTTTCTCTTTCTTTTCCATACTGCACAGCTGTACTCGAGTATAGAGGTCTAGGGGGTATAGAACTAGGGCCCAACCGATATATCGGCCAGCCAATATCCGATATTTGGGCATTTTACAATATCAGCTATCGGCCGATAATAATAATAATAATAATAATAATAATAATAATGGCTTACACTTGTATTGCGCACTGTCGTCATTATTCAGTCACTCCAGACAATAGGCTGATATCTCCAGAACCAATCGTGATAAAGAAAGAGCTCAGTCACAGCTTTGAAATGAGTTCTTCCCACAACTTCCTCGGCCTCAGGAACATCACGGTGAAAAGCAGTCGCAGGTTTGTCACCTATTTTAAAATATTTTATGTTGTAGACCTTTGTGTATAATTTTGGAACCATAAGAGATAGAGACTAATCTTTTTTTTACAATATCCTTTTCCTCCCCAAAGCCCTTTGTACAATAGAATAAATCCTTCATTGTATTTTTCCCCCCCGCCATTTTAATCTTCTGTCACTTGTTGATTGCAAAGTCTTCAAATGATTGCATTTGACCTTTTTGTTTTAGCGCCATAACCTCTCTCAGCTTTTTAGAAAGTCTGAGAGAACGCGTTAGTGCATTGCGACAAACGTATATAATCTTTAGTTGAGTTGGTTTGGGTGTCCTCAGAGCGGCCCCGAGCCGCAGTGTGAGAACTTCCATTCATCTTCAGTATCTCGGACTGTCCCAGAGGCTCCTATTGTTCTGCTGTGGACACGTGTCTCAGGGTCAGAGCAGTCCCTCTGCAGGAACGTACCGCACTTCGTCAAAACCTCATCAACAACTTCAGAGAGCTTCACTTGACCTCTTATTCTTCTGCTTTAGGCTGAAGAAACCTGCTTGAAAGCCGCAGCTCATATGAGGAACACTGTGCTGTCCTTTAGCTCAGTGGTTCCCAACCAGGGGTACTCGAGACCTTAGCAGTGGGTAGGGCTGAGTACCGTTACATTTGTTCCTGATACTTTAGTCCTGAGTCCTGTAGCGGCAGAGCCAGGGGAGAAGGAGAAAGATGAAGGAGGAGGTTGAGGAGCTGACCAGTGCGGGACACCATGCTCTGAAACAGGGACAAGCCCAGGAGACGGTGCACCGTTTTTCCCTATGTCCAAAAACATGGTCCAGTTTAGGGCCTGACCGATATATTGGCCGGCCGATATATCAGGCCGATATGAGGTATTTTACAATATCAGCGCAGCCGATTTCTGACGATAAAAATGATGATTTCTCTGAAACCGAAAGTGATGAAAACATCCCGTGCATTGAAAGGAGCTCAGTCAGAGCTTTAAATTGGGCCCTCCCATAATTTCCTCGGCCTCAGGGAAGCAGAGAAACATCACGGTGAAAATGGGTCACAAGTTTGTACCTATTTTATACATTTTATGTTGTGTAGACTTTTGTTTATAATTTCGAAACAAACCATACGAGACAGAGACTTACTGTTTTTGTTTTGGAATCTGATTTTTGTCTTTCACACAAGCACCCCAGAAGTACCTACTAGATATGAATATACAGCGCCCCCTGCTGTCACAGTTCAACACTAACAAGTTTAGAACAGGATTATAAACAAGACAGTTTCCAAAAATATCAGCTGCATATGATAAATGGTCTCAACTTATATAGGGCTTTTCCACCTTCATTAGGCACTCAAAGCGCTTTACAGCAAGGATCCACTCACACTCTCATTCATACACCAGTGTACGCAGACACTGGAGGCAAGGTGGGTGAAGTGTCTTGCCCAAGGACACAATGACAATGTGCACCTTCAGGAGGCGGGATTCAAACCCCTGACCTTCCGATCATGAGCTGACCCGCTCTACCATCTGTGCCACCGTCGCCAATCGGCCAATCAAAATCTCCAATGATCGGCATTGACTTTAGAAAAAAACATTATCAGTCGACCTCTATTAGATATATATATATATTTCCATTTCTTAACTATATCAATAAATGTTTAACTATAGGCTATTTGAGAGATTAAAAAAATCAAATTAAAATATCAGCTAACCCCCTTGTTGACAATAATGTTTTCAATGATAAATGATATGATAATGATATTTTTGTTAATCACAGAATCTTCATGACATTTTAGATGTTGCTTGTTGGATGATGTCACAACTTTTGTGCTCAACAGTGTTGCCACAGATTACTTGAAAAAGTAATATATTAATGATTACTCCTTTGAAAAGTAACTTAGTTACTTTACTGATTACTTGCGTTTAAAAGTAACTAAGTTAGATTACAAGTTACTTTACTAGTTACATTCAGCAGTTGCCGACAACATCTCCACCGCCTCAACACACTAATAACAAACCCTTTTACCAACACTCACTTTCTTGGAAGTGTATTTTAACAGTAACATCAACAAAGCTGACGCAGACTCAGAGTCACGTATTTCCATCTGTCTCTCCGACCAGTGTTAGTGTTTTTAGGCTGAAAACGTGACATTATGTTGCATGACTCGTCGAGATGCAAAAATAAATGTCTTTTTTTCCAAAGGAAAATGACAAAATAGTAACTCACAGTGATTTGGAAAAGTAACCTAAATCTTGTTTGGAAATAGTAACGTGTTAGATTACTAGTTACTGAAAAAAGTAATCAGATTACAGTAATCTGTTACTAAGTAATTAGTTACTGGCATCACTGGTGCTCAGGCAGAAGCCAACTACTCCACCAGCACCTTTAAAAAAATGTTTTTACGTTCATTCATTCAAACCATTTGGGTCACAACTTCATACTTCTACTCGAGTTATATATATATACTGTATATATATATATAAATAACTCGAGTATACGACGTATCTGACGTTTTGGTTTTAAAGTCTGTAGGTGATTAGTTTATGTAAACCATATTATCTAGAAAAAAGATACACATCAGCAGCTCAAACTGGTGTGAAAATATGTTTTTTCGTGATCATCATATTCATTATATCATTAAGATTTGTTGAGGGCACATTTTACTGCACTGTGTGATTTCCTGCCGTTCTCAGCTCATTACAGGAGATTTTAGCTCACAGAAAATTAACAATTACTTAATTAAAATTAGTAGGAGAGGCACGTGAGGCATTGTTTGGAGACTATTGTAAAACCTATTTTGCCTTTTTATATTAAGACACAGAAAAGTTCAAAATCATGATAAGTCAATGAATAAATATATGGACAACCAGCCCCACTCCTTATGACAACTAACCATGCACATGTTATCTAATGTAGGCTTTAAAGTGTGATTCTGTTGAGGAGCAGTGGACCCGAGGATAAGACAGCCCTGTCTCTACATCCCGCTCAGATGAACTTACGAAACTCAACAGCTTCAGCTTTCCTCTAACCTCAGGCGCTCCACGAGACTCGAACCGACTCCTCTCGTGCAGAGGACTCCGGACTTTCAAAGTTGATGTGGACAATGACAGGAGCAAATGAAGAGTTGAAACACTCACGTGAGCAGCAGGAGACGCCAGGTAAAGTAAGTCCTTTGATAAGTGAGTTTATCTCCTCCGTGTGTGAACGTGACTGACCGCGCGTGGGCCGCGTCCGAAAAACGGCAAAACCAGCTGCAGCCGGAGCCCCGCCCACACCGAGGGAGTCAGCCAATTACTGCCCTTCTCAGCATCACGGACACGCCCACTCGGCCCCATGCACGTTTGACACGCGCCTTTATCTGTTACCATGGAAACGCGACAATAACACAGAAACGTGAGGAGGAGTTTGGTTTTACGGTGGATTTTCCCGCGGACGCAGCAAAATTTGTTTTTCTTTCTTTTTTTTTTCTTTTTTCCTTTTCTTTACATCTGACAGTCATTAGGACTCTATTTCTGCCCCGGTTTCTTGTGTTCTATGAGTATTACTTAGTTTGATGGATAACCTGTACAGTATCCTATTCCCCAGACAAAACACAGTCATGAAACATTGAAAACTGTTGTAAAACATCAGTGAAAAATAACAGTGCAGTACATGTACTCGAGTCACTTTTTGACGTAACTGTACTTTTGCAAGTAGTTTTTTTCATATTGTACTTTTTACTTCTACTTGAGTAATATTAAATTGAAGTGTCTGCACTCTTCAGTAAAAAAAAAAAGTAACGTGCAACACTGTGAGTACATCTTTAAAGCTGGGTACCTGATTTTGTTGTTGTTGTAGAGTAAATGAATGTTTGCCTCCACAGAGTATGTTGTAAACACAGCATAAAACAGATCTTGTTATTGTCTTCACCTAAACTTTTATTGAGCGATAGAAGTAGAATCGAAATTATCCATGAACAATTCGGATGTGAAGGAGAACGAGTATGGGCCAAATCTAAAAATGTCACTGTTTGAATGGGAAAAGCTTTAGGGGAAAATCTTCAAATTGACCTAAGATAGATGTGTGTTTGTGTTTTGTTTATTTAAATCTATTTAAACCATTATGATTTCTTTTGATATGTTTTTATGGGATTTTATTTGAAAATATTACAATTTTCACATAATTCTGCTCTGGCGGTGGTTGTTAAGTCTCCTTGTCTTTATGATCATATTCATTTAATCATCTCTGTTGAGTCTCTCCCCTCCTGGAACCGCCACCTTAACGTGGTGGAGGGTTTGAGCCTGAATGATCCTGGAGCTCTGTTGTCGGGGGCTTGGTGCCCCTGGTAGGGTCTCCCATGGCAAACAGGTCCTAGGTGATGGATCAGACAAGAGCGGTTCAGAAGCCCCTTATGAGAGACCAACAGGCCCGGTTAGAACCATGAGGCCGTCCTTCTGTGGACCCACCACCTGCAGGAGGAGCCATAGGGGCTGGTGCAGCTCCAACAGCTGCCCCCACGACCCGGCAACGGACAAGTGGAAGAAAATGGATGGTTGGATGGATGGATGGATGGATGGATGGATGGATGGATGGATGGATGGATGGATGTTGAGTCTCTGTTGAGCAATGATTTGGTTATTATCGGTGAATAGGCTGCGTTCACATTTTAGAATTTGATAATGTCATAATCACAGATGGAGCAGGGACCGATAAAACTCGATGTGTCCAAATGTTGTCCCTGATCATTATTTGCAAGTGACTGAATTCACAAACTTGTCATATTATTCTTACAGTTCTAAGTCCTTTCATCTGACCAACATTTGGTTTTTGACTATTGTCACCACTTTGGGAAAATAGTTGGACCTTAGTTTATACGCGCTGACAGAGAGGGCGCTGAACTTTGTGATGTGGATTGTCTCAGTAATGACACATTTATTAGCCGTGTTCACTCGTACTTCCTTCGCGGTCCTCACCATGCCTGCTGCCTTCTTGCTTCTCTGTTTTACTTCGTTATTGTTGCTTCTTGTTTCTCTTCATCGTCGATCATGTGTAAACAGATACGAGAAACTAGTGGACCTTGTGTAACTCGATGTAATTCAAATTGTGATGTCCCTGGAACCTAATGTGTACAAACTGTGAATCAATGGAAAGCTGTAAATTGAAATGTGTAATGTCAACAAAAGTATAATGAGAACAGAAAGGTAAACGTACAACACGGAAATAAATGAAATGTAAAAGGAACATTCTGCCACTGTCCTTTGGGTAGGACCTGTGTGCCTTGAAGCACATTGTTTCCAATTATACTGAATGGCGTTGTCGTGGCTTTAGTTTTTATTTTACAAAATACCACTCGCCTACCACTCGTAGAGAGTCACCACAGGAAATGATGTCACCTCCACTTTTTCCCCCACAACATTTGTTGTGGGGAAAGACGCCTTTCGTACAAGACGCCTTTCAAGACGCCTTTCGTACACTCCACTATCCTTAAGGTTAGGATTAGGATTAGGGTTAGTTTGGATTAGTTTAAGATAACGTCATGCGGAGGTGACGTCATTTCCTGTGGAAAAGTGGAGCTCCATCGATCACGTGCCCCTCCATCAGCTGCATTCAGACCTTTGTCAAACCATCCCCACACACGGGCACACTATCACAGTCCATTTTCCTCTCTTTGACGGTTAATAACTATTTAATTCAATAAGATATACAAAAGCTTTCATTTCATGTAAGTGTCTTTACAATTCGAGAGAGAGTGCATAATTTGAGAGGATATGGAGATTTTACAACTTTGGAACAAACTGGATATACAACTCAAGCAATGCCAAACTATCCACAGATTAAAACTGTTATATAAGCATCGTTGTTGTTATGTTATAGTGTCTATTACCGTTGTTGGTATATATGTCTTTCAGTTATGTGACTTTTGTTGTTTTGGCAGCCATTTTAAATACCGAAGTAGAATTATGCAGTACTACAACATGTAACAATACAGTGGTATGCAAAAGTTTGGGCACCCCTGTAAATGTTCATGATTTTCCATCCATCCATCCATCCATTTTCTTCCGCTTTATCCGGGGCCGGGTCGCGGAGGCAGCAGTCTCAGCAGAGATGCCCAGACTTCCCGATCCACGCACACCTCCTCCAGCTGTTCTGGGGGGACCCCGAGGCGACACCAGACCAGCTCGGAGACATAGTCCCACCAGCGTGTCCTGGGCCTTCCACGAGGCCTCCTCCCAATAGGACATGCCTGGAACACCTCCCGAGGGAGGCGACCAGGAGGCATCCGGAACAGATGCCCTAGCCACCTCAGCTGGCTCCTTTCGACGTGAAGGAGCAGCGACTCTACCCCGAGCTCCTCCCGGGTAACTGAGCTCCTCACCCGATCTCGGAGGGTGCGCCCAGCCACCCTGCGAAGGAAACTCATTTCGGCCACTTGTATCCGCGATCTTGTCCTTTCGGTCATTACCCAGATCTCATGACCATAGGTGAGGGTGGGAACGTAGATCGATCGGTAAATCGAGAGCTTTGCCCCCTGACTCAGCTCCCTCTTCACCACAACAGTCCGATACAGCGACCGCATCACTGCTGACGCTGCACCGATCCGTCTATCGATCTCACGCTCCATCCGTCCCTCACTCGTGAACAAGACCCCGAGATACTTGAACTCCTCCACTTGAGGTAAGGACTCCCCACCGACCTGAAGCGGGGAAGCCACCTTTTTCCGGTGGAGAACCTCAGATTTGGAGGTGCTGATCCTCATCCCGGCCGCTTCACACTCGGCTGCAAACCGCCCCAGTGCGCGCTGGAGGTCCTGATTTGATGAAGCCAACAGAACAACATCGTCTGCAAACAGCAGAGATGAGATCCTGAGGTTCCCAAACCGGACACCCTCCGGCCCCTGGCTGCGCCTAGAAATTCTGTCCATAAAGGTAATGAACAGAACCGGTGACATAGGGCAGCCCTGGCGGAGACCAACACGCACCGGAAACAAGTCTGACTTACTGCCGGCAATGCGAACCAAGCTCCTGCTGCGGTCATACAGGGAACGGACAGCCCTTAGCAGAGGGCCCCGGACCCATACTCCCGGAGCACCCCCCACAGGGCACCACGAGGGACACGGTCGAACGGTCATGATTTTCCTTTATAAATAATTGTTTGTCTGGATAAGAAATGTCAGTTAAATATATAATATAGGAGACAAACACAGTGATATTTGAGAAGTGAAATAAAGCTTATATGATTTATGGAAAGTGTGCAAGAATTATTTAAACAAAATTAGGCATGTGCATAAATTTAGGCACCACAAAAGAAAATTTAACTTAATATTTTGTGCATCCTCCTTTTGCAGAAATAACAGCCTCTAAACAGCCTCTTTCTATAGCTTCCATTCTTCTTTACAAAACATCTCCAGTTCAGTCAGGTTTGATGGTTTCTGAGCATGGACAGCCCGCTTTAAATCACACCACAAATGTTCAATAATATTCAGGTCTGGGGACTGAGATGGCCATTCCAGAACATTGTACTTGTTCCTCTGCATGAACGCCTTAGTAGATTTTGAGCAGTGTTTAGGATCGTTGTCTTGTTGGAAGATCCAGCCCTAGCGCAACTTCAATGTGCATGCAGTTTCTGAGGAACTGGCAAAACACCTGCAAACTGTGGCAGTGTGGTTTAAAAACACACATTTGTCATTGAATGTTAAAAAAAACCTGTCTGTTTGCTTTGCTTCAAGATTCAAGTCCATATCGAAGAACTACATTTACAGATAAATGGTCACAAGATCCAGCACAAGATCCACTTGACTCACAACTTAAATTTGACAGTCATATCAAAAAAATCTGTCGAGTGGCCAAAGCAAATCTTTACACATTCAGACTGATCAGGGACTACCTGCCG
The DNA here is from genome assembly GCA_007210695.1 of Neogobius melanostomus. Taxonomy (NCBI): domain Eukaryota; kingdom Metazoa; phylum Chordata; class Actinopteri; order Gobiiformes; family Gobiidae; genus Neogobius; species Neogobius melanostomus. The sequence continues at coordinate 237,701 of VHKM01000729.1, forward strand.
TTTCATGCTGCTCACACTTTCATGCGCGCCATGATCTTCTCGCATATAAGTTACTGCATCTGCTCCTGATCACAGGCCTCTGTCACTACAGTCAAGCCACTACAAATGATTTATAACAGAGCGGTTCAAATCCTAGATAGGAAGCCCATTAGGTCACATCATTGTATCAGTCTGAGGAATTTAAACATTTTATCTTTTGAAAACTTCATTACATGTTCCCAGCTGAAGCTGATGCATAAATGTTTGAATCAGCCCCACAGGTCTTGAGTGAGTGCATAGTTCCTCTCAGGGCTGTGGGTTCAAGGACTAGAGAAGGTCAGAACGGGAACTGTCAGATCCCGAAACGAAACACTTCATTAGGACAATCAGCTTTCTCTGTACAAGGCACTAAAGCCTGGAACTGTTTACCCACTGACCTGAAGGGAGAGTCAAACTGGGTCCTTTTCAAACACAAGCTTAAAGACTCTTTAAACAGAGGTCAGAAATGTGACCACTGACCGTCTGCTCTGCTGTGTTTATATGGTGTTGTACTGTATTATACATGTTTTAACTATGTATTGTTTAATTTTTATGTAAAGGCCCAACTAGGGACGGACACTGAGAATTAGCTTTGGCTAAAATGTTGTAGTATGTAACATGAGCTTATGTGACATATTTGTCCCTATTCAAATAAACTTAAAAATACAAATAATAATATAAAAACTTTGTCACTGATTCCTGGACATTGTTCTACAGAATCTGCTGATATTGAGTGGAATCCATGCAACCCTCAACTTTAACAAGATTCCCAGTCCCTGCACTGGCCACACAGCATGATTTGACTGTAGGTAGCAAGTGTTTTTCTTGGAAAGCTGTGTTCTTTTTCCGCCATGCAGAACGCCCCTTGTTTTGGTCTTCCAATTCCTCACAATGTTCCTCACAGTTGAAACTGAGAGCTTAAATCTCTGAGACAGCTTTCTGTATCCTTCCCCTAAACCATGATGTTGAACAATCATTGTTTTCAGCTCATCTGAGAGTTGTTTTGAGGCTCCCATGTTGTCACTCTTCAGAGAAGATGCAAAGAGGAGAAACACTTGGCCTCCTTAAATAACCTTTCTCATGATTGGATTCACCTACAGTATGTATGGAGGTCAAGGGTCAGTGAGGTTACCAAACCAATTTAGAGTTCTAATAATTAGTGCTAAAGGTACTGAATCAATAAAATGATAAGGGTGCCTAAATTTATGCACATGCCTAATTTTGTTTAAAAAAAATTCTTGCACACTTTCCATAAATCATATAAACCTTATTTCACTTCTCAAATATCACTGTGTTTGTCTCCTATATGATACATTTAACTGGAATTTCTTATCTAGACAACCAATGATTTATAAAGGAAAATCATGAACATTTACAGGGGTGCCAAAACTTTTGCATACCACTGTATCTCTACTCAGGATGAAAATGAAAGACAACTGACTGACAGTGGCATTTTATGTTCTCGTAATCATTGCTCAAAAAGATAACAGTAAAAACACGGCCCCAGAGACGCACGTTTATGTGAAGAAACCAGTGAGTCAAGACGTTAGCATGCTACTGGTTAGCATTTAGCTTCAACAGCTCAGCTCTGACCTCTCCATAAAAATCCCTGAACCACACTCCAAACAAATCACCTTGGATACAACATGTGACAGAGGTCAGAGCTGAGCTGTTACTGTAGTATTTCCTCAGTGTTCATAGATGTGAGCCACACATGTGTTTATCCTGTTGAAGCCATTGACAGTTGATTGAATCAGCTGTCAATGGTTGAAGCTAAATGCTAACCGGTAGCATGCTAACGTCTTGAGCAGCTTAAACAAGATTTAAGTATATTCAAGATTTTTTATTTGTCAAACCATGTGAATGATTTGAAATTAGATTCACTGACTCAGACTGAGACTCTGTTGACATGACAAACTGTAAAAACCACAGAGAAAGGTTTTCTGTTTCCTCTTTGATGTGTTAATTTAATTTCTTTCTTTTTTGTTTCATTTCATTTTATTTATTCTTTTTTCGTGGTAATGCAACATAAAATACCAACAATCCAGCAAACAAAACAATAATACATTCCATGAGAAGAAGAACAGGAGTAGGATGAAGAAAAAATCTTATAAACTCCTACCCCATTCTTATATTAAAAAAGTTACAAACAACAACAAATTGTTTTGAATTGAGTAACTTACTATTATTGGGGGGCCCTGAGAGATTTTTGGAACAATAAGGGGGCCGCGATGTCCTAGACTTTAGGAATGGCTAGTCTATTACCATTGTTGTTATTGTCTATTACCATTGTTGTTATATTGTCTATTACCATTGTTGTTATATTGTCTATTACCATTGTTGTTATATTGTCTATTACCATTTTTGGTACATGTTGTCTTACCATTGTTGGTATAAAATGAAGATGTAACAGGGACGTTCTGTGTAAATATTAATGTGAACTGGGGGTGGGATTCTGGCAAAATTGGAGCTTGCTTTTTATGTTGAAATTAATGTTGTTGTGGGGGGTTTTTTCGGGTTTTTTTGCCTGGAAAAAAAAGTGTGACTCTGTAAAAAGAGTGTGACAACCAGCCCCGTCTGCTCTATCCTAATAAAACTTAAAGGTTCTCAGTCAGATTATTCCTTAAAGTGTGTTATGACACATTACACACTTTTTTTTGCTAAAACATAGTTAACACATTATATTTATGATTTTGCAAAACATTTTACTCTTTAGTTTGACAATTTTTGTGATGTTTATAGTTACACTTCCTTATTGGTCACTGACAGGAAGTGACATAGATAGAGGCAAACCATTTTAAACTTTTGCCGTGCCAACCATGTTAAGTCAATGGAAAATGAGTCAAACTGGAACTTTACCTCTATCTATGTCACTTCCTGTCAGCAGCTTAAAAATTCAATAAAAAATAACTTTCTGAAAATATAATTCTGAGTTACAACAAATGTTATCCAGCTACATAAGTCATATTTTCAAAAGCCTTGACATACCTGTCATATGCACTTTAAGTGAAAGTACTTAAGTATTTGCTATAGAAAGTACTTAAGTATTCAAAGTATCCACATAAATCATAGAAAAACTATAGCGTTCCCCTCTGTACGGCAACACGACAGGGACAAACCCTTTGTTCTTTGAGTCAGTGGCAGTGACAGTACATCTGCACAGCGCCACCTGCTGTTCATAGTGTTCATTATCAGGCTTTTCACATGAACAAAGTGTTATATTTATCTTTCAAGTGGAGTGGAGAAAAACGGAACAGAATTAATATCAACCATTTATTGAAGCCTCACAAAAATAGCAGCAGCGACATTTCCTTTGTAGATAAACAGACTCTTACAGAATATAAACGTACAGAACAATGATCAAACATTTTCTTGCTGAATATTTCAAAGGCACAAAGCAACAACAAACTCACAACAGAAGCAACAGACTCGGACTCCCATAAAATCCATAAAATCCATAATCCATCTGTTCATGTAAGTGCTCTTCATATTTAAATATAGTCAAAATCCGAGCGTTCCCGTCTGGCTTTGTGCTGACGTATATATAGATTTATATATCGAGTAAATGTGCTTAAGGTTTGGCACGTTTTCGCAAACACAAAATAATGCAAAAGTTCAAATGTAACGCAAGAAATTCACCCGCACACTTTCCAAACGTCGACTTACAAAAATGTCTCCTTCAAAATCCCCGTCTTTCTTCATTAAACGTCCCCAAAAAACAAAAAAATTGCTGGTAATAGTTGTCGTGCAGGAGGGAGGGAGGGCGGAAGGGCATCTGGCTGGATCACGCCGGGCCCAGTTTGGCGATGAGCTCGTCACAGATCTTCGTGAGCTCCTCGATCTCCTGGTTCTGGAAAAAGACACGGAAATGTTACTGTAATTCTGTCTAGACAGTTTAGACAGTCCCATTTAGGGCCGTTTTAGCCTTTTAAGACCCGCTTTACTTGGGATTTAACCCGGATCTGCACCAGGAGGGACTTGGAAGGTCAGAGATGTGATAAGTGTGAGATTCGCTGCTGTAGCACATGCTGCCCTCTGGTGCTGTGAAAGTGTAAATACATTTACCATGAGCTTGGACAGCGGCGTGTTCAAACTCTTTTCATAAAGGAAGATTTGTATTCTGCTTTTCACATTGGGACTCACCATATCATCACCATAGACTGAATTTAATTTGTTGTCTACTGTATAATGTAAAATACTGTATTTCCTTACAAAATATTTTTGAAAAAGTCTAGGTTGAGATCATAATGAAAAAAATAATTAAACCACAGTCACATTAACAGACTTATAGTGTTTCAATTGTTTCTCTGTGATAAATATTGAAAGAAATGTTTCCTGGGAAAGTGCTCCGAGACCATTATTGGGGAGTAATGGAATACATGTATTTAGAATACTATATACTATATACTGGTACAGTTACAGTTTCATTTGAGAGTATGGTTTTGTTCAGTGATGATGTCATCGCTTTACTTCTGGGTCCAATAAAACTTTAGCCCTATTCACTACAATGGGATTTTTCTGATTTGAGCCTACTGCTGTAGAGTAGGGCTTTAGGCATTTTAGACGAGTCGACTAGTTGTGTGTTTATCTCTGCCTAGTTTTCACTTTTAGTGCTCCACATATAGTTTCTCCCACATCATATATGAGCGAGCTGAAGCTGGGACTGTCTCTCCGCCATCACGCGGCCAATCGCGCGCCTGGCTTTTAACTTTTCTCTCACACGGACTCATTCACATGGAATCAACTATGATCTAACTCCGGGACTGAAAGCGGCTCAAAACTTGATGTTTTTTTCAAGAAGATTTTAGATTTAGGTAATGCCAAACTGGATAACATGTGCTTGGTTAATGTAATGTTGTGCAATATGAAGCTAAAATGTCATGATTGAGTAACTGTGATGCATTCCCTTGATTTGAGGGAAGTAACTGTACTCTAAATACTCACAAATGAAAGAGTAACTGTCCCTGAATACAGTTACTCAAATTAGTATTCCAAATACATGTATTCCATTGAGCATAAGACTGTGAGTGATTAGCACAAGTAAAATATTTGTCTGTAACTTGTTCGATATGGCTATTTCATATTTACATAGTTTGAGCCTGTTCCTTTCTTTGGTTGAATTGTTTTTGTTACTTTATTATTTATTGCATAAATAAACCACTCATTCTTTTTTTCTGAAGGAAGAAAGACTTTGTGTTTAAAGGAAGTACCTTCTGCTGCACCGCCCTCTCCAGAGACTCCGCCTTCATCTGCTCCTTCCTCAGACCGGCTCCCAACGCCAGCGTCTCCGCCGTGGCCTTGGACCGCACCTGAGCGATCTCTGCGTTCGCTCTGAGGAGAGTGAAATACTTCACAAATACTGATAAAGTATTGCATATATACACATGGCAGTCTGCTTATCAGCCCTACAGAAAGTACTTCTTAAATACTGCTTAGAAACATTTTGTCAGGGAGAGTGAGGCAGTAGCGGCAGACGTTTTACCCACTCATATTTGAAACAGATCTGATTGAAAGGTGGATGAACCAATCAGAGACAAGGCTCGGCTGTGTCTTGTCTGAGAACCATGAAGTTATCAATAGATCCACTCAGAAAACTACGACAACTCTGCAATTTTTTTCTATCATATGTTATTTTTTTCTTCACGTTTTCAAACTCCAAACGATGTAAAACTGAAAGTCTGTTGGATGGAAGCGTCCCAGGTGATGGCGATGTTTGTATAGAGAGGAAGTGAGACTAAAGCAGTCCACGCTCTGAATCAAAATTATTATGCAGCTATTTTCCCTCACAAAAAATGGGAAGGACAAAAAAATCTGAAAAACTCTACTATCAACTATCAAATGATTTGGGTCGTAAGAAGTGAGATGACAAGAAAAGACGGTCAAAGTCTGAAGAAAAATCAAGCACAAAGCATCAGGATTCTATTATCTCCCAGTGCTATCGTTTTCAACAAGGCAAGGCAAGGCAACTTTATTTATACCGCACATTTCATACACAAGGCAACTCAATGCGCAAACTCAACAGCTGTCACCGACCTGAAGTGTCCAGAAGTACAAGGTGTTCAGTGTTCAGAAAAAAGGAACTCTCAACCACTATTGATCAAGACACATAAGCTCAGATGTTTAGACTGGCTCAGCAATGATCTAGAGACAGATTTTCAAAGGTTTTATGTACTGATGAGATCAGAGTGACTAATAAATGGGCTCATGGATGGATCAGTGATGGACATAAAGCTCTGCTCTCTTTGGGACCAGCTAGCGAGAAAGGAGGAGGGGCTCTGGGTGGTCAGGTATCATTAAAGATGAGTTAGTTGGACCAGTTGGAAACATGACTCCTACACCTCCTGCCAGTTCTTAGAGGAAGCTTCTCTGAACTTATCAGTCTTTTGAAAACTCTGTCTTTAGATCATTCCAGACCCAGTCTAAACATTACTGCGTATGTGTCTTGATCAACAGTGGTCAGGTTTACACTGAACACCTTGTACTTTTGGACAATTCAGGTCAGTTATAGCTGCTCTAGCACAGTAGTAGAACTAGTAGCAGTTGAAGTATTTTTAGTACTCACTTATCCAGCTTCTCTTCAGCGTGCACCTTCAGAGTCTGGTACCTCTGCTCCTCCTGTTTGATCCGCAGCAGATATTCCTGAGCGCACTTCTTCAGCACCTCCTCGTTCTGCACAAACAAGAGCCGTTTGTGAAAACCACATGCTGCAATTTCTCCCCCTCTTGTATAGTATGTTTAGTATATTTGGCATTGGTCGCTGATGCTGTACCTTCTTGAAGCCCTCCAGAACCCCCTTCATGCTCTCGTATCTGCGGAATAGCTCGGAGAACGACCTCTCCACGGAGCTGAGGTCGGACAGAGCCTGGTCTCTTTCCATGGTCAGCGTCCGCACGGAGCTGCTGCAGGAGATGCTCATCTGTCCATCCTCTGCACCGTCAGAGACAAATATACATTAGCACAAATATTGATTGCGCGTCTCATGAGAAACATGAACTCACCGATCATCTGCGCCACCGTCTTCTCATATTCAGCCACGATTTTCCTGAAAACGGAGTGAAGTGGGTGAAGTTGTGGGGTTAGGATGTTATCATCGTTCCAGCTGTGGACTTTACCTCATCTCCTGGACCTCAGTGCGGCTCTCCTCGTACTTCCTCTTCCACTGCTCCACCTCCATCTCCTTCGTGATGATCTAGAGAACGTCAGAGGAGCATCAGAGAAAGAGTAATTGCAGTAGCAGTGGAGGTAGTAGTTAAAGTAGTAGTAGGGGAAGCAGTAGAAGTACCTCTTCCCTGATGAGGGTGAGCACCGTGGCCTTGTCCATCTCGCTCAGAGGAAGTCCGCTCTGAGGATCCAAGCTCAGGACTGGAGTCTTGTCTGGTTTCATCGGGAACTCGTCCTTTGAAACAGAGAAACTGTTGATGAAAAAACTGCTTTCCTGGTTTAGATCTATTGTTCCCGATTCTCCATGAGGCTCATTACAAAAGTCAGAGTTACAGAAACGGAGGACACAACGTATTTCTTTCCAATAATAGTGGTATGTTCCTCCTTACTATCGCAGTAACGTGCTACAAAGGTATTTTATCAGCACCAAATATCAGCATGCATCGGGGCGTTTCGAGGCGGGTCCCAGCAGGGGACAGAGACAGTGTCCCAGCAGAGGACAGAAATAGTGTCCCAACAGAGGAGAATGTGGGCTACATTTCAATACAAAGAGCGCAAAGCGTTTTTTAATTTATTTTTTTATCTCTGTGGACTCATCAGATCGCTTAAAGGCCCTTCACCTGTTTTTTTTCCCGAACACAAATGATGAAGAGGGAGCCACTAAATGTTAGTTATGTCCAAACTCTCCTACATAGCTTTCCAAACATATTTGTAACATCCTAAGTTCACATGTTTTGAAGTGTTCAAAAGCAAGCATTCTCTACCTCCTCACAATAATGAGATTCATTGTTTGAACTGATCAGCCCAGTGATGGTTTTATCATCTCCATATTTGATTATCACATTGTTTTCATGAGATGCTACAAGGTCAATGCCTTTTCATACAGTTAAGTCTTGGCTAAAAACAAACCAAAGCCGTACCATCTGTAAACAGCACTGTGAGTGTGTGTGTGTGTGTGAATGAAGGAAGGTGTCATAAAATGTTTTATATACATTTTGCATTCATGTATTTTATCATTACAAATTGTGTAGAAAGGCCCAACCAGGGATTGTACAGAATGAACAGTATCTAGAAGCTTTTTCAGCTGCAAACCTGAATTGTAACTATGTTGTTCGCATTTTCCCTGATAAATAAATAGATAAATAAACAAGGGTAAGGGTCAACAAAAGGCCAAGTTGTTTTAAGCCTAAATTACTGAAGGTTTATGTGCCATGGTGACAGCAGCCAATGTACAAAAATAAAATAGTGGTTTACAACATTAAAATGATGGACAAAAGTAACTCAAAACTGACTTAGTACCATATTTTAGAACAGTACTATGTAACCTTTAGCTCTGTAGCTCTAACGTATAATGTTTTAGAGTAACTTGCCTCACACTGATTATTCAGTTGAAAACACTTACGGATTCCTCTTGTGTCCAGCAGGGGGCCTTGTCTTCATTGTGAGTGCTGATCTCCTCTTCAGAACCTTCAGAGCAAAGCAGGCTGTGGTTAGTTCCCTCCAGTGACGGACTGGCCATTGGGCAATGTGGGCAAATGCCACTGCGGCCGCCTGGTCTCATCACTTGTTGTGGCCGCATCACAAACAAATAAATAGGCTAAATAAAGCGAGGAAACGGCCGCCTATTGGCGCAATGGCTGCAAGTGGCAGCACCACCAGCGGCTCGCTCGCCGCTCATCACAACTTGTGGCGCACAACCATATAAAAAGGCTAAATAAATAAATAAAGCGGAGATGCGGCCGCCTTTTGAAGACAAATGTGGCCTCTCTGCTAAAATTGCCAGGGCCTCTTTTTGGTGCCAGTCACTGCCACTGGTTCCCTCTACTCTCCCATGAAGGCGTGAGTGAACCTACCCTCCTCTGGGCTCCTGTTCCCCTCCGGCCTTTCAGCGGGCTGGGTGTGACTCCTGATCCCGGTGTTGGCCAGTTTCTCTTCGTCTGTGGCGTGGTGCTCCCTCTGAGTGATCTCCGGAGTGCGCACCACCACCTCCTCCTCTTTCTCCTGCTGATAATGAGGACAACGACTGGTGTGAGAGGTTTCAGACGTGTCTTAGTGAGTAAATCCACTCAGACGAACTGACCTGAGCCACGTCTGGACCGGGCGAGTCCTCCAGCGGCTGCACTTTACACGAGCTTCTACAAACACAAGGGAAAGGTCTGTTTATGACGAGGGCTGGGTACTGTTACGTTATTATTCAATACCAGTACTTTAACGATACTTTTACAATAACTACACTAAAATATTTGTCACATTGAACCATGAACCATGAATGATGTTAATTTATTCCTTTCCTTCCATTTAATTTCTTTCACATTTGTATCATCTATTTGACGTGAAACAACCAAGAAACTTCCAAACTTACCACATTTTTCCTCAGCTTCTCCCCATTTTTAATATATTTTTTCCCAAATTTCCCCCATCTTTTTTTTTTTATTATTGTCCACTTTTTCCCCCCAATTTTCCCCAACTTTTCAAATTGTTCCACTTTTTTTTTCTTCCCAAAAATGTTTCCCCATTTTCCCCTAACCTTCTGATGACCAACAGCATCAAAACTTGGATCTAAAGATTTCATGTTTTTTTTTTTTTGGTACTTCGAACATTCTGTATTGACTAGCGCTTTCTAGCGACAGGCCGGTCAATGCAAGCAGCCGACAACACATTACACGTCACTAACTGATCTACTACTAGCATTACTTCATAAAGGACTGGAGTAAAAGTATTTAGTACTTTCCACCTCTGACATTTAACACACACGCACATCGATATGAACACAGTGAACTGAAAAGGAAAGGAGTCATGCTTCAGTGACGGAGGGAGGAACAGGAAGTACTGCAGTAGTAGTAATAGTAGTTGTAGTGATAGTAGTAATAGTAGTGGTAGTAGTAGAAGTAGTAGTAGTAGTAGTAGTAGTAGTATGGGAGAGTACTTACAAGAACAGACAGAGAAACTGCGTTTGGTTTGTTTTCCTGAAGCAGAACACGAAACACGAGACATGAAGAGAGAGTTAGTCAACAGACGAGGAAAGTACTACTAGTACTACTACTTCTACTACTACCACTACTACTACTACTACTACTACTCCTGCTGCTATTACTACTACTACTAATAATAATATTGATAATGCTTACACTTGTATTGTGCTTTTCAAGCCTGTATTACCAAGTTTCTCAAAGCGCTACACTGTCGTCATTATTCATTCACTCCAGACCTAGTGAAGATAAACTACTGTTGTAGCCACAGCTGCCCTGGGGTAGACTGACGGAAGTGAGGCAACCAGTCTGTGCCATCAGCCCCCCACCAACCACTCACTCACTCACACATCCATCCTGGCCTATTGTACATGTTTTTAGTGGTAGGGGAAACCGGAGGAAACCTACGCAGTCACGGGCAGAACATGCAAACTCCACAGAAAGGGCCCGTCCCATAGCTGTGAAGCACGAGCTCTAACTACTGCGCCACCGTGTTACTACTACTACTACTACTACTGCTATTATTACTGCTAAGACTCTTCCTGTTGTGTCCTGTTGTGGCCCAGATTATATACAAACTGGTCCCTCACAATTGAAACCACATTCACACAAATAGAAGTTTCGTACCACTACTGTGGCATTCAAGAGACAGACAATCTTCAGAATTTTAAAAACAGGTTGCGTTGACGCCGTTCGAGAACGTCATGTGACAGTGTGCAGAGGGCGACAGAGGAGCAGGGAATTTCAAATCAAAAGGGCCAACTTCCAGCATTATTTAGGAATATCTTTGATTTTTGGGGTTATTTACTATTATTAATTTATTTTGGCTATTACCAGTGACATTTATTTTAATTGATTTTATTTAATGTTTGAATGGACGGGGCTTTAGAAAACAACACTGATGATTATTGATAATGTCTGGTCAATGATTATTGACCAATCATTGACTTGGTCAATTGACCAGAGATTGACCATATGGAGCTGAGCTATTGTGACAAAAATGCGTCGCAGGGATGCAGCAGTAAGCGACACACAAGGTTTATTCTTAGATCATACAAAACTGTCGGCTTGTTGACCTCGTTGGTCCGTAATTATGTTATGAGGCCGATCTGAGCAAAAGATGCAGAGACTGTTTGAACTAACTTGGATTGATTCAAAATAGGCTAATATAGTTTATTGGAGCAGAACAAATGCTAAAGACAAATGGGAAAGCTTTGGATATGCAGTACCGGCATTTCTTTATGTTTAGGGTTATTGTTTTATTTCAAGACTAAGACCAAGACTATTTCCATTGCAGATTCTCACTGAAGGCATTAAACCTTGAATGAACACTGATGGAATTGTGTTTAAAAAAAAAAAAATTACGGCTTTACCCTTTTGCCTTTTTCTCAGTGGGCTTCAGTCATTCATTCATTCATCTTGTTCATTCATAGTTTAATGTCTGTCATGAGAATCACACAATGGAAATAATGTTGAAAATAAAGAATAACCAAAACATAAAAGGGACTCCGAACTTTTGACCGGTACTCTACATGATATAAATAACAAAAGGCACAGAAAATGTCAAAATGTTTTCCCTGATATGGATTCAAAACGCTGCATATTACAACAATAGGAGTCTTAGCTGCACCTACTGCATTTACAATGTTACGATATCATGTGAACGCAACCTGTTGTTGGCATAATACACTATGCTCAGGGACAGCTAATATTTGCAGAAGCTGTCCCTGTCAAATAAACTAATAATAAAAAAATAAAAGAGACCCACGTGTCGGGCTGCTCCTGGCTCTTCTTCTGACTCTTCATTTCCACAGGTTTCTGACCTTCTCCCGTCGCTGCCTCGTCGTCTCTCAGACTTTTAGACGGTTTGAATGGATCTATTGAATCATCGAACACATCTGAGTGGAAACTGTACGACCCGGTTTTTGGTAGAGGAACATCGTCAGCGTTAGGAGTCGACATGTCCTCTTTAACATCAGCTTTCGTATCCGATTTCTCTTCTGCCGTTTTCGCTTTGGGAATCTTTTTGCTGATCGTCTTTCTTGCCCCTAGTTTTTTCGGAGGAGCTTTGGTCGCCACCCCTTCGTCCAAACCAAATTCTAGAACAACGGGTTTTGCCGTTGAGTCCTCTTCTTGTTTAATTTCCGGAATAGTTTTGCTCGTCGGTGAGTTTGGGATTTTGGACCCTCCGCTTTCGAACGGGTTATAACTTTCATCAAAATTCTCTGGGTCAAAATTGTAGGCTCCGCTTTTGGGGATTGGAATGTCGTCAATGTCCAAAGTAGATTTGGGAGAGTTTGAAGTTTCTTGAAAAGTTTCCAAAGGTTTAGAGTCAATTTTTTCTTCCACTTTCTCCTCCGTGGCTTTTGTTTTGGGAATTTTTCCTTTGCTAATTGTCTTTCTGGCCCCTAGTTTTTTTGGAGGAGCTTTGGTCGCCACCCCTTCGTCCAAACCAAATTCTAGCATGACGGGTTTTGCCATTGAGTCCTCTTGTTTAATTTCCGGAATAGTTTTGCTCGTCGGTGAGTTTGGGATTTTGGACCCTCCGCTTTGGAACGGGTTATAACTTTCATCAAAATTCTCTGGGTCAAAATTGTAGGCTCCGCTTTTGGGGATTGGAATGTCGTCGATGTCCAAAGTAGATTTGGGAGAGTTTGAAGCTTCTTGAAAAGTTTCCAAAGGTTTAGAGTCAACTTTTTCTTCCACTTTCTCCTCCATGGCTTTTGTTTTGGGAATTTTCCCTTTGCTAATCGTCTTTCTGGCCCCTAGTTTTTCGGAGGAGCTTTGGTCACCGCTCCATCATCCAATCCAAATTCTAGCACCACTGGCTTCGCCTCTGAATCCGCTTCTAGGCTTTTGATATCTGGAATAGTTTTGCAAGTCGGTGAGTTTGGGATTTTGGACCCTCCGCTTTGGAACGGGTTAAAGCTTTCGTCAAAATTCTCTGGGTCAAAATTCTCTGGGTCAAAATTGTACGCTCCTGTTTTAGGAATTGGAATGTCGTCTATGTTCAATGGAACTGGCGAAGAAGGTCTGGCAGAATTTGAAGCTTCTTGGTCAATTTCTAAAGGTTTAGTGTCCATGTTTTCTTCTGATTTCTCCTCTGCATTTTTTGGTGTTTGATGTTTTACTTTGCTAACCGTCTTTCTTGTCCCTAGTTTTTTTGGAGGAGCTTTGGTCACTGCCCCATCGTCCAAACCAAACTCTAGCACAACAGGTTTTTCCACCAAACCTCCTCTTGAGGTTCAATTTTTGGAACAGTTTTACTCGTCGGTGAATTTGAGATTTTGGACCCTCCACTTTGGAACAGGTCAAAGCTTTCGTCGAAATTCTCTGGGTCAAAATTGTACACTCCCGTTTTAGGAATTGGAATGTCATCTATGTTCAATGGAACTGTCGAAGAAGGTCTGGCAGAATTGAAGCTTCTTGGGAAATTTCTAAAGGTTTACAGTCCATGTTTTCTTCTGATTTGTCCTCTGCATTTTTTGGTGTTTGATGTTTTACTTTGCTAACCGTCTTTCTTGTCCCTAGTTTTTTTGGAGGAGCTTTGGTCACTGCCCCATCGTCCAAACCAAACTCTAGCACAACGGTTTTTTCTACCAAATCCTCCTCTTGAGGTTCCATTTTTGGAATAGTTTTACTCGTCGGGGAATTTGAGATTTTGGACCCTCCACTTTGGAACGGGTCAAAGCTTTCGTCGAAATTCTCGGGGTCAAAATTGTACGCTCCTGTTTTAGTAATTGGAATGTCGTCAATGTCCAAAGGAGATAAAGACTCTGACGTTTCTTGGACAATTTCCGAAGGCTTTGCATCAGTTTGCAAATCTGGTTTCTCCTCTGCGTTTGGCGTTTTTTGATTTTTGACTTTGCCGATCGTCTTCGTGGAGCCCAGTTTTTTCGAAGGAGCTTTGGTGGCCGTTTCCTCGTCGAAACTGGATTGTAGCGCAACAGGTTCTGCCTTCGGCTCCTCGTCAACTTTTGCCGTAAAGGAACTGGCACCACAGGGCGGAGGGGAATTCGGAATCTTGGATCCGCCGCTTTGAAACGGGTTATAATCCTCGTCCAGATTCTCCAAATCAAACTTGTACGATCCTGTTTTGGGAATGGGGATGTCGTCGAAGTTCAGAGGAGCAGATGTTTGTAGGTTTGGCATTTCTTGAGCGATTTCTAGATGTTGAGATTCAGTTTTACCCTCCGAGCTTTCTTCTTCTTTTGGCTTTTTGGCTTTACCAACAATCTCTTGTACATTTTTTGTAGAAGTTTTCAGTGCCGTTTCCTCGTCCAAACCAACGTCCAACACGACTGGGTGAGTCTCTTCTTTCTCAAGATCTTTTTCCAATTCAAAGTTCGTCTCTAGTTTTGGTATCGAGGTGTTTATCGGTGAGTTTGGTATTTTGGAACCTCCACTTTGAAAGGGGTTAAAACTTTCATTAAGATTTTCGGAATCAAAATTGTACGATCCGGATTTGGGGATTGGAATGTCGTCGAAATAAGCAGCTTCTTGTGCAATATCTCGAGGCTGGGATTCAATTTCTTGCTTCAAAACCTCCTCTTCTGTCTGTTTTTTCACTTTGCAAACCGTCTTTTTACCACCTGTTTTTTTTGGAGACACTTTAGCCGGCGTTCCCTCATCTGACCAAGCTTCTAACGCGACATCTTTGGCCTCCTCTTTTTCACGAACGTTCTCTGATTCCATTCTATCCTTGAATTCTGGGTCTACAGTAGCGCACGGTGGGGGGGAGTTCGGAATCCTGGAACCTCCGCTCATGAATGGGTTAAAACCTTGGTCTACAGCTTCTGGATCAAACTTGTACATCGCTTTTGGAACGTGAACTTCCATTTCTTTAATCTCCTGCTGTAATTCCTCTGGTGAACTTTGCATTTTGAGCAAAGAAAGTTTGGACTTTTCCGTTTCTTGAAGTCCATTGTGTTGAATCTCAAAGTCGGGGAATGTTTTTTCCACTTTAAGATCTAAGCTTGGAAAGTTTTCCTGCAAAATCTCTCGCTTTTTGGGGCCAGAATCTTGTGTTTGAGCGTGGATTTCTGGTGGCACAGTTTTGTTTGCGTGTTCGTCCGTCTCTGCAGGAGATGAAGTTTGAATCGTTTCACAGACTGGTGGTGGAGATTCCTGCTCAGACCACGTCATCGTTGGAGGTTCTCCGCAGGGTTCCTCTGTGTGGAATCCCAGAGGTGCGCCCCCTGAAGGGTCCCGGCACATCTCCAGGCTGAAGACGGGGCTCTGATCCTGGCCTGGAGCGGAGATGACCAGCTGCTCCTCCACCTCCACATCCACATCTAGAAGGAACAAGAGAGAGACCATTTAGTGGATTCATGTCATTTTTCTAACTTGAGTTCTTATCCTGAAGCTTGAGTTTTTATCCTGGTTTAGGCACTGAAAAAACGTAATGTAGAAGTAAGTCTATTTACCCTTGATTTTGGGTAGTTAAAAAACAAATCTGGCAGAGAGCGAATTTCTGCACTTAAGGCATGGCGCTGCAGTTAAATATGAGGGTGAAAATGAGAAAATTAACATAAAAATAAGTAATTTTATGCATAAAAATGGCCCAAATTGTTGATATTCTAAGTGGTGTGGCAAAGGCTCATCTTTTACCATTTGAGTGACCGTTGAAGTACCCAGTCACATGTTAGACTGTTCTAAGTTTGGCTGTAAGTGCCGTTTTTGTTTCTCTTTTAGTTATCAGGTGTGGAGCAGACCTCATGGTTGTGTTCGTGTGCGTAAATAATAAAAAACGCACGTATTGGTCAGAAAACAAGAGCACACCCACCTCTAGATGGCTAGACACTGTGACTGCTTTGGAGTATTTTGTATAATTTGTGCATTGTTGAATGCTTAAAGATAACATTATGGGTCAATTTGTCATAGCAGATCTGCTAAACCAGCTAGCGCAAGTGCTAACTGCTGTCTATACTCCTTAACACATTATGAAAGCTACATATTATCATTGGTTAAGTATATTTTATAAAATAAAGTATCTGTGTTACAGAACCACAGACCAAATATGAATAATAATCATAATAAAACCAGTCAAATTAGTTCTCCCCAAAACAAGTGGCAAATCTGAATAATGGACAGAGCCAATGTTTAAATGTGTGGTTTTATTTTGTGACATATTAGTCCCAAAGATTTGCTCAGAGGGATTTTGGAATTAGTTTTGGAATAAACTAGTTATTAGTGGAAAATATCTGTTTTTGGGCAGGAAATGTTCTTGAGTCCAAGACTGGAAGGTGTGGAGTCTAATGGAGCGACTAAAGTGGAGCTTGTGTTGCAAGAGTGGAATGAAAACGGCCCTAAAGTTTAGTAGCGTCTCTGCACCTGAGCATGTAAATCTCAACATGCGTCTCGACATTTTGGGGGGTTTTGAAGAAGGACGCGAGTGTAATCAGGAAGTACAGACCGAGTCACTGACATGGTAGTAGAAGAAACGGCTACATTTAACAGTCCTGTGTGATTCCTGTGTGAATATTGTGAAATACGACTCCAGGTCTGTCTTTGACGAGGAACGTTAAAACATGGTTTAAACCTCAAGAAAGTCCATTTTGCAGGATATGTCAACTTTAAGTGTTAAAATCCTTATTCCACAGGCAGATTTTGTACTGGGCAAGTTCAAAATACACAAATGAAGGTCAAATATTCCTAATTAGATTTTATTTTTTATATTGCAAACAAATAAAGCCCTTTCCTAAGGCTCATGAGATGTTTCAAAATAAAGCTCAGTTTAAACAAATGAAGTAGTTTCCATTTTAGTCCAAACTCCAAACCCAGAACTGCTCCTGCCACAGGGGGCGCTGCAGTTCAGACTGTGATTGTGTGCAGACTCTGGCAGCTCAGTCCACTCCTCTACTCCTCTACAACACATTCTTCATTATGTTATTGTGATTGTACTGTATATTGCTACGAGACGAGTTCAGTTCAGTTCAACAGAATAACTCCCAAAATACCACTCTTATCTCTGATTTATTTCCTTTGGCTAAAATCACATCCTGGGACTGTTAAATGTGTTCTTTTGTGTTATTTCATAAACATGAGCCAACTGTGTCTCTGTCACGATTGACAGAAACAAATGGTCACTCCACAGCCCAAGAAGTGATTTCCGGTTCTTGTCTAGTCGGCACTTGCTACTTTACATGAAGAATATGATTAAATACAGACATTTTAAGTGTCACTGTAATTAGGGTGATCAGATTTTCCCGCATTAAAAAACGTAACTCAATGGGAGTTTTAGGGGGTAGCCAAATTTTGAATTTTTTCACCCACTTGAATGGTCAAACTTCATGCTTATGAAAGTCTAATCTCAATTAAATGGAGCAATTAATTAATCGGTTCAGTCAATAGACCAATTTCATGTGCCTTTGTATTGTTGTTTGCGTAAATAGAAGTACAACAACAACAACAATCAAGGACTTATATTTTGTAACATACAGGCATGGAAATCTGTCTATAAGCAAACTTTGTGTTTGACGCACACATGGCCAGAAGTCATTAAGTTTCAAGTCAAAAAGCTGCTTTAGTGCTGGTACTAGGGCTGGGCGATATGGACCAAAAGTCATATCCCGATATATTTAGGTTGAATATCGATATACGATACACAGGTGCTCGTCATATAATTACAAAATCATGCAAGTGCATTCACTTCTGTTATTCAACTTAAACTGTGAAACTAATATATATATATATATATTTTTTTTATACTTTATTTTTAAAGAAGTTTTCCAAATAAAAATGAACAGAGAACAAAACACAATCGGCATGAATCTACATTGAATATTCTTTGTTTACAGATTCAACAGGGGTTCAATTTGCGTACTAAACATTTAGAAAATATTTTGTCCATTTGTCCCACCTCGAGAAATAAAGTTTAGCCTGTAGCCTCAGCATGAAAGTCAGTCTTTCCATTTGATGGGTCTCTTCGACCACCTTCAGCCAGTCTTCGACCTTTGGTGGATCAGCTTGAAGCCATTTCCTTGTAATTGCCTTTTTCGCTGTGACAATTAAAATTTTTATTAAATATTTATCCTTAGTAACAGTGGCACCACCAGGGGGTGGCCAGGGGTGGCCATGGCCACCCCTGGCCGACTCCTGGCCACCCCATTGGCCACCCCACTGGCCAGTGTTAATTGTAGTACTGTAGTATCAGTTATGAATATTTTCAGCCCAAATTCACAGCTAGCCAGGCAAGCCGCTCTAGACCTTTGATCGTACGCTGTAGCCAGCTCTCCCCCCTCCCCCTCCCTCTCCCTGCGGCTGTTGCACGCTCAGACACCAACAGCTGATAGTTTTGGTTTGTCACCCCAAGATTTTAAGTGGCCCCATCTGGCCACCCCTATGAACAATTTCTGGAGGCGCCACTGCTTAGTAATCAAGTCAATCGGAAGGTCTCCAAAGTATAACACTAACATTGTTTGCGGAATCCTAAAACCCACAATTTCTTCTATTTTATGTCCAACTTCAGTCCAAAAATGTCTTAATTTTGTGCAAGTCCAAAAAATGTGAGTGTGATGGGCTTTTTCCTCTCCACAACCCCTCCAGCATGATGAACTGCGTGAGTTAATACCCATTTGTTGCTTAGGGGTCACAAAGAAACGTATCATATTTTTCCAGCAAAATTCACGCTAGTAAGCTGAGCTCGATGTAGAGTAAACTGTCTCACATATATTATCCCATTGATCGTTTGTTATGTCTGTGTTTATTTCTTTCTCCCATCTTGTTTTAATATAATTTGTCGAGAACCCTCTACTGTTAATCAGATTTTTGTAAAGTTTGGATATAGTTGATTTACTTCCTTTGGAGTAAGTTTGTGTAATTAAGATAATTATTTCGTTTAGTTTTGGGCTTTCCATTTTTTGCAATTTTGATGATAAATACTGCCTTAATTGTAGATATCTGAAGAAATCTGTTGATTCCAAATTATATTTCTTCTGGCATATTTGAAAGCTTGGTACAGTCTTCTTGTCCAAAATCCTACAATAAGATGTAATCCCGTTCTGTACCAAGTATTTAAATCATGCATCTATTTGATTTGGCTTAAATTCTGTATCAAATGCTGCCCATCTAAGTATCCATGTCTGATTTGTTAGTTTTAGTTCTTTTACAACTTGGAAGCATGTTGATAATGTAAAAAATGCAATTGGAGTAAGTTCCTTTTGAAAAGTTGACATAAGTTTCTGATCACGAATAAAGGCTTGCACAGGGATGTTACCACAAACGCTCTCCAATTCCTTCCACCTTGCCCCACAAGATTTATCACACCACTGTGCAAGTGGTTTAAGTTGGGCTGCTAGATAGTAATCACGGAGGTTTGGTAATGATAATCCACCTTTTTCTTTGTGAACTGTTAATGTATTTAACTCGAGGTTTTTGTCCTTTCCAAATAAATCGGGAAATATGTTTGTCCCAGTCGTGAAACTGAGAAGGTGGGACTTTGACAGGAAGTGACATAAACAAATATAACAATCTGGGCAATATGGACATTTTTATAACTTCAATTCTTGAGTTAAAATTTAGTATACTTGTTGCCCATTTTGTGAGGTCTTCTTTAATCTTTTTATTTACATTCTCATAATTTTTCTTGTATAAGTCGTCAGGAGAATGCGTCAACCACACACCCAAATATTTTATTGCTTTTTGAGACCAATCACAGGGTAATTTTCCACTAAGATTTGTTGGAGGGCTATAATTAAAAGTCACAATTTGTGTTTTACCTATGTTTAATCTATATCCTGAATACCTGCCAAATGAGTCAAGCAGATGTAGAAGCGTCCAGATAGATTCATCTGGATTAGAAAGATATAAGAGAACGTCATCTGCATACAATGCTATTTTATGCTCTCTTGAATTTATAATTATTCCTTGTATATCTTGGTTTTCCCTTATTGCTTGAGCCGAAGGCTCAATATACAAAGCAAATAACGTTGGCGACAAAGGACATCCTTGCCGTGTTGATCTCCCTAGTCTTATACAGCTTGTTAAACGGCCATTTATTTTAACTCTCGCTGTGGGCGCAGAATACAATGTCCTAATACTATTAATTGAAGTATCTGAGAAGCCAAATCTTTCTAGAACCAAAAACAAGTAACTCCAATTTACACAGTCAAACGCCTTTTCGGCATCTAAGCTTAGCAACACTGCTTTTTGTTTATTGGTGTGGATGTTATTAATTATGTGAAGAGAACGTCTTATATTGTCTTGTGTTTGCCGACCTGCGACAAACCCAGTTTGATCCTCATCAATTAAATCTGTAATGAAAGAGTTTAACCTATTGGCCATAATAGATGCATATAGTTTATAATCTTGGTTTAAAATCGAAATTGGTCTATATGAATTACACAATGTTTTATCTTTCCCTTCTTTAGGTATTATGGTTATAATGGCTTCTGACCAAGATGGCGGCATTTTATTGTTTTGATGAGTCCAATTAAGTGATTTTAAGAGAACTGGAGATAATACTTCTTCAAATGTCTTGTACCATTCTGCTGGTAGGCCATCAGTACCTGGCGTTTTATTATTTTTTTATTTTTTCAAAGTTGTTTCTAGTTCTTTTATGTCAATTTGTTTAGTTAAGCATTCATTCTGTTGTGTCCCTATTGATGGTAAATCTAATGAATTAAGACATTCTTTTATGTTTTCTGCATTAGTTTGTTCAGGCTGTGTATATAGCGTTTCGTAGTAAGTCTGAAATGCATTATCAATTCCATCCAAATCTTTTTCAAGTGACCCAGTCTGTGGATTAATTACTGAACAGATTGAATGTTGAATTTGTTTTTGGCGTATTTTACGAGCAAGTAATTTGGTAGCTTTTGGCCCAGTTTCATAATATGACTGTTTTAAGAACTTGTATTTTTTGTCTTCTTCTTCTTTATACAAGTGTAAAATTTGATTTCTTATTTTCTTAATCACCTCTAAAACCTGATTAGTGGGAGTCTTAATATGTTCCATTTCTAAATCTTTCAATGATTTGTCCAGTTCCCTAAGTCTTCTTTCCTTCTCTTTCTTTATTGCTGAGCTCAGTGATATGAATTTTCCTCTAATAACTGCTTTCAAAGTATCCCACAGAATATTAGGATCAACCTGTCCATTGTCATTTACTTCTAGGAAAAAATTTATTTCTGTTTTTATTTCATTGACAACGTTCTTATTATTTAGTAAACTAGTATTTAGCCTCCATATTGTCCTCTTTGGTCTCGTATCTAAGTAAAGAGTTAAATATATTGGTGAGTGGTCTGACAAACCCCTAGTACCAATTTCGCAACTTCTTATTCTATGCCTGTCATTTGAGAACATAAAAAGAAATCAATTCTTGAGTATACTGTATGTGGGGGGGAAAATATGTATAATCTCTCTCAGTCGGATGTACTTCTCGCCAAACGTCAAGCAAATCCAAGTCATTCAAACCTTGTCTCAGCAATTTACTCTGTGGCGTAATTATCCTTTTATTGTTAGATGTATCATTTTTGTGCATGACTGTATTAAAATCACCTGCACATATTAATACTCCTTGTGTTTCAGAGGATATTATTTCAAGGATTTTTTTCAAACAATTTGAGCTGTAATCTGGAGGGAGGTAGACCGAAAGAAGGGTTGCAAGCTTACCCTCTATTTTACATTGTACCAGGACATATCTGCCTTCACTGTCCTTCAATTGTTTAATGCATTCAAAATGCAAAGAATTGTGTATTAACACTGCCACTCCTCTTTTATGGCCGGTCTCAAATGAGCTATGAAAAGTATTATTAAAACCAAATTTCTTTAACTTTTCATGCTCAATTTGAGAGAGATGAGTTTCTTGAAGAAACATGATTTTGATTTTTTCTTTCTTTATCCAAGACATCACTCTACTCCTTTTGACAGGATTATTGAGTCCGTTTACGTTCCATGAGGCTACTTTATAATTATCCCTATTCATCCCAGATATCACAATTACACATGCCGAGTGTAAGAACAAACTTAAAACAAAAAACCAACAACAAAAACAAAAACAGAACTTCCACCCTCAGGGTATTATTAGACCCTGTCATCCTACACCCTAATGTCCAATGTGGGAGAAAAAATCCCTCTTGAAGTAGGGGCTCCCTCTCTGCAATAAGCAAAGTTCCTCTTCCTGAGCAAGAGCAAACAAAAAACAAACACACACAAAAAAAAACTTCCCCATCCCAATCAGAAAATCAGTAATAGCGGAGTTTCAAATAATAACATACATATATCAGCGCAAATTAACCAATTTTTAGGATTATAAATCAAACGAACAGAACTGCGTTTGACGTGTAGGCCTACTACCATATCTGGCTTCGTACTATCTAGTAGTCCACTCAGTTATTTTGTACTTGAGCCCGGTGAAATTCCCGGAGCCTTCCACGCACCCGGTCGGTGTGCGTATCATCCGTCCTGTCCCAATGTGTGCCCTCGGTGAGAGCTTGTTCCCAATCTACGCCAGCAACAGGTCGCGGTGCTTCCACGGGGTAGCCTCTCTTCTTCATATTACTTGCCACCTCTGTCGCATTCTTGTACAGGCACGGTCCGTCGTCCCAGTGAATCCTCATCCGACCAGGGTATGGTGTTTGAAAACGTATCTTTGCTTCTTTGAGAATCTTCTTCATGTCTTTGTAGTCTTTCAGCTTGTTGTAAATCTCAGTTGGCATGTCGTGAGCAAATGAGATCACCTTACCATCGTAAACAATCTTCTTCGCCCAAGCCTTTCTTAGGACTTTATTCTTAATGTCAAATCTCTGAAAGTTAATCAGAATGGATCTTGGGGCTGCATGCTCGTCTTTGGGTTTCGGTGCTAATGAGCGGTGCGCACGCTGTATCTGTAGGTCTACGTCCTCTCCGATGGCGAGTTCTTTCTTCAGGAAATAGTTAACAAAAGTCACCATTTCATCCTTCTCGCTACCTTCTCTGATCCCATATATACGGATATTATTCCGCCGGGACCTTCCCTCCAACTCGGTCATCTTAGCCTGAAGCGATTTCTGCTGGGCAAGGCAATGGAGTAGTGCCTCCCTCATATCCATGTTCACGGTTTCAAGCTCGTTTACTCGCTGTTCGGCCTCAGTTAATCTTGTTCCTTGGTTTCGCACGTCCAGTTACATTCTGTAGTTTTTGATTCATCTCAGACTTAAGGCTAGCAAGCTCTTGTTTAAGTTCGTCTTTCATTTCAATGATGTTGTTCGACAAAGACATGATAGCTTGGGCCGTTGTTAGCTCCTCGTCCCCCTCGGTTAGCTCCGTGGAGCTAGCTCCGTCTTCGTTGTCTTCTTGATCGGTATTTGCGTCATTTTTATTTTTAGCATTCCTCCGCTGGCTTCTTTTCCCTTTTCCACTCATTATGATCCAATTTGAGAGTTAGAATAACGTTTTTTTTCGAGTTATGTGGAGTTTTCGTTCTTCTGATTGGGAAAGGTAAAAAGTTAATCCGCCATCTTGGATCGCTCCCGGAAACTCCCGAAACTAATATATATTACATGCAAAGTGAGATATGTATAGCCTTTATAGGTTATCATTTTGATGATTATGGCTCAACTTGTGAAAAACCCAAATTAAAATCTCATAAAATTAGAATATCTTGAAATTGGACTGTAAGCCATAATCATCAAAATTATAACAAATAAAGGCTTGACATATGCCACTTTGCATGTCATGAGTCTATATCATATATTAGTTTCACATTTTAATTTGAATTACAGAAATAAATGAACTTTTTCATGATATTCTAATTATATGACGAGGACAGGACTGACCGATACTGGGGTGAGCAGGTTGTTAGAGACGCTCTACTTTAAAGGTGTTTACCCACAGGTGAGAGTAGCTGTGATTAGAGGGGAGGAGCCGGGCCAACCCCAACTCCTCCTTGTGGTCTTTATCTACGCTGCGGGCTGAGTGGGACTTTAGTCCGCTGACGAAGCTTTTTGGATGAGAGGCGAAACGTTCGAGACTTCAACTACTGAGTACAGAAGATGACTCAAATACCTTCATTGAAGTATATTGATATATGCGATATGGTCTAATTCCATATCTCATTAAAACATATATTAATATATCTTAAATGTCAATATATCGCCCAGCCCTAACTGGTACTGGTGAAAAACCGGGACACCTGGGACAGAACTTGTGTGAAACTGGGACAAACCAATGGTTTTGGAGAAATCCACTAGGACATGGGACAGAGGGCTCAAAACTAAAACTGGGACGTCTGGTCACCATACACTTGTTGCAGCATCAGCAGATAAACAGTTTGAAGGCTTTAAAAACACTTTAATCATTAGAAAGCTGCACGAATAACCCCCCTAATGCAGCAACAGCTTTAGATGTTTGTGCTAGCAGCATAGCTAAAGTTAGCGTTTGATCTGTTGTCCAAACGCAGCAAACTAGAAAAGTTTGATGTGGTTATCGATCGGCAAAGGGGCAGAAGTGTTCAAAAACAAGACGTCTGCTGGACAAGAACCGGAAATCACTTCTTACACCGTGGTGCTACCATTAGCTTGATTCTAACGTTATGCTAATGTTGTCAATTCGCTTTGACATAAAACACTAAAACAAATCTGTGTGGCAGAAACTGTCAAAATATCAGAGATCAGACACAAATCTTTTGGGACTGCCCCGTCCTGAGACCATGTTGGCAGAGGAAGGACTTTATTACTTTACGCTAATGAACTAAGCTCACTCTGACTTTGGAGAGACGGTTGATTTAGAGCGAGTGGAAGCATCTTCAAATGTCAGAAACACAACCATCACGGCAGGAGTGTCTTCACATTCAAACCAGCAGAGGTTACATCAGCGTCAGACCAGGAACTCCCAAACCCCGGAATGTGGTCGGGCCAGTATCGCCGGAGCAGCAGCACGTGTTCCGACTGTCCCAGAGCGGGTCAGGAACAACAGTCTCTGAGCTTTGACCACGCTATTGCCACTCCATTTAAGGGAAATGAGAACTAGATGAATAATCACAAAATAGTGACCACATTAAAACAATAAAATATCTTTCAACCTATTTTTAAATGTTCTTGTTTTGCAGACGAGCTCAAGTACATGTACTCGAGTAACTGTTCTTGCAGTAATTTTAGTCATATTATGAAGTAACTGGATCTTAGATGTAGTACTTTTTTAAACTCTTACTTGAGGTATGACTTTGTACTTCGACTAGAGTAAAATGATAGTCAGTTATGCCCGCCATCTTGGAGGCCTCTGACTGGTGTTTATCAAACTGTGCATCTCCACTGACCAGTGTTCATTTCAGCGACTAAAATATTGTGTTCATATTTTTGCTGACTAAAATGATACTAATTAAAAGTCAAGATATTTTCATCGACTTACATATGACTAAATAAAATGAAAAGAAGAGGCTAAAATCATCAAATCTTCCTACATTTGAAACAGCCTCAGATCATTTCAATCCACTGTCAAAGGAACAGCTCTGAGCTTTGTTCATGTGGAGAAGAAACATAAAGCAGAAGAGCTTGATTAAACATGGTTATAATAAATATTATGATGCAAAGTTGATTAAATGTACATACAATTTTAGCCGACTAAAACTAGACTCAAATGAAATGTCATTTTCGTCGAAACACTAAGACAAAACCGCACTGACTGGAGTCAAAATGCTCCATTTTAAAATAACAGCTCGTGCAGATGAACAGAGCTGATGCTGATACTTCTAAAGTGACTAGAGAGTTAGTGACAGCACTTCTTAAAGAGACTAGATGGAGTTTAAAAATTTAAAAATTATGTATTTTCCTCCCCCTACATGTTCCAGCTATGTCCTAATGTAAGGGTTGGCAACCCGCGGCTCTTCAGCCTCATCGTAGTGGCTCTTTGTCCCACTGGTGCAGCCACGAGTATGCCCAAACTGGGAGCTGGCACCACCAACATAAATTGTAATGCAAAAAAAAACAGTCTGTTGTGAAATACTTGGAGCATATCTTAAACTAGATCTGTCCTCTCTTTTGGCTCAGCCCCGCTGTCATTCCTCCCAGTCAGGGATTAGGGGAGGCACAAAACCTGATGTCCCATTTACCGTGTTAGAATATCTGAGTTTTGTAGATTGCAGTATCAATGCAAGCAGCTAAAAATATTACATCTACAATGCAACAGAATGCTGGAAGTATTTATTACATAAAAATAACACAACATAATTAATAATTTGAATAAATATTGTGAAGTTACTTGTATATTTGTAAACAGATCAACATTAATATTAATCAGGTTGTTGGCTCTTTGAGACTTTCATTTGGTTTGAAATGGTCCCAAATGTGTTTGGATGTTAAAGGTTGCAGACCCCATGTCCTAATGTGTAGAATGAGCCCAGACCTGTTCACCACAACTGCCTCTAAAATCCTGCACTGTCACTCAAAAAGGTGTTCATTTGGGTCTGAAGCTCCATCATGCACGAGCTTAACCTGAGGTGGCAGTAGTGAGTATAAAAATGACCGACTTGCATCGAGTCCCTTTAAAGCCTGGCCTGGAGAACATTTGTGGACATTAGCTACAGCTGCAGGTCGATCAAACCTCTCTGAGAGAATGAACATCTGGCCTCGGATACAACATGTGACAGTTCAGAGCCGAGCTGTGACTGTATATGTTTCCTCAGAGGGTTCATAGATGTGAACCGCACATTTGTTCACTGTGCTGAGGCTAAATGTAATGCAAAATGTAAACATATGTTTGAATGTCTTTATAAAACGTCCCCTTCCCTGGATTAAGCTGACGCTCTGCAAATGTGAAAAAATGTTTGTAACGCACCACTTTCTCATATCCACATCATTCACCTGAGAGATCTTAGATGGAAGGGCATCTGTGTGAACGTCCACCTTAAAGAGCATATGACAGGTTTAAATGCTTTTGCAAATATGACTTATTTAGAAGAAATAAATGACGAGCATAAAACGCGCTCAACTCACAAAATGCTCTCTGACTGGGTGCTAATTCCAGGGAACAATGTATAAACGAAAGAAAGGACAGCACTCTTAGTCAGGATAAACTTTATAGCCTGTCAAACATTTCGCTGAAGAAGGGAGACCCCGAACCGAAACTTTTGACAGGCTATAAAGTTTATCCTGACTAGGAGTGCTGTCCTTTCTTTCATTTATTTAGATGGATAACATCAGTTTCAAGTTCATCAGTTGCATAATTATCATTTATTTCAGTGAAGCAGCAATTTTAATGAAGAAAAATGTAAGCTGCTGACAGGAAGTGACATAGAAGAAGGTAACGTTCCAGAGCAGTTTGCCTCATTTCCCATTGACTTAACATGGTCGGCACGGCAACAGTTTATAACGGTTTACCTTCTCCCATGTCACTTCCTGTCGGTGTCCAATAAGGAAGTGAAACTATAAACATCACAAAAATGTCCAAACTAAAGAAAGCTGGGTACAATCTTTAGCCAAATCTTAAATATAATTGTGTTAATTATGTTTTAGTCAAAAATGTGTCTAATGTGACATCTACACTTTAGATCTAACTCTCTCCTCTCGGGATGCGCTGGAACAATTCCACCTTTTACGCCACGTTCTCTCTGCATTGCACCTTAAATGGGACACATTCCAGCCGGCCATCAGAGTGAGGAGTGTGCAGGACGAGAAGTCCACCTTAACACTCCAGCATTCCACCTTAAACAGCAGCAGCAGTACGGTTTCTTTTATGCATACATATCTTATTATAGTTTTTAAATTAGCTTATCATAAGTGCAGAAATCTTTAAGAATTCAAATTTTGCCTTGTCTTTCTGGGTTCAAAGCTTAATAAATGAGGCTGGGAATTAGATATGAAAAAATCCTTATGTGAAAAAAGCTTCCAAATGTATTTGAGTGTGAGCCTGTAAAGTGTGGAGTCTTCTGGAGCGACTAAAGTGCAGATGTTGTTAAAGAGTGAAATGTAAACGGCCCTAAAGTTTAGTCCCTTTGTCTGCACATGCGCCCTGTGTATATTTCTCCCATCAGGTTTCTCCCACAAAGGAAATGACCATATTTGGATTACAGCGTCATCCCGAGCACCTTTAGCAGCACACGTGGTTATAATATATGTCATTATTTGTGAATGAATACCCGTGGGAGCCCGTCTTTTGCGGTGCAATGTTGTAGTTACTCCCTGAATATTATAAAATAAACATTGTACGGGGTAAATCCCCACGGTGTGAAAAATCCATGTTTTGACCTGCCGTGTCGCGCCTTAATGCTTGTAAACATTTCACCAAACTGTGCCCAGATTGATATTACAACACAAATGTTATTAGCATAGCCATATCATTCTGAAAGGCTCCGGTTTCAATTGTTTAGGAAGAGGAAGGACTCTTGCAGGCGATTGGATCAAGAGAACCTCGCATTAGCCAATCACAGCTACGTCTCAGGCTAAAGCAATGAAATAATAGGGATTTGTGTTTGTGAGTCTGTAGCAGCGCCTCGTATTTTACCGTCATCGCCCCCAGATTTGAGCCAAACTTTGGCTAAAGGCAGCCAAATATGAGATCTAAGATAGGTCAGGTTTAGGGCTGGGTACCGTCAAACCATAAGAGTCTGGTATTGGAAATCAAGTTTAGGTTAGGTATTTAAAAAAATGAAACGATCAAAAGTAGGTACCGACAGAAATCTTTAGTTTTAGATTAGTTTTAGTTGATTTATTTGAACATAGACAGTGTACAGTATACATTAACTTCAGAAAGGAGAGATGCATTGTACCAGGTTGTAGCACTTGTGGGCAGACTGATGTCAGCAGACAAAGTCTTAGAAAGTCTTTAGATCCAAGTTCAGTTCGGATGCTGCTCAAATAATTTTTGCCAATATTTTAAAAATGTTTTCTCTATTCCCCTAACCTTTTATTTTTAACACATTTTTTCTTACATTTACCCAATTTTTTTTTTCTTTTCAATTTTTCATTTTTTTAAATTACTGATCCTTTCCCTATTTCCCCCCAATTTTTGTCTAATTTTTTTTCTTTTCTTTTACACAATTTCCCCACAATTTATTTTGTTATTATTCCTCATTTTTCACACATTTCTTGACTTTGGAGATGAACCCGATATTGTAAATGTGCAGATCTTCCACATTGTATTTGAGTATAGGTATCGGAAAAAAGTATCATTCAGGTATCAGTGTCGAAAACTAAGTATTGTTACAGTACTGGTATTTAAAAAAATTAAACGCTGCCCAGCCCTAATCAGGTCCTCATCCCAATCCACTCTGTGATAACGCCCTGCAGAAACAGACTTTCCTGTGTCCAGCTGCTCGTTGGAAACTTGTTTTGTAATGGCAACAAAACAATCCACAATGTTACACAGAGTGACATTAATAACCTGAAAGACTTTTACTCCTTTCTAATGCCCCGCTGTAGTAGTAGTAGTAATAGTAGTAGTAGTAGTAGTACAGTAGTGAGTAGCTCCTGAACTCAGTGTCTGTGTCTGTGCCTTTAGGTAAATTCCTCACACACACGGATCACGTTACATTTTCCCTGAGTCTGTGGAAACTCCGCTCACTCCACCAGATTGAATCCTATCGAGACGCTGAAGATGAAAACACGCAGTGGTCAAGGTGGAGATTGGCCCAGTTTTCTCCTTTTCATTTTAAAAACAGACTGAACTCTCCCTTAACGGTGTTTATTTGATGACCTGCGACGGGAGGGCATCTGACTGACACAGTGCAGTTGTTTACCTCGCGTCTCGCGGCGTGGATCCGCCCTGGGGCAGCTGAGGGCGGGGTGTGGACAGGAGTGGCGGCCTCCGGAGTGTCGAACTGGGCGTCAGAGTCCGAACTGCGGCAAGAAACAAACACACCAATCACAGGGCGTCCTGCAGAGATACTCTTTATTCAGTCAATGGCCTTTCTGTCACTACTATATACCGTTTGTTAATGATAAAGAAACCACAGAATGTATACAAATGCCATGAAAAGGGTTAAACATACCTCACCATGGGGATGGAGCGTTCAATTTAAACAAGTGTGGGATTCGTTGGCTAACAAACATGTGTAGCACCAAGCCATGTGAGCCTGCTAAAACTTAAATGATGATTATACAATGTTATGAATCCGTGAAGCACGTGGAGGTGCTTTGTAAATGAGACAGCCTGCTGAAGCATTTGAGTCTCTGCAGTGAAACAAAAGTAGAAACAGGAAGTGGCTCTTTCCTGGTTCGTGTCACGAAGAACTGCTGAAACCAACGGCTTTTGCTGCACTTTCATTTTGAACAGTATTTTGGGCAGAGTGAAGAGGACGACTCCACGGTGCTGCTTCTGTTCAGTCACAGGCACATACCAAACAGATTTCACAGGACTCAGCAGAGCAATGTTTTTTACCTGGATGTAACAAACTGTTCTGATCTGCTGCAGGCGGTCAGGGCTAGGTTCACAAACACTATGGGCCCAAGGAATGAGATCAGTTATGACCTGAACCTCCTGAATGACCAGGTTATTCCATCACCGGCATATTCCAAGATGACAATGCCAGGCTCTTTGGGATGTGCTGGAAAAGGCCACAGCAAGGGCGTGCTGGGTAATCGGGAGAGTCGGGATGTTTCCCGGTGGGCCGCGGTGCTTTTGGGCCGTCAGAATAAAACAATGAATTAATAACAGACTGGACTATTCCAGGCCTAAGGACTTTAACTGGCAGGAGCCTGGGCCGCTCTTCCAGATATAAACAAGGGGACCATCAACTTTATGTGGAGATCTTCACATTGTGCGATCTTTCACAGAGACTTTCAGGTGTGGTACTTTAGGCTCGGAGAGAGGTCGATAGGCAGCACAGCAGTTTATATTTCATGTTGATTGATCAAATATTTTCTGGAGATATTCATGTTTTCGGATTGCAGCAGAGCTACAGTCCGTTTATGGAGCCTCGTTACGTGCAGCGCATTTCCGTATTCGGGCGTAAACATGCGATGTCTGTCGTTACATTAGGTCAGAGGTTTTACTCAAAAACGGTCAGAAAATAGTTGGTTTGCTCTTTCCATAACTTAGTTTTAGTCTTTTACAACAAGTGTCAGAGGAGAGGAGAGCGACTGTTCTTCTGTCTCAGCACAGCAGTGAGCGGAGGGGCCACACAGGGAGATCACAAGAGACTTGACTTTTAGTAAAAAATAAAACAAGTTCTATTAATATGGTTAAGTAACAACTTTCCGTAGTCCCTCTGGGGGTAATACAAGTGTTAACGGGATGATTGGGGGGTCTTTCATCTCCCCCTGGTGTCTCCGGGTCGGAGTCACCAATACACATTAATGGAATCACAAAGAAGAAGCTAACAGGCTAACGGGCAAAGCTAACTGTGGGCTAGCACCACTTAAACAGTATTTACAGCCCAGTTTGAGTGAAAAAATGATCTCCATTGTGTAATTGGATGTGCAATATCCCTCTGTCCCTTCATCTTTTCTGTCAGCGTAGTATTTACTCTCACGGACGATTAATGAGTAAAAAAACACAACATGCTACGACACCTGCAGTTGTGCTTATGGCCTCTAGGGGCATGAGTTACTTAGTACTTCTTTAAGTAACTAGATTTGACAAGTCTGGAGGCATTATTTTCTTCTTAATTATAAAAAGAAAATGTTGTTTTTTGTTTTTTATTCTTTTTTAGCAGGTGGGGTAAAGTGTCCCCACCAATAGTGACACCAAACCGACGCCCTTGGAAATAACAGCATAAATGTAAATCTATCGAATAATGACTGATCCAAATCAGAAAGAACTTTTGCATCACACTTTTCATTCATTGTGGCAGGGAAAGACCAGACTAACTCAGAGGGTTTAAGAGTGTTTAAGTGTAACACCTCTGTGAGTTAGTTTAAGTTGGTACAGTCCAATCCAGCGCAGGCAGAAGTGTTTGCGTGAAGAAGGGAACAGAAATAGGCAGGAGTGGCAAAAAGAAAGAAAGAAAGGCCTTAAAGTGGATAAATAGGCTCAGACTGTGTGGGAGCGATCGTTCAACCTTTGACTTATGAAGCTAGTGCCCTACGTACGAGTAGAGCTAAAACTCTGTGGGTATGTGGGCCGGTCGAAATCATTCAACTCCCGGGCCGAAATCAGGTCCCAGCATGCCCTGGGCAACGCGCAGTGGTCACACTCTCCCATCATCAATACTAGACCGCACACTGGATCTTTGGACGTTGCAGAAGCTTATTGAGGCAATGCCACAGAGAAAAACAACTGTTTTTAAAGACCGGGTAAGTAGAGTGTAAATGTCCTGAATATGATGTGTCTGTGTCTCAGGACAATTATCCAACCAGAGAGCAGAACGAGCTCCACTCTTCTATAGTTGAAACCAGTTTGGAAATAAACTTCCTCAAACTCAACCAGTGCAGCCTCTAGTCGTTACAGCTCAGCGGCTGAACTCTGGAGGTTCTTAGCTTTCAAATGTTCACACAAACTTGTGCTTGTGCTGATGAGCAGCTTTGAGCAAACCAAGTTCAGAGACTTTTTAAAGCGCTAAGAGCCTCCTACAAACGTTCACTTTAAGTTTACTCCATCGACACGTCCTCAAGCAGCGCCGCTTTAGCTTTAACTTTCCCTCTGTTAAAGAGTTACTCTGTGGGGACTGGGATTTACTCTGGAACATTTACTGTACAGTGAGGCTGGAGTAAAACGATAAGAAGGTGGTTTAAGCGGAGCTTGGACATCATAATTAGCTCCTCGTTGCCACATACAGTAATAGCTGCGTAACTACCCTGTAATAAACCTGTGATAACTTCCTGACGCCGTTGTGGTTTTGTCTGGAGGAAACGTGGCTTGGGGTTTTAGGAGGAGTCTGTGTTGGTGCATTCTCCGCAGCAAAGACACATTGTCTTTATTCATGGCTACATTTTAGTAACGGTTCAGTGCAATAAATGGTTCAGTCTCTACACAACAACAACAACAACAACAACAACAACAACAACTCATGAGGTTGTAATCATGAGGAAACGTAATCTGCTGCAAATAAACCACATTTTGACATTTTTTCCACACAAATTCATGACAACATTTCTTTCCTTACGAGCTGGAAGCGGACACAGCATCCTCAGAGAGTGGAGTCTGTAATCAGGGCCTTGATCCCACATAACAGCCGGGTAATAACACTTTGATAATGATTTAAAAACAGAGAGACAAAAATGGGAATTTGTGGGATCTACAAACGATAAAGCGATTTGTGTTGAGCTGATAGATATTCCATCCACCATGAGCTGTGTTTGACTCGCGCGGATCTCACACATATGTTCAGAAAACTTACAAGGTCTTAGCTTTCAAATGAGGCACGGCACCGGCCTGTAGGCTGTAAACAAAA
This sequence comes from Neogobius melanostomus, assembly GCA_007210695.1. Taxonomy (NCBI): domain Eukaryota; kingdom Metazoa; phylum Chordata; class Actinopteri; order Gobiiformes; family Gobiidae; genus Neogobius; species Neogobius melanostomus. The sequence goes on from VHKM01000729.1 coordinate 271,088, forward strand.
AAAGCGTCAAAAAAAGCAACAATGATAAAACGTACACAAAAAAAAGACAAAAACGTAACGCCGGAAAAGCAACAATAACACAATGAAAAGGCAACAAAAAAGCAACAAGAATGCAGAGCCGTGGGAACATATTTTGGTTATGGGCTGCTGAGGGACCTTTTTTTTCTGTGCTTATTTCCTATTTATCATTATTGCCTGCAATGCGCAAACTATCCATCAGGGGTTGCTGCTGCGCCCTCAGCACCCTGGGTTCTCGGCCTTGTTATAATATGTTAGAAATGCGTCAAAAACGTGACATAAATGCGGCGACAACGCAACAAAAAAGTTACGATCAAGTTTGTCAAGTCTTAGCTTTCAAATGAGTCGTGACACAGGCCTGTAAAGAAGCTTTAAGGATTTGGATAAAGCCGAACAGGAGAAAATGTGCTCGGTGAAGGCGGAGGGTTAAGAGGTTTTTTGATTGATTCAGTGTCTAAAAGTTTGATGCGCTTTTGTTCACAGCCTACAGGCCAGTACAGTGCTTCATTTGAAAGCTAAGACCTTGTCATTTCTGGAAATATGTGTAAGGTCTGTGTGGGTAAAACACAAGTTACAGGTGAGGGTTTAAACAAATCACGATCTTTCAGACGACGAGGAGGAAAAGGAAACTGGGCCGAAATGGGGAAGTTCATCCTCTAAAAGTGAAGTATGTAGGAACGAGTAAAGTGAAAATAATGATCAGAAAAAACATGGACTCAACACACATTTAGACTCGTGTGACGTAAAGACAAATCCTCTCCTCATTTCACTGTTTTGTGGAGTGAAATTCGTAATACAGACGTGTATCCATCAGCCATAACAATGGTGTAATAATAAACTTCGTGACGACGCTGTGGCTCTGGAGGAATGTGTGTTTCCAGAGGCACAAAAACAAAGCAGACTCATCATCAAAGCCACGTTTTAGGCACAACAGCTCAGGAAATGGTGCCATGTAGCCTACGTAATAGTCTTATTTAACAACAACATTACGCACAGACAGTTGTAAACACACGAGCGCGTTTGGGGGGGGGAAGGAGGAAGGACACGCTGAACTAAGACCCTTGAAATATCATTAAAATCATCATTTCACAGGTAAACTCAAGTAAATCACATTATTTATAGATTTGGACACGTTTTCAAAATGCCTTTCCCTGACTAAAGTACGGGCCTATGTGTTACATGTATCGCCTCTGTGGCCGCGGAAGCGTCACCTCTCCCTCATCATCGTCGGGAAATGAATCAGTGGTGCCTCAAAAGCCAAACCCTGGCTCTGCAGGTGTCACTGGGCGCGTTCGGGCTGATTTTACGCGTACAAGCCCGAGCGCGGATGTTGTTTTCGTCGGTACTCGCCTGCACTCCTCCTCCTCGTCGTCTCTCTCCGCCCGTGGAGCTCCTCTCTCCACCTCGGGCCGGCCCTCGTCCCCCTGCTCCCCGCCGTCCTCCGCCCCTGTCACCGCTGTCCACGTCCATTTGGCCCAGGAGACCGGAGACAACCACGACATCCTTTACGCCTCCCTCCGCCTCTGCCCGGCCGCTGTCCGCGCGCAACGCTCCCCCCGCCGGCCTCTACTTCAGCATTTCTCCTTCTCCTCCTCCTCTTCTTCTTCTTCTCTCCTCGGAGTCACGTCTCCTCTCCTTCCTGCTTCGAATTCAACTCCAAAAACGCACTCAGATGACGCGTAGTTTCCAGGGAGCCTTTGAGCGCAGTGCCTGGCTCCGGACTGTGGTCAGCTGTGCCGTTCTCTCTCTCTCTCTCCCTTCATCTGGGGCTGCTCTACCTGCCTCTGCTCCGGAGGGGTGGAGTGAGGAAGTCTTGGGCTGAAACCATCTGAAACACGGCTCCTCCGCTGAAGAAATCCCCCCCCCACGTGGCCGCACAATGGTCCGCTCCGCGCGCTCTGAAGTGTCGAAGGAATTTATGACACGATTAAAGCAATGCGAAGACCTGGATTTAGACACCTGCGGCCTCATAATAGGCCTGGCTTTAGTCACAGTAACGTGTAGTAAGGCTAAAACTAAAGTGAAAGTGGTTCATGAGACTCAAACCGTGAGTGTTAAAAGGACTAAAAACAAGAAAGAGCCAATGCAAATGTTCGAACAAAGGCATTAACATTTAACCGACTGGAAAGTGTTCTTGAATAAAACCAAAACAGAACTGTCTGAACTGATACAAATGTAATCTGCTTTGTAACAATGTGTAATAACTAGTACCTATGGGACATGACGGAATAATGTGTATTTGGAGGCACCTAATGTAATAAGACATAACGCCTTAAAGTGATAGGCTGTAAGTTTGCAACGTGAGGGGAGAGCAGGAACAGAATTTTCCAATGTGAACGATCAAGCTCCTCCCCCTCCCTCCTGATTGGACCTCACAGGCTGGTTCACAGGGAAAGCTCGTGTCATTGGTCGACGAGGGAGGATACTAGTGTAACCAAGGAGAAATTGTACTTTTATTTGTGTAAGTGAATTTCACCTGTTCTAATAGTATGCCGTGTTAGAAGCTAGCTCTAGCTGTATTATTTCACTGTTATTACCATGTCAGAAGTGTAGCTCATTTATGCCTGTACTGTCACTTTAAGAGAAAGCCCGCACAGCCTCCCTAGTCCTAGGCCGAACTCACACCAAGTGGAAAAAAACGCTTTCTGTCGCTCAGCTTGTTCTACTTCCTTGGCCAGCCCCCCTTGTGCAGGAGCACGTGGAGGCGGGGTTTGAGACGCAGCTGAAGTGCATGAGCCAATCACGCACAGCCGTTTGTCAGATCATGTTCTGTGGTTGGTGGTCGTTGCCGGAAATGGCTCTGTATTTGCATAGCGTTGAAAACATTTCAACGCTATGCAAATACAGAGCCGCTGCGGCCGCCCGGTATCTCGCCGCTCTCCTGTGGATTTCCGGAGGCTTCTTTCCGGTCGCCGGGCAGCAGAGGGAATGAATGGAAGCTCGCCGCTCTCTTCTCTTCCGCCGCTCTGGGTGTGAGTCGGGCCTCAGTCTGCGCTATGCTTTCTGAGAGGTGGGTGTTGAGAGTGAGGAGTCACGTGCAGAGTTGGGGTGATTTGGGGGGGGCTCTGAGCCTGTCAGCCATGTTGGATGCTGATTAGGGGCACAACCCCAGAATTTCACGCATTCCTCATATTCCAGAGCACTTTAGATTTTGCGCATTTACGTTTTCGGCGAGACAGAGACGGATCTATGAATATGACAAAGAAAAGACAGAAAGTAAAACAATGCAAAGAGATAAGGCGAAAGAAAAGGGACCTTACAGGAACAAGCTCATACCAAGAGTAAAACAGAGGTATATGGAGAAAACCGAAAATACATCCAAAACATCGACACATACGAGCTTCCTGCAGCAGAATGGCACAGAGACCTGGACCATTTACCTCCGTGCACATACATGGATATAGTAAACTACCTTGTTTTTAGTGTAAGTTACTACACGATGCTAGCCTGGCTAACGCCAGGCTGCTGTGTGCGCTCGAATCCTTTCGAACTTCACAACAGCCTGGGGACCATGGCCGACATTTTTCCATGGATTTGGGCACCAATCACAGAACGAGGAGGGACGGTAAGACGATGACGCGCTATTTGACATAAAGCTTGTAGTTTGTTTAGGGATAAAAAAAATAAAAAATATTTACGGATCCAACATGACAGCAGCAGACGCGATGCCATCTTTCGATCAAGCTTTAGAACGTGTTCTAAATAGTTTAGCTCAAAAGTTTACATCAGGTACGTCATACGTCATCTGATACCATGATAGGATTGGCTATGGCTACGTGCAGACGCATGATAGACATTCGTAGCGCCCAATAAACGGCTATGAACAATCGTAAACCACACCTCTCCTACGAGAAAATGAATTGGTGGTCCCCAGACTAAATATCACTTGTGATTTAGTCTGGCGTTAGCCACGATGCAGGAGTTTAAAAGCCACAAGTCTTTGGAAAGTTACGAGACTTTCTGCTGTGGCTGGGTCCAGGACTTGGCTCTTCAAGCCAACAGCGTTGTACTGGCAAAAGTAATTTTCTTCACACGTTTTAGTGTGTTGTAATTAACTGTAAATAACTTCTTGACCAAAATGACAAAGTAATAAAGTGCGTGTATTGTAAACACTACATTGTTACGAGATGGCCCATGTAAAAACAAGCTAATCTACAGGCGAATCTCGGAAAATTAGAATATCATTCAATAGTTCAGAGAAAAATAGGGATCAGATCGCAATACTATTTTTTGCCCTTTTTTGACACAAGTTACAGTAAAGAGTCTACCTGGGTTAAACGAGTGATACAAAGGAACTGGGACATCATTGTGAGTGATTCATTGTGAGCGAGAGGTTTTCCCTGAGCCTCCAGGAGTCAGCCTCAGAAGAGCCCCCACCATTAAAGACAAGCTTGTGAGGAGCTACCTCCCATCTACTAAACCCACCACATGGCTCTCCGTCCAAAAGGGAACTTTTGCTGTGGCCATTGTAGATACTGTGAGAACATGGTAAAGACTGGCACTTTTATGGATCTGGCTACCAATAGGATGTATTCTATAAATGGTTTTATCAAACCCAACTGCAACACAACCCATGTAATGTATCACCTTGAATGTCCCTGTGAGTGCTCACGTGGGCCTCAAAGGAGGCTGAGGGATAGCATGGCTGAACACAGATATGCCATTCGCTCTAATAACCTAAATTATCGTATGGACAGACATTATATGGATGTCCATCACAGCCATAACTCCACCCTAAAGGTGTCAGGAATTGAGGTTATCACTTTAAATGCCAGGGCTGGTGATAACATTTTACACCTAAGGCAAAGTGAAGCATATTGGATCCATACTCTTAGTGCTAATACCCTGGCCTGAATGATGATCTGGACCTCTCTTGTTTTTTATAATGTTGTTGTTTATGTTTTGTCTTGTTGCCACTAAGCTGTGAAGATGAAATGTCTACCCCTCATGTCCAAAAGGACTATGACAGCATGTATCTCAATCATAGACATATTATTAATAGACCGTCAATACTCACTCCTCCCCGTTTACCATAATGACCACGTTCGAGGGGAAATCATGGCAGATTTACAGACTCCTCCTCCCCAGCTCTGACGAAGCATGTTCCTAATAAGGGCATAAGGGCGGGATCTTCACTGTAGACTCGGCCCTTGCGTGACGTGTAGCTCGCACAGTTTATCCTAGCATAACCAGCTCGGTGCCTCTGATTGTGTCTAACCCAGTGTAATCACAGGAGGAATATCTAGCTTTAGACAGTTCCAAACAATTAAGCACCGGGCATTAAAGTTGTTTTTAACGTGTCTAAAGTGCAATGCATTCCAATGGGGGCCTAGCGGCTATATGGAGGTACTACAGCAATGGCGGCCTCCAGTGTCGTCGTCGCAAAGCAGCGCAGCCAGCGGCCATTGGTCTCAATGTCCTGGCTGCACACCTGCACCTGGTTTACTCTTTGTCTCCACACACACCCAAAGGCGCAAGCCGACACATGTTGGTGTGCTTTTTAATGTTTCTGGCCCAAAAATAAAGCCTTTTCTACTTTTTGCAAATGATGAGTGGACCGGATTTTTCTCTGCACATTCTAATGCCTCCTTCCATAAGCACCATCTTTCTGAGAGAGGACTGGTGAGCTGTGTGCATGGGAGAGACTACATGTGACCCGCGTTTTATTTTATTTGTGCAGAACTGACAGCAAAAGTGCTCCCAGTGGTCAACACGTCTCCTGGTTCTTCCTTCTCCAACAGAACACAACGCAGAGACCACAAGGTTAACACATGTGTCTGAGTCAATGTGGACTATGTTGAGCCGACCCACACCCGTTACTCTGGACTCTCATTAGGTGCTGAGATCCGGGAAGAAAAAGATTTGTGTATTACAAAATATAACATCCTGTGGAAATCGTGATATAAAAAGAAAGTTCCAAGGAAATGGCAGAAAATACAGAGAAAAATAATTCTACAGAACAAGGAGCGCGCGACAAAATCAAAATGAATCATTTGCCGCATAAAATTTTTCCTCAAGTAAGAGACAGATACTTCATTATAATTTTACAAATAGAAGTAAAAAGTACTCTATGATCAAACTACCCTAAAAAGTATTATTTGTTCAAAAAGTCACTGAAGTACATAATGTAGGGTTAGGGCTTAAATGTTTTATGTTTTATTACATGATATTCCTCCAAATGACTAATACACATTATTCTGTGGTGTATCTAACCCATAGGTACAAGTGATTACAGCACATTACTACATTTCGTATCAAGGGCAGTGTCCAGAGGTGAGTACTCAAGTACAAGCACTCCAGAACCTTTTTTGGAGTAAATGTACTTCTCAAAGTAGTTCTATCGTTCAGTACTTTTACTTCTACTTGAGCAATATTGTAATGAAGTATCTTTACTCTTACTTGAGTAAAAAGAAGTTACTTGAGCCACTGTGAGTGAATGTTAAAGTTATGAAAGTGACACATCAAATATCTGTAGTTTGTGTTTTGTCCCTTTTTCTTCAGAAAGATATGTTTTAATACATTTTTAGAGTACTGTATTTGTCACATTATTACAAGTTTTATTCCTCATCATATATGTCACAACTGAAACATCAATCACAGTACGCTGTGCAGATGTAACTGTCAATGCCACTGACTCACGACAAGGAAGAAGGTTTGTCCCCATCGTGTTGCCGTACAGAGGGGAATTCAGCCACATTTTCATCACAGTTATTTCTCCTAACACTTATTTAAACCGATGTATACTTTCTTTGAATATTGAAGTACTTTCTGTGGCATATTAAATAAAGGTCAAAGCCTGGGGCTGGAGTGGACAGTGATTTCCTCTTGGGTCTTTACATAACAGCTCCAGACAGTGAGTTAAATTAAAAGCTGAACTCTGAGGTTCTCGGGTTTCACTCCCTCAGAGGAAACCACATGCAGCCTCCTCCCTCGCAAGCACGGAGCTACTGAAGAAAGACAGGACAGCACCGAGGAGGACGAGAAGGGGAGTCTTTGTCTCATGTCGCTGGAAAAGAAGAAAAACTAAAGAAGATCTTGAGAAAACAGAGAATCCCAGAGACAGAAATGAGTTCATCCTAAAGAAAAAACTTCCAAAGAATGTGGTTTACTCAACTCATCTTAAAGAAGAGGAGTGAAAACAGTGTTAGTATGTAACCAAGCAACAACCACATAAGAGGCTGCACCAACATCACAGAGAACGCTCCAGTGACCCTCAGCCAGCGGGACATCAGCAGGGAGGTTAAAACTGCCCTCAGCTGGGTCTTTTAGAATTTTTTTATCAGTAGGTGTCAATAGTGAACCCTGCTCTGTCCCCCTCCTCCCCCCTCAGCCACGCCCCTCACTCCCCTCCACCATAGACCACACACTGCTCTGATTGCATTCACTGAATGAGATATAGAAATCTCATTCATCTTGTGTGAAACACACATGTATCAGCATAAATAAGATATGTGGCAAAGTAAACATTTTGGGACTAATATTTATTTGCTAAACTGCAACTTTCATGTAAGTCTCTTTTATTGTTTTTGTTTATCATAATGCTAAACTCTGTGCTAGCCTCTAACTGTTGCTGCGTCTGCTGCTTCAAACATGTGCATCTCTGCAGGTGCTTGTGTTTACATGGTGAGGGGCAGGTGTACTGTGAGGTTAGGGAGGTGTGGCACAGGTCTCCTCCTGCGGTGTTTGTGACCGTCGCGCATCTAGCGATGCAATAGTTTTGTTTTTGTTTTTTTTACATTTATGTTGATTTAAAGTATTCAAAGAATGAAGGAAATCTAAAATAGCCAGGGGCACAGGACAGCAACATGAAATCATACATAAAGAAAAACAGAAACAACGACATCGACAACATAGAAAGAAAAAGAAACAAAAAACAAAACAGCTAAGCCGGGGTTTCTGCAGGCAATATCAAGTCAGATATCATAATCTCAGGTGGAGGACAGGAGCCAATACAAAAATACAGCTTTTGCAAGAAATCTCCAAAACAAAAGATGCTCTTTACCACTTGACAGCGACTGGATTGACATAATCTTTATATCTGAAAGTCCTTTCTACTGGCTAACATTGTGCACATTCAGTATTGTCTCCACTCCTGGACATCTTTATGAGGAAGTTATTGGACACGTGCTGATACAGAGAAGACAATGAGCTCTGAGACAGATTCTCTCAGTAATGACTGAGATATTAACCAAAAAAAAGGCACACAAAAAATCAGCAGTTCGCCAGTTATTATGTTACACCAAAGACTTTTCAGTTGCCCTCTACCTCTGTTTTAAAATATAGGCTGTTTAGAATGTTTTGATGTCACGTGAACACAACCTAATTTTTTCTTCTTGTACTTTTTCAATTCCCCACAGAAACATTTTCTTCAAATAGTACACCAAATCTCTCACAAATACAGTAGGTTTTAACAGCATTGTGATTTTCCAATGACGCAATGGAGCAACCATACAGTTGTAAGCTTTAGTGAAAAACAGAAAAGATTGGCTTTTGCCCAGAGAACTTGCATTTATGGATAAACGACTTTGCCTGTAGCAGTAGCAGGTTAATAATAAAGGTTTTTCATAATTCATCAAGTGTCCTTCACTATCAATTAACTGTGCAACCAAGTCAATTTCCCAGTCCATATTAGAGGCTCCTTTTGTTTTGAAGTACAGTATATCCACGTAATTCCAAATGTAATACCTATGCGGAGAGAAGTAAGTGCTTGTAGACCATCTTCCATATCAATAAGAGCTGTTTATGAAAGTCAGATAATTTGAGGGGTGTGCGGTTAGTCTGGTAGTTACACACCAACAAGGTAAACCTCCAATATGGTTGAACACAAATCTAGGGATCAAATTCTACAAAGAAGAGTCATTTTTTTTAAAAGTACTTAAGCCAATTAAGTTTGAATAATTGTTTAGGTAGAGAAGTAAAAAAAATAAAATAAATCAAAGCCACCATTTTTGCAGGTATTGATTACTACTGATTTACTGATGTAATGTATTCTATTTTTCCAGAGAAAATTAAATAATAATTTGTCAATTTTCATGGCTGTCTTACTGTCCAAGGCCAGAGAGGATGCTATGTAAATAAGTCTGGAAATGCCTTACGCATGAAACTCAGAACATTAGAATATCGTTCAAAGGTTCATTTATTTCTGTAGTTCAACCTAAAATGTGAAACTAATAGCCTATATGATATAGACTTGTTACATGCAAAGGGACATATGTCAAGCCTTTATTTGTTATAATTTTGATGATTATGGCTTACAGTCCATTTTCAAAATATTCTAATTTTATGAGATTTTTAATTTGGGGTTTTTACAAGCTGAGCCATAATCATCAAAATTATAACAAACAAAGGTTATACATATGTCACTTTGCATGTAATGAGTCTATATCAGTTTCACAGTTTAAGTTTAATAACAGAAGTGAATGCACTTTTAACGATGTTCTAATTTTCCGAGTTTCACCTGTAAATAAAAATAAATTAATAATAATAATAATAATAATAATAATAATAATAATAATAATAATAATAATAATATAATAATAATAATAATAATAATAATAATAATAACTCAAAGTAAATTTGTCCAGCAGGTGTCAGCGCGCTCACAGATGTCTGACTCGGAAGTGGACGTCCTTCATTTCCGCCCGCAGACAAAATGGCGGCTGTGGCTTTGTTGTGAGCGCTTTCCTAAGGTGTTTAGGTTTTAAAAATAAATCAGTCAAAACTGGGCCGGTTTTCCCTGTAACTGTCTGTGTCTCCTCCACAAACATGTTCAGACCCGTGTCCTGCGAACTCTCTGGTGACACACTCTTTATTTTACGCTTTCAGGTCAGTTTTTCGACAAAGACCCGGCGGAAACCACCACGGAGGAGAAGAGAGGCGGCTGCACGGTGAGACACGCTTCCATTCATTCTAGAAGGAGGGTTCTAACACTTCTGCTGCTGTACTGGCATTTCGATTTTATTTATAGAGATAATGTAAAGGGGCTTTCTGAAGTGTTGTCAAAATCTCAGTTATAGGCGAGGTGAATGTAACGGAATGTTAGGAAAATGGCTTGGATTTGGTTAGGAAAAGGTTAGGGTTAAGTTTATTTAGCAATACAGTATATAATTACGTGACAGTTTAAAATCAAGTTCGTCTACTAGCGAATTATTTCTTTTATCTGTCAAACCAATAGTAAGTCCATAAAATGCACAAAAACACATGTTGAGCTTTTCAAGATAAAGTAAGTGGTGTGAACACTTGGTCACTGGATGTCTTTTTAAGCATTATCATAATGAGACGGCAAAATGTCAAAAAGAGATTGTAGCCGTCTGACGGTTCTATAGACGCTACCTAAAGTTAACCCGGCCCTAGTTTAGAAAGTGCCATTGACTTATTCTCCAACATGCCAGACCACTGGATTCTGAGGGGAAAAACAATAATGATATGCCAACCTAACCAAATGTTATCCTTCATTCGAAGTGGTTTAATTTATCAACTCTTTGGTCAGACAAAATGATCTCAATCTAATCTTAATAGGCTGATCGCCGTGTCGTCACGTCCAAGGCTTTGGTGGGCAACTCAAATGTTAGACAATAATAGTTGCACGGTGGCTTAAACAATGTTCACAAACGAAGCATTGCTTTTGTAAAAAAAGATCTATGATTTAAACAAACAGCTCTTGATGCCTGGAAAATTCAGCTGTTTGCCCACCATTCACCAAAACATCCGGTGAAAATCGCTGAAATAAACAACAGCGACGACGATCCTCCCGATAACAAACTTACTAGGCACGGGATAGAAAACATAGTTAAACCACTTCCCAAAAAAGACATTACAGAATTATTAACAACGTATGTAAAGCGTAGTGAAGTGAAACGTCCTCCACTAAACTCTGTCCAGTCGATGATTTAAGCTTTACTGGGATAAATACTTCCTGGATGAATGAGAGTTCTCACACACAAGTTTCCACTTGACCCCAAGGCAAAAGAACTGCGCTTTAAAACCATTACTGGAATGTATCCAATGATTTAATTCGAATCAGATTTAAAATGATCACCGGTTCCTGCTCTTTCTGCGAAGAGACTGAATCAACTGAACACCAGGTTTTCACCAACCATGCCCTGGACATTATATGTGTCCATTTAACATGGACTGTCTTTCCTAATCAACAACAGAATAATCCTCGGGAAATTGTATAAATGCCTAATGGACTAAACAAATTTGAATGCCGCCTTTTATGATTTTAGTTTGCTCCATAAAGCCCTACAAAAAAATTCCTCGAATTCCACTAAAATAATCAAAGTAATTGATGAGTATAATTTATAAGAGAAGCCCTATTTTACGTTTCAAGTAACTTGCTCCTAATTCGTCAATTTGTATCACGCAATGAAATCTTCCTGTTTTTGAGAAAGTTTGCGTTAGTCTGCCCAGGAGGGACGAGGTGCTGTGAAAACTTGATATTTCATGTCACATATTAGGGTTAGGGCCAGCCTTTATACACATACACATCTGAAAATATAATCCCGCTGTTGTTCTATGTCAATTGTTGTCGTCTTACCATATTTTACGTTTTATTTGTATCTTATATTTATTTTAATATTCTTTATGCAAACTATCCTTATAGTTTAAAGTTTTCTAGCTTATTTTTTATCTCAAATCTGTGTTATATGTTTTATGTCAAAAGAAAAAAAAAATGCAATAAATTATAAATATAGAACGAAAAGCAGCTGATCTTTTCATAGCCATAATCGAGAGAAAGTCATCGTTGCTGGTTTTATAACGTGGCACTATATGGTAGAATTAGTGATTATCTTCTAGCGCAGCGGTCTCCAACCTTTTTTACCTGGCGAGCTACTTTTACACAATCAGAACGTCAGAGAGCTACTTATGCTTCAACAACACTTGTGTAAAATGAGACTTAGGTGGACTTCACCCAGGAGAATTAGTTGACAAGATTTTCAAAGAAAAAGACTTGAGTTTAGTCCTTATACTTTACAATATTGACCCAACTGTTTGCAGATTGTGTTCAGCATGTTCAGAACAATGAGACAATGCATCTAAAATGTGAGTTATCATGTGTATAGCGATGTAGAAAGTCTTTGGCGAGCTACTGGTTGGGAGATCCCTGTTCTAACACGATAATCACGATTATTAAAAAATGTGGCGATCGATTAATTGCGGCATTTTTATCGGAATTAACGATATTATTGTTTATTGTCTCATCCCTATCTATGAGTGAATGTTACCACATGATGCCACGTTATAGGCCATTACTTCTTTATTATTCAAACTATCTTGCTTGAGTTTTCCAAAATCTTTGTCTGTGGTTTAGTTGCACTGATGGAGGACGGGGACGGAGTGACTGACCCAGGGGCCAATGGAGCGTCCGACACGACCGTCTGCGAGGCTTTAGAGCAGCCAAAAGGGAACTGTCTTAAGGAGGAACCAGAGGAGTGTCAGGCGTTTGACCCAGGGGACAATGGAGCTGCGGACCCAGTCTGTGAGGCCCGTAACACGGACTCAGAGATGGCGGAGCTGCGTCAGAGAGCTCAGAGTCTGAAGTGGGAGCTGGAGGAGTGTAAGGCTGAACTGACCAAACTCCAGAAGCAGCTGAGTCACAGTGAGCGGCTGCAGCGGAGCACAGAGAGCTACAACGAAGATCTGCGCAAACAGGTTCTAAGACTCTGTGACACACTCACATAGAGCTGGGCGATTTCCCCCCCCAAAAATCTGCAATTTTTAAAAATAACTCAAATTATGGTTCTATTTAAAACAAAATAACTGTGAACTGTAAATATATATTTATTGTATTTAATTAAAGTGCATCAACAAAATTGCAAAGGCAACCCTTTCTCTAACTGAAAAGTCACTGTGTAGTGTGCAACAAAGATTGTTAAACATCCAAATTATTTATACTGTATTTGGATTGAGCTAATGAAACAACAAAATCTGTAGGTGGGCTGTTCTTGGCACAGTTGTACAGCAGGACCTTCTTCCTCTGAGCAGAGAATAAAAAAAAAGAAGATTTTTTGAAAATATGAATCAATTTGACGTACCAACTCGATTTTTAAATTAAATCGATTTTTTCCCGCCCTACACTAACTTCACATTAGAGCTGGATATTTGAATCACAAGGTGAACTAAAAACTGGGGGTGTCCATAAGAATGTCCCATTAGATACAGGCCTAGTCTTCCAGTTCGGCATTACCCAAATCTAAAAGCTTCTTGAAAAAAGTATCAAAATAGTAATCGGTGTGGGTCGGTGTCATTGCAGAGCTCGGTGAGGTAGGGTGGGGTCAGGTTATGGAGGGGCTTGTAGGGGAGGAGGAGGAGCTTGTACTGAGCTGCCAGGTGGTGTTGTAGGACGGGCGGGGGTGTCTCTGTACCGGGTGTGAGTGAGGAGGCGGGCAGCAGAGTAGACGCTGTAAGGGAGGAGCAGAGGTGGAAGAAGGATGTTTAGTGATATGGTTGACGTGTGTTTGGTATGAGAGGGTGGAGTCCATTATGGTGCCTAGGTTGCGTACAGAGGGGTGGGGGTTGATGAGGAGGGTAAAGTTCTGGACAGGGGAGGAGAGATTTGGGGCTGGTGATGAGGAGTTCTGTTTATCATTAAGGATTTATCGATACTACTCCTCTTATTGGTACTTGCGCATACATTTAAAATATGGGAGATAAAATACAAATATAGGCCAAAGTTTAAATATTATTTAATAATTATCTAGTAAATGAAGGATTAAGTCTCATAAATGTTTGTTAATCACAGGCTGTCGGTTACATTTGGCTGTAGCTCTGGGACTGAGCCCAAGGAAAACTTAGTGTAAAATAATGAACTAGAGCTACTGCCTGTTTTGTGTCCTGTGGGTCGACACCGGCTCACGCTGACGTGCACGTGGGAGCGCGCACTCGTTCCCGCTGCCGTGTGCGTGGTTTGTGTAAAAATAGTCTCCATGAAACTCACGGGTTTTATGAAGGAAGAAAAGTGCGCGAGGCTCGTCTGTTTGTTCAATATGAAGTTGTTACATTTCGTTTTTTACAGCGGGTTAGCGGCAGCAGCTCGGGAGGCTTCTGAGAATAAGCATGTTTGAATGTTTTCCACTGCGTATCCTGCACCAGTCTCGTGCGTACGGCTGCAGAGGGAAGACGGGGGAGGCCGTGGTAGAGCCATGGGATGGTCTGATACTGTGTGCTCTTGTGCGGGGTCGCGGGGATGAACAGATCCGATGCAGCGAATGCATCCAGAGAGCGGAGAGCCTTTTCGTGTGATTATTTAAGCGCGCGTGACTGGCGCAACAACGCAGTGGCCCCATTTATAAATCCGACAAGGCGGGAGCCATTGGTCTGGCTAAACCTGCACACGTGGCCCCGGGGCCGTTATGATACCGGGTTTTGGTACCCATCCCTGTTTATTGCTGTTGAAAGTTATTGTCCATTCAGATATCGGAGATGCAGTCAGTGATGGTGGATAACTGGGGTGATGGATTTGGAGATGTTGGGTTGAGTTGGGTGTTGTCGGCGTAGCACTGTTACGTCCACGACAGAATGTTCTGACTGAGGGGAAGCATGTAGAGAGTAAAGAGGAAGGGGCCGAGCAAAGCAGTAAGGGAGGAACTAAAGATGTAACCATTTTCCAATAACATGTTAAATGTTAATTAAATGGATTTACTGACAAGCTCATTTTACTAAATAAATGTCTTTGTTTAAGGTGGAGCAGCTGAGTGCAGAGCTTCATGACCGAAAGAGAAAAGACAAAGTGAAGTCAGACGCTGAGACTCAGACGGAGGAGTACGAGTGGACAGACACTGGTGAGTCAAATACTACAGAAGGAATTTTGTGTGCAAGTTAGCGTCACCTCTGCTCTTCCCCGTCTGCCTCTCTCCTGCTGCAGCAGCTCTGAGCAGGAGAAACAGAACTCCTTTATGCACTAAATACTTTATTCCTTTTCAGATTATTACAACTACTACTACGGCGGGTACAACCAGGACCAGGCTGCTGCGGCGGCAGGGGGGAGGCTGAGACTGCTGCGCCTGAGGGGGGTGCTGAACTCGCTGCTGCACCTGAGGCTGTGGAGGGAGACACAGAGATGGGACTCGTTACGCTACAGGCAGAAGACGCTACAGCCCTCGCCTCTGCAGCAGCAGGAGGAGAGGGCTGCACTACTGAAGAGCCCAGCGCCGTGGCCACAGCCGCCACTGGCTCTCAGGTAGGGTTGGGCTACCAGTATACCTGTAGAAATCTTCCCCATGATAGGAATTTGTGTCATACCGGTATAAATGATAACTCGTGTGCAAGATGTAAACAACTAGAGCTCAGGCCCAGGGAACGCTGCGGAGTGGAGCTGATCCAAGCGTCGTCAACTCAGATTTGGCCACTTTTCAAACCTCCTGTGACTATTTTTGGAAACGGCAAGCAACAAATGTTGTGTGACCCTCCAAGGTTTTAATAAAGTCACCATTGCGTCCTGGAAGCAAATCCAGCTGCTCTCCGTGTGCAGGTAAATCCCACACCTCAAAATAACTCCTCCCATCGGCGCGAGCGTCTCGTCTCCTCTCGGGTCTGTTTTATGATCGATCACAAACACAAATGCTCCGTCTAAATTCGCCTTTACACCAGATAACAACAAAGAATCCAAGTCCGTGCAAAACGAAACTACAGAAATCTGCACTGACATCGATGTCAGTGTTCCGCTAAAAGCAGCGAAACGCTTCCAGTTGTCCCTTCAAAATAAAAGCCGTCAATGTTCCAGCAGCTGTGAGTGTTTTATTATGAAAGAGTCAGACTGAAGAATATCACTACGACAGCAGCAGCAGGTTTAGGGCGATTAGAGGATTGACCACTGCTCAGACATGACTATGGGAATATGTTTAAGAACTTTAGTAAAACTAATAATTTCATGATCATTTGTTGCTCGCTGTTCCATTTGCCTGTACAGAGCTGGGAAAAAGGGTTTTTGTTCACTCTGCTCCTTCTACATGGAACATGTTGCAAAAATCCTTATTTAAATAAATAAATGAAAAATCTGTGAATTTAATTATATCATATTGTCATATCATGATACATATCAACAAATATCGTGATACATGTTTATATCCATATCGCCCAACCCTACTCTCAGGTACTGTCAGATGCCCTCCCGCCCTCTGATTCTCTGCAGAGTTAAAGATGAGACGGCGCAAGTGAAAAGATATCATCAGATACTGAATAATCCTTGTGTGAAAAAAGCTCCCACATGTAGTTGAGTCGGAGTCTGTAGGAGTGACTAAAGTGGAGATGTTGTTGCGAGAGTGGTATGAATACTGAAATAAACATCGTAAAGGGAGAGTTTGCTCTTTTTTCTACTTTGACAGGAGAAAAGTAGACACAAATCCATATTTCACAGCAACGTCTCGCCTCAACTGAAATGGGGCAGGTCGAATGTGTGATTTTTGTAATGTGTGATGGATCCTGTCACTGATCTAAATGATCAGAAAACGTGTATGTTTTCAGGAGGCTGAGGGTTCCATATCCGACATGCTGCGGGCCACAGCGGAGCAGGCGCTGAATCAGACGGGGTTTGTGTTTGACGAGAGCACGGGGATGTACTACGACCACAGCACAGGCTTCTACTACGACTCTGTGAGTCACTAACTCACTGCCATTTTAGCCCTGATTAAGTCTGCTGTGTTGAGCTGTGTTACTTTCATCCACTAGAATATTTATTAGGGATGCACGATACTGATACCAATAATGACTCCCAGTATTTATGTATATATATTTGCATCTTATTTTGTGACAAGAAATCACTTTAACAGCTAACAGTTCTGCCCAAAATGTATTAACTATACCAAAATATATAGTGTATATAGTTCAAATAATGACATTTTACTTTGGGTTCTTTCTAAAAGCTTCTTTCTAAAAAATAGATCACTATACAAATGTATTTTCTCAGAAATCCTCACATTTCCTCTATGGCTGAAGGATATGCATAAGATTTTATATCTTGATATTCATGCCAGATATCTCATTATCGATACGATATAATTATGGGTTTGGAGAAAACCAAGCATTTTTCAGAAAAATAAAGAGTGCAGTTCTATTGATGACTATCTTTACCATTTATATCTTGCTTTTTCGATTTTAATATCTTGAATATTCATATCTCGATATCGATACGATAACTATATATCTCTCAGCCCTAATTTTCTCGTGCGTTTCACATACTGTTGTGGTGAAAATGTTGAAGTGACTTCCTTCACTGAGAGCGTCTGCACAGTGTTGTTTCACTGGAATACTCTTTGTATTTTCAGCTAAAATAAGTGGCTCAGTGAGAGAGCGGGTATCTGCTGTTGTAACTTTCATGAATCTGCAGCAGCTCCGGGCTGCAGTAGGAGCAGTACTGGGCTCCGTTTGTAAAAGGTGTCTGTAAAAAGTTCTTTGGTTTGGAACGCCCTGATGTGTGCATAAAGCTGGCTCACCACTGCATTATTTCCCCGAAGACTAACATTCAGTGCGTTGAAATGTTTTGCTGTATCCACCAGAAATGCCAAATCTAATGTTGAATCCCACAGTTCGTCCACTGAAACAAAACTGAGAGGACTCGTTGGATTTTGGTTTCTACAGTTGTTCTTTGGCAAGGGTTGGCAACCCGCGGCTCTTCAGCCTCATCGTAGTGGCTCTTTGTCCCACTGGTGCAGCCACGAGTATGCCCAAACTGGGAGCTGGCACCACCAACATAAATTGTAAAAAAAAAAAAAGTCTGTTGTGAAATACTTGGAGCATATCTTAAACTAGATCTGTCCTCTCTTTTGGCTCAGCCCCGCTGTCATTCCTCCCAGTCAGGGATTAGGGGAGTCACAAAACCTGATGTCCCATTTACCGTGTTAGAATATCTGAGTTTTGTAGATTGCAGTATCAATGCAAGCAGCTAAAAATATTACATCTACAATGCAACAGAATGCTGGAAGTATTTATTACATAAAAATAACACGACATAATTAATAATTTGAATAAACATTGTGAATTTACTTGTATATTTGTAAACAGATCAACGTTAATAATCAGTTTGTTGGGTCGTTTGAACGTTCAAACTGTTGTGCCTCTTTGAGACTTTCATTTGGTTTGAAATGGTCTGAAATGGGTTTGGATGTTTGGATGTTAAAGGTTGCAGACTCCTGCTCTATGGGATCATGTTGTAAGTGTGCTTTGGCCCCCTGCAGATGAACCAGCTGTACTACGACAACAACACGGGCATTTACTATTACTATGACGCGGAGAGCGGCAAGTACCAGTTCCACTCACGGATCGAGGTGCAGACGGAGACTCCAGCGTCCGAGCGCAGCTACAGCGACTGGAAGAGCTGGAAACTCAAGAAGCTCATGAGCGACTTGAAGAGCGAGCTCAAGAAGAAGCCGCCGGACGACAAGGTACTACACTTATATCACCGAAGATCACTGTCGTCTTAAACAAGGTCGTGAGAAATCAAAGAGTTTGGCCCTGGCTGTGGGTTCCATTGGTCTCAGTCTACATGAATTGATATCACTCTAGAGCAGTGGTTCTCGAGTGGTACGGCTTCGGGATGCATCATTACCCTAAGATGACAGGTCGCGGCCCAAATCAAAATGTCATATATTGTATGAGATATTGTATGTTCTAATTTAATTGAACAAGGGGTAGATTTACCTTTAAGACTGAAATTCTGCTCAAAACGACTCAAAAACATTCATCCATTTCAGATGGAAAATATTGAGAAAAAGTTCCCTGGCTTGTGAGCCACTGAAAGTTTCCCAACGGGGGTACTTGAGCACTTAGAAGGGGGTACTTGGAATATTTCAGATATATAAAGAAAGTGAAACTGAATAGAGTTTCAATATTAATTTAAAAGGAAAGTTGGTTTTAATGGTTTTTCAGTTAAAAGTTTGATTTTGAAAGTGTTTTTGTTTGATATTGAACACAGCACACTGTTAAATACTGAATAATCTTAGTTTAGTCACATATTGGCAAGAACCTCGAGGTAGAGGGTATGCAAAAGTCTTCCATTGTCTCGTCCAAACTCCCAAAGTAGGTACCGTTTGTGCCAAAGAAATGTCTGTAAACCTGTCGATTATAAAGTCCCCTGACGATTATTGAGATTGACCAAAGTAGAGATTGCGATTTCCATTAAATTTTGATTAATTGCCCAGCCCTATGTGAACCATCAAGATTATCAACTAATGGTGCTTGGCGCTGACAGGAAAAATAAGAATAAATGAGTTTACCTAGTCTGGCCAGGGTGTGGGATGATATACAATATCGCTAATCGGAATGAAAATGATCGTAGCTTTTTTCCTCATCAGGATCATCACATGAAGATAATCGTCAAAAGAAAACGTCCCAGAGCCACATGGCTCACAATATGTCTTTGTTGTGATACTCCTATTGTATCGGTAACCATGTATTGCAATACTTGGCTCAAAAAAAAAATCATATCAAATGTTTTAAAGTTAAAGTTGGTAGTGTTATTGGAGCTGTAGTTTAAATAAAAGAGCCAGACTTTTCATAAATGTTTATCTCGCCGTCAGACTGATTTATATTTACAAACTCAACCGGTGCAGTCTTACCAAACTCATTCAGGGAGAAGTAGGGCTTCGCCATTTGACAAAAGCTAAAATTTAGTTTTGTTTTTTGTTAGTATGGATTGGATCGTAATCAGTTTTATTCTACATTTATTTACTAGCAAAGCAAAAACATGGGAAAAAATTACCATGAGTTTATTAAATGATTCTGTCAAAGATAATTATAGTATAGTCCCAAGCCTAGTCCAGATGTGTGTTACTAAAACGTTTTAATGGTCTCCCTGACAGACCTCACTGTTATCTCCATTATGTCCATCCTATTGCTGTGCTGTTAACAAAGTGCAGCTCAAAGATAGATAGAACTTATTTCAAGTTTCTGATTGCGCTTTGCGTCTAAACTAAAATAGTTGTTCTGATTTAGGTAGAAGACGTGACTAAATCTTTGGCTAAAATGAAGATTTCTTCTTACTGGAACGCGGCGCCGTACAGAGGTACTTCAAACACAGAGCTACACTGGCCACTTGATTAGGTACACCTCCACAATGCAGCATTTAGTGTCGTTTTGTTTTCTGACTAAAATGAGCAGATATTTTGGTGGACATTTTTGGTTTTGTCTGGTTTCAGACCGAGTTTAAACATGGAATGAAAAACGTAGTCCTGGAGGCTGAACCTAATAAAGTGTCCAGCCTTTGTAAATGATTCCCACACACCTTCACAAATCCAAACCCAAGCGTTCGTTCGTCTCCCAATGTCAAACCTTTGGGGGAAAATAAAATCCATAGTGAAAAGTGAGACCAATGGAACCACGAGCCTAAAAATCAGCCCAAAGGTCAGTGGTTCCACAACATTCTGACCTCTCTGCAGCAGGAGCAGAAGAAGGAGACCATGAAAGATGAAAAGGTGACGAGCCGGAAGCAACAGGAGCCTCGCAAACCCAGGTCCAAATCCTGCTCCAGGTCGAGGAGCCCGAGCCGCAGGAGGCGAGAGGAGAGGCGCAGGAGAACCAGGTCCAGGAGCAGGTCCAGGTCCAGGAGCAGCAGGAGGAGGAGGAGGAGGATCCGGAGAGAGGAGCGACGGCGGCGCAGAACCAGGAGAGACGAGAGGAGCAACAGCGAGCCAGAGGAGGGAGAGCTTAGCAGTGAGAGCGAGAGGGAGTCCACTGCGTCCTCCAAGGGGTCCGAGGAGAAAGGAGACAAGGGAGAGGACGAGGAGACGCTGGAGGAGGTGGAGATGGAAGTGGACGCTCAGGGAGGTGAGAAGAACGGGGAGCAACAGCTGAAGGAACCAGGAATCTTTGAATAAGATGTTTTCGATCATTGCTCAAAACGGTCCGCTTGGTTTTCCAGTGGTGACAGTTTTAGGATTTATTTTTGTCAGACCAGTTTGTGGTGTTTTTCAGACCTGACAGTTTCAACTTGCAATGTTCATCAGAGTGACTGTGCGAGGCGGCCACCCAGGGCGCCATCTGCTGGAGGGGGGCCAAATTGTGCTTTAATTCAATTCAACTTTATTATTCAATTCAACTTTATTACAGACTCAAGGTCCAAAAAGACAGCGACATCATAAACAACACTAAACTACAAAAAAATAAAAATTACACAGTCCCTTTAAAAAGACAGCTATACCAGTGCCTCCACATTTGCGACTGATAGCGAATGGCACTACAGGTGACATCAACCAATGAACCAATGATTGTATTAACAGATTTATTCAAATGGCATATGAAACGGTACATAAGCGTCCACAGTGTGGCTTGCAGCGTGTTTATTCCAGCAGTGACAAACATCTCACTCGCACTGGTCCATCTCGGCCTCCTGACAAGCACACGCAGAGCGTCGTTATAGGCCACCTGCAACCTTTGCAAAGTTCCTTTTTATAGTTCCACCAAAGGTGCGCTGTGTACAGTGGTGTACAATATGATTTGAACAACATCATTTTCACTTTGTCCGTACAAAAAACTAATTTACGCGCCAGCGTGTTTGCCTGGGCATACCACGTTCTACATTGTCTGTTTATGTCAGCATCATCAGACAAGTCTTCTGTCAATATATGCCCAAGATATTTTATTTTGTTTGCCACATGAAGCGTTGCATTAGACAAATAAAAAGCAGGATATGATGTCTTCTTATCCTCCTTGATTTGAAGTTCCATGCCCGGCCCACGCCATCTAAAACATTGCAGACTTTGGAACAGAAAGTGATAAAGACTAGGGGTCTTTTGTGGCAGAAACTAGAGAGTTTAAGCATTCTAACCATAGAGGGCTGTGTAAAATCATATAAAGAACCATAGAAAGCTGTGGAACATCGCAGCGAAAGTCGGTAAATTCACTACAGCAGTGGAGCCGCCCTCCAATAAAACTGCTGTGCGCACGTTGCGTGATTGCATTTCAAATTATCCCTCCAGTCACGTCATGTTGCTGTGATGTCTCTTGCCAGCTGATTTACAGTTTTTGGCGCCGTTTTCTTATCACAGGGCATGGTAAAGTAGCATAAAACCAAACCAACAGAAATCAAGAGGGGGGGGTTACTTAACCACTAGGCCTGGGTACCATTAAACAATACCAGTCTGGCATTGGAAAAAAGTATAGGTACTACTGGTGTCGAGAAAATTAAAGTATCAAAAGCAGGTACTAAAAAAATATCTTTAGATTCAAGTGAATTGGTTGTTTCAGCTCACATAAATGATTACCCCCCCATATTTTCCCGCATTTTTTGCCCAATGTTTGCAAAAATTGGGATAATTTGTACATTTCTTTGCTCTATGTAATTCTCTTTGTTTCCTATATCTTTCCCCGTTTATTATATTTTTTTCTGTTTTCTGGTTCTACACGACAAATAGGTATCGGGAAAAAGTATCGTTCAGGTATCAGTATCGTAAACCAAGTATCGTTAAAGTACTGGTATCGGGAAAAAAGTAATGGTACCCAGCCCTATTTACTGCACATCAGGAATATTACAGAGAAAGTGCAGAGATTGATGAATAAGCAGAAAAATACAGGAAACATAGGCAGATACTAGTCCACCCAAAAGATAAAATAGAAATCCTGTGTAGATCACTCAATAAAAGGTGCTTCCGTGCTCGAAAAAAGGAACAGAATGTGGAAAAGAAACCAACAAAAGCCGAGCAAGAACAAATCCACCATCTCTGAGCATTGCCAAAAGGAAAAACAAAAAACAATCGTCACTGGATAAAGGAGCTCATTGTAACCCCATTTATTAAAAAACGGTTTAAATCAGTTGATGGGACACGTCACAGCGAAGTCACTCGACTCTGAGGAAGACTGCAGGAAGTGAGAAATAAAAACACTGGGCTGACGATAACAGTTGAATCCATATTTTCTAACCAAGACAATGTAAGGCGGTGATCCAGCTGTTGTACTGTCTCCTCAGCGTGGCCCCCTTGTGTTCGTGTGACGGTGGTGCGCTCTCCCGTGCTGCAGGTGGGGACTCTGTTCATCCTCACGGCCGACTGCACAGCCACCATCGGCAGGTACACACTTCATCTGTTAGGGTCATACATGGGGATCTAGATAGCCAACCAAACCCTAATACTGTAATAAAGCCAATGTCAAATTGTGCAGCATGGCCACAAATATGACCTCTTAGAGTGCATTCACAAACCCTTCAAGTCAAATTGTGGCCCAAACTCTATTTCGAATCATAAGATCAATCAAAAACCAAGTATGCTTAAAGTACCGGTATCATACCCAGCCCTAATCATCTCACATTCCCTGCAGCGATGGTTGACTGATGTTTATGTCTGGGTTTCAGGGAGAAGGACATGAACCACGCCATCCGCATCGCAGAGATGGGAGTCAGTAAGGTACGTCCACAGAGGAGTTCTTCTGACGCCGTCTCCTCTTGGTCTCCCATTCGTCTCCTTGGTCTCTTTTCGTCTCTTCTTTGTATTTGTCGTCTCCTCTGTGTCTCCTCTTGGTCTCCTCTTGGCCTCCTTATCGTGGCCTCTTCATCTACTCTTGGCGTCCTTATCGTGGCCTCTTCATCTTCTCTTGGCCTCTTTATTGTGGCCTCTTCATCTCCTCTTGGCCTCCTTATCGCGGCCTCTTCATCTCCTCCTCATCTCCTCTTCATCTTCTCTTGGCCTCTTTATCATGGCCTCTTCATCTTCTCTTGGCCTCTTTATCGTGGCCTCTTCATCTCCTCTTGGCGTCCTTATCGTGGCCTCTTCATCTCCTCTTGGCCTCTTTATCGTGGCCTCTTCATCTCTTCTTGGCCTCTTTATCGTGGCCTCTTCATCTCTTCTTGGGCTCTTTATCGTGGCCTCTTCATCTCCTCTTGGCCTCTTTATCGTGGCCTCTTCATCTCCTCTTGGGCTCTTTATCGTGGCCTCTTCATCTCCTCTTGGGCTCTTTATCGTGGCCTCTTCATCTCCTCTTGGGCTCTTTATCGTGGCCTCTTCATCTCCTCTTGGGCTCTTTATCGTGGCCTCTTCATCTCCTCTTGGGCTCTTTATCGTGGCCTCTTCATCTCCTCTTGGGCTCTTTATCGGGGCCTCTTCATCTCCTCTTGGGCTCTTTATCGTGGCCTCTTCATCTCCTCTCACCTCTCTTGTCTGTCCTCAGTTCCATGCCGAGGTGCACTTCGATGCGCAGCAGCAGTGTTACGTGCTGGTGGACCAGGGCAGTCAGAACGGCACAGTCATCAATGGGAACCGCATCCTACAGGTTTGTGACGTCATCTGCAGACCCCACATTTTATACTATTGGATTTAGAAGGTTTTTCCAATATCTAATCCCTGAGCTTGAGCTTTGTACCCAAAAAACAAGGAGACATTTGAATTTTGACAGATTTTTCTCTAATAATGTGATAGATCTAAAATCCCTCTGAGCAAATCTTTGGAACTAATATGTCATAAAATAAACCTGACTGTCCATTATTTAGACTTTTCCACATAAAAGGCCTTATTTTCCTATGAAATTAGAAAGACCGAAAACTACAAATGTTCCTCATATTTAATCTGCTGCATGTTCACCAGCAGTGTCACGCTGTAAACTGTCTTCCCTGGCCCCTGTTGTACATGTTGTAGCCGAAGGCGCTGTCACCGCCGGTGGCACTGACCCATGGGGATGAGGTGAAGATGGGCGACACTGTGCTGTCCTTCCACATCCACCCAGGCACTGACACCTGTGACGGCTGTGAGCCCGGGCAGATCCTGGCTCACCTCGCCAAGCACCCCCGCGAGCTGCCCGAGGCAGGCCCCGCCCCCACCGTCAGCCGCGAGGACAAGGAGGCGCTGAGGGTCAAAGAGCTCAAGAACATGAAGGCCAAGTATGGCCTGCAGGTGAGGATCATTTAGATCCTTTCATTAACTACCACTGTGGCCATATGGACATTTTGTGATACATCCCAAAATGTTGCCTCACGATACCAATATGGAAAATGATAAATGGACTCGACTTATAAAGCGCTTTTCTGCCTTTATCAGGCCCAAAGCGCTTTACAGTAAGGAACCAGTCCCCCGTTCACTCTCTCATTCATACACCAGTGTACACAGACACTGCGTACATTTTCTCAGAAGAATATCAGTTATCACTCTTCACTCGGGCTGGGACAAAATATAGGATCGCAATACTTTTTGCTGCAATACCAAGTATCGATACTTTATCAAGTATTGCAATACTTTCAATACTTGTGTTTGGAGGCATTTTTATCATCACTCCTTTGTTTTCCACTAACAGTTACACCGCACTTTGTTACATTTTGTGTTAATGCACTTTTCAATCTCAACACTTCAATAAATGCCAAATGGCATTTGGTTTATAAACTTTGAACTTTTCTTTTTATCCATTCTAAGGTAAACAATTTACTTATCATAGTGACTTCCTGTATCGTTGTTTTATTGCCATTGTTTGAGAACAGGTTCACAAACTAGGAATTTTTCTTGATGCGGACGTACAACATAAACCATATAACACAGAATTGAGATAAAAATAAGCTATACAATTTTAAACTATAAGGCTTTAGGGGGCATGCATAAAGAATATTAAATAAGATACAAAATGTAAAATATGGTAAGATGACAACAATTGACATAGAACAACAGTGGGATTATATTTACAGATGTGTATAAAGTAAGTGATATAAAGTGATAGCAGCGGATCTAAGTGTGGACACACCACACAGTGCAACAGAGCACAAAAGTGGATGGTCCAGCCCTAATATTCACAGCTTTGGTGAATATCTGCTCATCAAAAATGAAGGTATTGTGTCTTTTACGTTTGGCCTGACACCCGACGTCACTGCAAACTCTGCAGGAGCAGTGTTTCCCTTCAGCTTTACTGGTTTGGCAGGAGGGTACGGCCACACGTGCACGCTGCTGGGGAAAATAAAGTGTTTTTAGCAAATGCTATTTGCAATAATTTATTTTTGATTTCTATATGATGCATATTTTATTTAATTTAAGCACCTGTAAAACATGTGTTATAAAGTTTGAGTAGGCTGTGTAATATAGGTTATGTAGGCTATCATTATTTAATTGTCACATGATTTTCCTCATATTCATGTTTCATATTTCTCATTGAGTTCCACAGGTTATGATCTAATAGGACAAATGTAATAGTCTGTGTTTTGTATAAAACAAGAGGAACCAAAATCGGTGTCTAAGTTTACAAATCGGAATGGATTAGTGTAAAGACGCTCGTTTTAATGACGGGTGATTAGCACTGCATAATAAAAGGATATTGTCCTGCCAGGGCGGGGGGTGCTGATGGCCCGTCCTGCCAAGATAATGGGAGGGGAAACTCTGAGGAGGTAGTTCCATGTCTCGGAGTTCCATGTCTCAGAGTTCGTCCTCGTTCGTCCTCGTTCAGGAGGCAGAGCCCAATCTGAACACTGATTGGCTAAACTCGCTCATTATATTGTGTTGTGAAGCTTCTCCAATCAATTTAGGAACTTGCTTTTACTTTAGAAAGTACCAGCGTTAGTAACACAGCGCCGTTTGCTGGACAAAAGCAGGCACTGCAGTTTCATTATAGTATATTTGACACCTCACCGGTTCCATGTAAAAGCAGATGGAGAGAGGTGTTCCTGGAGACTATTGCGGTCGAAAACGCTGCCAGACTCCAGACGACCAAGGCTCATTTATTTATTGACTTAAGAAAAATGGGAACAATCCAGATGAAAACAAATGTAAATCTTAGAATGGAGTATGAAGTTACGTAATGTTTAAAAAAGGGATATTGTATGTTAATTATGGCAGGTTTTTCCAGTCTGGTGCGTCCGTACTCAGTTCTGGCGTTTGTTTCCTCAGAGCGGTGATGAGGTGAAGGCGCTGAAGAACCCGCGGTACAGGGACCGCGCCGAGAGCCGACGACAGACTGTGGGCAGCCAGGGAGCGTTTCAGCGAGACGACGCTCCGGCCTCAGTTCACGAGTGAGTAACCTGCTCTGCTTCAGAAACACACCGCTCCTAACGCTGCTAACTGTTAAATATATGCAAATATGTGTGTGTGTCCGACAGAGAGATCAGCGAAGGGAACAAAGGGCGAAAGATGTTGGAGAAAATGGGCTGGAAAAAAGGAAGTGGCCTCGGGAAAGAAGGAACCGGCATCAGGGACCCGGTGAGTGCTCCTTCACACATTTACATTAGTTTAGTCGCCTAAAGGTAGATACAGACGGCAACGCGGCCTCGCCGAGGGGGAACACAACCTTTTCCCTCTTTTTAGCCATTTTCTGGCAGACTAAACATTTATCACACACCAATAAAGGCAAGCCAAAACCAGGTCCTTGTGGATGTTTATTTCACTTTAGATTGTTCAGTAGAAGCAGAAAGGTTAACTAACGTTAGCATACTTCCTGCTTAGCCTTGTCTGTTTGTTATGTATTTATGGACTGTTGAACCACTTTGCTCCTCTCCATGTCTCTGTTTCTTTATTTAGTAGAAATAAATATTCATACTTCAGCGTTTGTTAAAGGGACTAGAAGCAAGTTGGTCATTTTTATACTCACTACTGCCACCTCAGGTCTTGCGTGTAACTGCAGCTTTTATATTAAGCTCATGCATGACGGCACTTCAGACCTGAAGTAACACCTTTTTGAGTGACAGTGCAGGATTTTAGAGGCAGTTGTGGTGAACAGGTCTGGGCTCATTCTACACATTAGGATATGGCTAGAACATGTAGGGGGAGGAAAATACTTAATTTTAACATTTTTAAAAGTATAGTATAGCAGTGTTTCCCACAGATTTCAAGGACACCATAACAATGGTTTAGTTTGACCAGTGCAGTTCATTTATTTTCTATTATAACTTTATTAGTTTGTTTATTTGTTTGAGTAGTTAACCTGCTCAAAGGGAGTGGGCCGAAGCCAAAGGCTTATAAGCGCCCACCCCAAAAATAAAAACAATAACATTACATTTAACATTTGCAGGGTAGCAAATCATAAACAAAGGAACATAGAGCAAAGTAACAACAAATAATGAAGAACAATAAAAAAAAAACAGCAAAGTAAAGAAACAACAACAAAAGAATGTGCTACAACTCATATCTAAGAAATATAAACTCTTTGTAAACGTTTTTAAAATGTACCAGGTTATTGCAAAGTTTGATGTTTTGATCTAGATTATTCCATATGTCAACACCACGTCTCGTGGGACACATGCTTTTCATGGTTGTTGAGTATTGTTTATCGAAGCTCATCTTATCTCTCAAGTTGTATTTGACTTCTCGTTTGCAGAACATATTTGTATACTTTCAGGAAGTGGCTTTTGTGAGGCTTTGAACATGATTTGAGCATCTTAAATTCAGTAAGGTCCTCAAATTTCATTGTTTTTGATTTAAAGAATAATGCATTAGTGTGATCACGGTATCCAGCTAAATGGATTATTCTTATTGCCTTTTTCTGAACTTTAAACAATGGGTCAAGATTACTTTTATACACATTTCCCCAGATCTCTACACAATATGTTAAATGGGGAAGGATAAGTGAACAGTATATAGTTTATACTGTAGAGCTTTGTTATCAATGATATATTTAAATTTATTCATTATGGCTGAAATCTTTGCAACTTTACTTTTAATTTTATGATGTGAGGTTTCCAGCTGATTTTATGATCGAGTGTTACACCAAGAAATGTACATTCATTACACGATTTCCAAAGAACATTGTTTTGGTTTTCGTAATGTTTAGAGACAGTTTGTTTATGCAGAACCAATCTTTCAATTTATCCATTTCTTCTGTAATCTCGATCACCATTTGCTGTAAGTCTGCACCTGAGAGTATGATTGTTGTATCATCTGCAAAAAGGACCAGTTTAAGCTTCTTAGAAACCAAGTACAAATCATTGATATGTAATAAAAATAGTTTAGGTCCCAGCACCGATCCCTGGGGACACCACACACTAGGGTATCACACATGGATCTGCACTGCCCCATTTGAACATACTGTTTACGGTTTGTTAAGTAGGATTAAATCCAGTTGAATGCAATACCTCTTATCCCATATTTTTGTAGTTTGTTCAGGAGTATATTGTGATCCATAGTGTCGAAAGCCTTTTTAAGATCGATGAAGATACCTATTGAATACTTTTCCTTGTCGATATTATTAGTGATTTCCTATATGAGTTCCATTAACGCGAAAGCGGGAGATCTGCTTTTGCGAAAGCCGTGTTGACTGTACTTATAGTCTAACCTGTGAAAAAAAAGTCATATACAAACACATATCCAATACAGATTTGTATCGGATACTTAGTTCATGGTGTGTTTGTTTGTTTGCAGAAATCGAATAACCTTTAATCCTGTAGTGATATAGATATTTAAACTGGTGGTGTAATATTCTACTTTCATTGGGCCAATTGAAATTGCTTGTTTTAGATAGAACATAATGATTATTAGCATACCACATTAAACAGGAGGCACCAGGGACATGGGATATTTGTGCAGGGAATAACACATTTATGACTTTAAAATAGGCATTAAAATAATATTTTACTAAAAACAATGATACTATATGGTGTCTCTGTGGCCCACAGGCATGAACAATAGCGCCAAGGGCTTCAGCCTGATTTAGTCTCACATATTTGAAGCCTACCTTCAAGTGTATTGTCAGTAAATTGTTGTTCTAAAAAGTTAGGCTGGAATAGGCTAAATGGCACGAGCCCTCCACCTTTTCACTGGAACCACGTTGACTCGTCTCCAAATGCGCGCGGCTAATTAGCATAATTAATTCTGCGAAAATAGCGTGAGCGACCTGTGGCTTTTGTCACTGTATTGGCCTGATTGCAGTCAATTACAATAAATATAAGGAAAGAGAAACTTTAGAGGTTAAAACGAGGAGAGAAAGAGCTCTGCCTGTGACTCTTTCTCTGACTCTGCACCTTCCACTTCTTAGCAGGCAGAGGCAGGACTCACCTCACCTTTAACTGTCATTTATGACAAGAAAGTTGCATCTAAGGTCCGCTAGAATAGGCTAGTGTTAAATAAAAGCACATAAGAGCGAGGCAATATTTCTCTTTCCTAGCTTAGTGTCATTACATTGCAGAGCCACCTCATCAAAGTCACTGAGTTGAAGCGCGCGGTGCTGAACACCGGTGTTTGGGCTGAACCATTTGGCACATTTCTAAAGGGGTGTCAGGGCCCTGAGATTCATCCATCATTATTGTCTGTGCAAAATACTGTCCAGCAACCATTGTATTTCAGCCCTGTTTTGTTCAATTCTTATATCAATTATGAGGACATTTAGAAAGTACAATGCAGAACGCTTTTCGCAGCACTTTTGAGGGCCCCTACCCTGCCCTGGGTACTCGGTACCCTTTACCCCCCCAGTCGACGCCCATGCCCGTAAGCCTTATAGTTCACGGTTATGGCTCAATATACTTCAGTGTTCACGCTCCATTACCTGAACTCGCTCACACATTTCAATGGCGGTGGTGGTTTGTTTGGTAACTGAATTTGGGAGCCTGATTGACCCACGCATGCACAGTCGAGATGGGCATTTGGCTTATTGTAAATGTGCAGATCTTCTACACATGATTGTTCTGTTTTATGGTTCTTGACAACAAATATTTGAGTATAGCTATCGAGAAAAGTATAGCTCAGGTATCGGTATTGAAAACCAAGCATCGTTAAAGTACTGGTATCAAAAAAATGGAAAGGTACCCAGGCCTATTCCTAACTTTCATATTTGCAGGCACATTTCACAAGTTGCAGGATCACTTCTCAGGGTCACTTTCACAGAAATGCTAGAAAACTCACCCGAAACGTCATAAAAGTGATACAAATGAGTGTTTTACCCACAAATGTCTGAGTTGACAATATGTTGTTCCACTACCAGAACAAAATCGGGTATAGTTTTACTTTACGTTCATATTTTTAGTTCCGTCTTTTGATTTAGTTTTTTAGGAGTGAACAAAATATCTGCAGATTTTCATCCCAACTTTAGTCACAGATTCCTACGTGACTGATTGTGGCTGTCTTTATTTAAATTCTGAATAAACTGTGTTTCCTCAGATCGAGCTGAAGGTGCGGAAGGCCCAGTCCGGTCTGGGCGCCGTCGCCGCGGTGGCGCTGGACGACCCGTCTCTGAGTAAAACACGGAGTCAGCTGAACTGGGACAAGGCCCGCGAGCGCTTTAACGACACCTGTCTGCCCCGCGCAGCGCTGCCCCCTGCTGGAGGAGGAGAGGCTACTGCAGCCACCTGGGTCCGAGCGGAGGAGCCACAGGGGGCGCCGGAGAGCTGAGGCAGGAGTCTGGCTCCATCAGAAGAACATTTGAAATATTTTGGACATTGAACATTTCATTTAAGGCAAGCCACTGCAGGTGAATAGGAAAAACAACTCTACGTGTAGAGACATCAATTTGAAACTCCTACTGTAGATTACTGACATAACATTGCGAATATTTTCAGCGACAAAATCTACATAATGAACAGAGCCAGGTTTAAAGGTATAGTTTTATTTAGTGACTTATTAGTTAATATTTGCTCTGAGGGATTTGGGATCTTTTTGAATGAAGTAATTTCTCCTAACGTTTTAAGTTCAGAGCCCAATAAATCAGGCAGGAATTATATATTGGAAAATGTGTAGGAGCTTCTAAAGTGGAGATGTTGTTAAAGAATGAAAACCTCATTTGGAGAAAACGGCCCTGAAGTTTAGTCACTTTTTTGTCTTGCACATGCGAATCACAGCCTCATCACGGTCACAGCCTTTCATGCTACACGTGGATGCCAAACATGTCAGTGTTTGTGTATAAGCGTGGGAAAGACGAAGGCTCACTAGCGACAAAACGTCATAAAATAAACCTTGTAAAGGTTTTTTTTATTTTTTATTTGTTTTACATTAAAACTAAAAAAGATTTCAAGGACAGAAAAAAAACATGTTTCGCCTGCAGTGTCTCGCCATGAAGTGGCATTATAAAGCATAACATTTGACTTTCTGCTGCTGTAGATACACTGAATGTTTGTTTTTATTTATCAAATTGCATCAAAACAAAACGAGGCTGAAATGAAGTAAATTCAGAAAGTCTGTCTTTAACCTTTGTCTCATTTTGAGACTCCTGTGTGTTTAGTGTAATTTAGGAGCTGAACAGTCAGAGAGCCAAGTGTGTTTTCTGTAAATAAGACTTTTGTTTCTTTGTTTCTGAGGCTGAATGTCTGTGGGCTGACATGGAAAGAAGTGCCTACATTTCCCAGAATGCATCAGTGTGGAGGGCCGCTGTGGTCACGTGACTGAGCTTTACGCTTTGGGACCAGTTTAAAATAAAAAATAAATGAGCTGGGGATGAACTTTCTTAATAAAATCTTTCTGTATTTATTGTCTTAGTTTGGCCATTAGCAGTATCATTTTTCAGACTTACTCAAACACGCCTATTTCAACAAAATGGGACTTATTTTAGCAAAGTGCCCAGGTCTAAATGAGGCGCTTCCAAGAGAAAACTTGGTGAAAGTGAAAATTTTTTCTGTGTGGGAGAAATCCACATTCATCCAAAGGACAGAACTGGGACTCACTCCTGGCCCTTAGCAAGGCTGGATTTATGCAGGGGCTTACAGGGGCTAAGCCCATGGGCCCAGCAGGTTGAAGGGGCCATGGGCATAAGGACAAAAGGAGAGAGTTCCCTCTCTCTTTGCGGACTCCCTCAGATGACTTTGTACCCAGCCCTGGCCCTTAGGTACAGGATGGTTGCTCAGTGACCGTTTGGAAACTCCAGCTCTTATGTCACATCCAGCACCTAATGATTGATAAATAAGATAAAGAAAATGTCAAACCAAAGAAAATGGATTCAAAACCGTTGTTCCTCGAGTGCTAGACATGAGCTAACCGACCCTGAAGTGGCCCGCAGGTTGAGAACCACTGCTCCAGTTCTGTCGTGTCATATGAACTTGGACCCGCCCCGCCCTGCAGCTGCTCAGGCCCTGAGCCAATATTGACACTGAACCTCAAAGATGTGTTCAGGCACAATCAGAAACAACAGGCTCCACCAGTTCACCACAAGGAGATTTACAGGTGAAATACTCAGGTCAAAGTCTCTACAAAGTCCTTAACAGAGGAGAATGTTCCTAAAGCACTACAAGAGAAACTGCACTTCCCCCAAAGTTTCACGCAGAAAATTGCCAAATGAAATAACATAAAAAGTCATTCAATGAATTTTGTCCAAATCAAATGTCATTAAAAAGCGTTAAATCTAATTTTATTTGAAAATTATGACATCGCTCATCTATTTTTATTGTATAAATTGATTGAAAATGAACCACATTTTGCTCGAAAGGTTCCATTTTTGTCCAGTTCTCAGGCTGGTTCAGTCTGTACAGAAGTGCCCAGGGACCAAACTATTCAACTGTCTGAGGTTGTTGGATGTTGGAAGATGTCCATGCCCCACAAAGCACCTGGTCCTGACTGCTTGGGTGGATGCGTCCTGAAGCTGTGCGGCAGCTCTACTCTTTAAGGTGCGTTCAGACCGAACGTGCGTCCACGCTCCGTCAGCCTCTAGTTGGACGCCAAACATTGCCGCTTCACACTCGCGAGAAACGCCTGTTTGCTGGCGCGTGAAGTTTTGCAAGCGTCATAATTAGGAGGCGTGTCATACAACTCAGGCCGAGCGCAAACCGCCATGATCAACTTGTCCTCCATGCTGCAGGTCAGGGGCGCAACTACCGCAACTACCCCCCCTCCCACACACAAATACACACATGGCTCTTTGATGGTTGTTTCTTTTATTGTCGCTGTCAAAGCCTTTTGGATAAGAGGCGAAACGTTCGACTTCAACTACCAAGTACAGAAGATGACTCAAGAACCTTCATTGAAGATTGACAACACCTGTACGACAGAGCCTACACAGACACATTTTTAAATGTGTCAGGAATATTGCAAAAATATCAAAGTGTGATTAGTAGCAATCCTTATGATCAGACTTGCATTTGTTGTTATGATGGGTTTTATCAGAAAAATGCAAACAGTCATTATGCCAGTTCCATTACATTCCATTGTCTGGAATAAGAACATATGCCAGACCATGATGGCGGCGGGCATCCGTATTGCGAGAATGGAACGCAGCCGCTAAGGACATTTCTTCTTTTTATTTCTATGGCTGTAACACCCACAGCTGAATGCTGATTGGCTGCCTCTGCACTGACTGACAGCTCCTGCGCTGTGTCTGTGAGAGCAGTATTAGCATTATTACAAAGAATATCACTCAGTCACTAGGAGTATCCCAAGTGGGCTTCGCTTTTTAATGAAAGATCATTTAGGAGCACAATTTCCAAGCAAAGACAAACTTTTTATAAATGTTATAGCATAGCATAGCTGGAAATGTAATAACAAACATATCAGAATGTATTTCAGAATTCCAAAATTATACAACCTAAATGTAAATATTTTTGGAACAAGCATGGAATTTGCCCTTTCAGTTCTGCAATATTAACATAATAGAGAAGTACATTACAAAATACTACAAAGGTATTATCCAACAAACGAGCTCATTTCAAAGTTTACGGATATAGATTCAAGTTGCAGCTTTTGTCAGACACTCACCGAAAATGTCACCCACCTTTTTTTCCCTGTTCATCAAGCTCTAAGTTTTGGAAAGACACAGAAACTTATTTATCCCAAAAATTGGCCATTACAATCTGCTTCAAGTTGGAGAACATAATAACTTACTTTACGCACCAAAAGAAAAAAATAGAAACAATAGTTAACCTATTTATCTTATTGGGGAAATATCATATACACAAGGCTAAATTTACACAGTCCAAACCCATATTCAAAGTACTCCTAATTGAGGTTAAAAATCACATGGACGTTACCAAATACATAAACACAAAAGCAATAAATCCAAATAACATCTATGAAGAACTGATATCTTAAATATGCTGTCTCTTTTAGTTTTAGTTTTGTTTTTCTTTATGATTTTGTCTTGTCTTTTTGCTTGTTTTTTGCTTGCCCTTTTGTCTGCTTTTAGTCTTTATAGTTTGGGAAAATTCATTGTTACATCCGCCATGTCTGTAGCTGATGACATGCATTCTCCAAAGACTAATACTAGCTAAATACAGTGTATAAAATGGAGAGAGGAAAAAAATAAATAAATACTGTCAAAGTGTTTTGATGTGAAAATGGTTTGCCTGGTGCTGATTCCATGGTGCTTAACGACGTGACACCAACTCTAAATTATAATTATATTGTATGATGCCTCAAGCAATGTAAGTAAAAACTGAAAGGATTGTGAATGTGTACGAATGTAAATAATGTACATATGTAAATATATGCATAATTGTAATTTAAAAAATAAAGTATTAGCGTTAGCGTTAGCCGCTGTCCCTGTGAAGCTGCAAGAGGAAACTGAAGCTGTTGAGACCAAACATGACAGTGATAGACTTTATTTCAGTCATGACTGAATGGAAGCTTTTAAAATAATGTGTGGGATAAAAGATTTCTGTGGAGAGTAAAACGTGTTTTCTGGCGTTAGCTCCTGCTTTAGCTGCTATGAGCCACATACAGCTGCACCATGACACAAGAACAACAGCTCAGTTAGCCCTGATGTGGACCTGGTCTAGTCATAAAAAATGGTTGCTATTTTCAGAGATGAATTCTAGGATTTAATGTGTGGTTTTATTTTGTGACATATTGTTACGAAGATTTTGGACTTTGGATCTTGTTTCGTTTTTTAATGAGCTTCAAGTGAAATAAATTCTCCCTGTTTCTTTGGTTCAAACTAGGGCTGAAACAACGAATGAGGTCTTGAAATATTAACGGATGAATGTGTGGCGTTGTCTTTAGTTTTATTTAAATTGAATCCTGCTAAATTATACCATCACCACTCGTCTTGCTACATTTGACGTTGTTTTTCGGCAGGATCATTGTTTAAAAAGAGGCTTATGTTCCATCTGTAGGCTATTGAAATGTTACCGCTACGTTTGGCAAACAGCAGGTGTAAATGCTTTAGTTTTCCTCCTACAGACCCTTAATCAGACCAGCCATGTGTCTTTTGTGTTTTGTTTTGTACATGCATGCCTAAGTTTGATATTTTTGTTTTGTGTTTGATTACAGTAAATGGCACATAGGCCAATGGTCATGCTAAGGGGTGAATGGGTTGTGAATTCTGGGAATTCATTGAATTCATTCTGGGAATTCATTGAATTTTTCATTGTGTTCTCTGTGCAAAATGTGTGTTATGTTCAAAAACAAGGCAGCAGTTTGGAGTGTTTTAGACGGAGGTATCGAGGATGCAGCAGCCTTGCGCCCTTAGTCGGTATGGGGCCAAGTTGGTTTTTAGACTTTGAAGTTGGTTGTGTGACGCTACGGAGTCATTATACCATCACCACTCGTCTTGCTACAAATTGTTTTCTCAAAAAGAGCAGGAATTACCTTTAAATAGTCCAATTAGGTTCATTAGGTCTTCTACTGATGATGCCGTTAGGTTCTTGTAGCCAGACCTTTATGTTGATTTTGTACCTGACAGTTTCGGCTGCAACTGTGGCCTTCCTCAGAGGTCGAGAGTGTCAGGTATGAAATCAACATGCAGGCCTGGCTATAAGAACATAATAAATGTCGTGTTTGTCATATTTGTGATAAAGTGAGGGAGTGTTTTATTGTAAATAAAAAATATTGTAAATATGATGTGTCTGAGTCTCAGGACAATGATCCACTCAGAAAGCAAAGGACACTTTTACGAACTCTTCCAAACTTTTAAACCCTTCCAAACTCTTCAACACAAAACTTTTCTAAACCAAACTTTCCAAAACAAGACTTTTCCAGACTCTTCCAAATCAAACTTTTTCAAACTTTTCCAAACAGCAACAACTACTACTACTACTACTACTATGCTTCTCAAGTGGCTGCTACAGTAAAAGCTCCTGATGTGTTTTCTCTTCTTCTATATTTAGAGCCGCGTCACGTGAACCAACGACAACACAAGCCTCATTGTTGGGAACTTTTCGCAGCGGCAAACTTCAAAGTACAACCCGCGGGATAAAAGCCTCGCCCTGAAGCTCCCATTTCAATCCAACGATCAACAGCAGATCAAAGCTTCATGAGTCACTGCCCCTGTACCATTGGGCAGGACACCTCCACTTTCTCTGTGACGTGACCCGAGGCTGAGGGCGCAGAAATGCATATTCAGAAAAGTTATTAGTGGTTGTATCATTTTTCTGAAATATCCCTAAAACAAAAATCTTGATCGTGTTATTGTATCTGAAAATGGATTGATCCGATCATAAAATCTCACACTAGTCACTAAATAGATTTTAGTAGAAATAGCTTACACTTGTATTGCACTTTACAAGCCTGTGTTAAGTTTCTCAAAGCTGTAGTCATTCATTTTGGCCTATCATACATGTTTTTAGTGGTAGGAGAGTGCCCGGAAGAAACCTGCGCAGACTCGGGCTGGGTACTGTTAAATTATACTGGTTTGGTATTAAAAAAAAAAAGAAAACCTGTTTTGATGCTCTTGGTCATAAAGGAAGTCACTTGGTTGTTTGAACTCAAATAAATAACTTTCCCAAATTTTTTGGCAATTGTTATCCTATATTTGAATTCCATATTTTCTCCCCATTTTCCCCTAATCCCTCCTCAATGTTTTTTGAATCTTTCCCCCATTTTTCCCCAAAGAAGCTTTCACAATGGAGAAATTCACTTGTTACATTCTCAGGAAGACTCAGGGTGTGTAGGATAGACAGGAAATGTGAATGTGAACAGTTAAATAGTAAAAATAGAGGTATCTTATATACAATGACTACCAAGAACTTTATGGGGACAAAAAGTATAAACAGTAAAAAATAAAGTCATAGTGCAAGTGGTTGATAAAGTGATGCAGATAAAGTGAGAGATTATTGCATGTACAATGTTTAGTAATGCAAGCAATAAAGTAATATTTCTGTGACAAAATGAGATGAAAACTAAAGTCAAAGTCTAAAACAGTGACTAAAACCTGCAGATATTTCAGTCGACGCCTAAAAACTAAATCAAACGTAAAAGAAGGGACTAAAACATGTTTAAAAGAGCCCATATTGTTTCAGTACAAAACATGAAGCTCATAACAACATAAAACGTTTTGTAATAATGACTTGTGCTGTGTTCAAGGCCACTGGTAACTGGGATTTTCCCACATTTTTCCTACTTTAAAATGACAACTTCTGATGTCAGAGTGCTCAGCTGAATAAAGTCATATGTAAACAACACGGCTAATGCTAGTGCAGTTAGCTAATCAGACGCTAACGTTATATTAGCTATCAGATATCATTCAAAACATGCTACATCACGTTATATTGAAGGGTGTGACCAAAAGGTTCATGTCTTGTTACAGTTTGATCATTAGCTGCAGCTTCTAGACTGTGGGACGCAATGGCTGCATACATCTGTATCTGAACAAACTCACTGTGATCGTCTCCAGTTCACATGTTGCAATACCACTTCTAACCGTAGAAATAAAAAGTAGAAGCGGCATTCGATCCAAATGTATGCAGACAATTAGCAAGTAGACTAGTCCGGGAGGCAAATCTTTTTATCCCTAGGATGGGAAAGGCCAGATTTGCATATCGACTCCCTGATTGGTCAGATTCATACTAATGCCTGAAAGACACCTTTTGTAAAACTCCACTATCCTTAAGGTTAGGATAAGGGTCAGTCAGGGATACGGTTAGTTTGGATTAGTTTAAGATAGCGTTGTTTTGTTGAGGTGACGTCATGGTTCCTCTCATCACTGGCTGCTAATGTCGGCGACTGGCCAATCAGGGTGCGGCAGGCCTTTCCCATCCTAGGAAAATTGCATCCGGGAGTCTTTTACGAGTCCATTAGCCTGCTCAATGTATTTTCCTACAGCCGTTAGCATTAGCTTGTTCAATGTATTTTGCTATAGCCGTTAGCATTAGCTTGTTCAATGTATTTTCCTACAGCCGTTAGCATTAGCTTGTTCAATGTATTTTCCTATAGCCATTAGCATCATAGAAATAAAAAGGAGAAATGTCCTTCGTGGCTATTGATCACTTCTCCTACCTCCTTCCTAACTGACAGCACTATTCGGACATAGCGGACACACATCCGTTTTGTCCCTAAACCTCTTACCAGTTTGCTGGTTTCGAATGTAAGCTAACATTAGCTAAAAACAGTATACAAAGTGGAGAAAAAAGCCGTGGAACAACTCTGCTAGCTGTTGAGTCACTGCTGGTAAATCCATCTAACACACTGGGGTGTCCAAGTGCCAAGTGTTTTAATGTGAACAACAACTCCAGTATTTTAGCTTTTAAATGTACATTAGTTTATTATTGCTGCAAATCCCATGATGGTTAGCGATATGACATCACATTCCTGAACTCTATAGCCGTTAGCATTAGCCTGCTCAATGTATTTTCTCTATTGAGAATGAGGAGTTACGTGCAGAGTTGGGGTGATTTGGGGGGGGCTCTGAGCCTGTCGGACATATTGGCTGCGGATTGGGGGCACACCCCCAGAATTTCACGCATTCCTCATATTCCAGAGCACTTTAAATTTTGCGCATTTACGTTTTTGGCGAGACAGAGACGGATCTATGAATACGACAAAGAAAAGACAGAAAGTAAAGCAATGTAAAGAGATAAGGCGAAATAAAAGGGACCTTACAGGAACAAGCTCATACCAAGAGTAAAACAGCGGTATTTGGAGAAGCTTGCGGACATTCAAAACATCAACACACGAGCTCCTGCAGCGGAGACCTGGACCATTTACCTCCGTGCACATACATGGACACAGTAAACTACATTGTATTTGGTGTAAGTTACTACACTATGCAGGAGTTTAAAAGCCACAAGTCTTTGGAAAGTTACGAGACTTTCTGCTGTGGGTCCAGGACTTGGCTCTACAAGCCTCCAGCTGCTGAAAACAGCTGTACTGGCAAAAGTAACTTTCCTCACATGCGTTTTAGTGTGTTGTCATTACATTGCATTTAGCGGACACTCTTGACCAAAATGACAAAGTAATAAAGTGTGTGTTTCGTAAACACTACATTGTTACGAGATGTTCAATGTACACAAACGTTTCCAACATGTTTTGACAGATCAGAGACTTGCGCTCTTTGATGCTGTGTCCAGTTCTGTAACCTAAAAACCTGTATCCCATTGTTTCTACGTTTTCCATGTCTATCGTGTGAGGTATTGGAGCAGTTTTTAACGCAGCAGTGACTTCCAGGCGGTAAAACAGTGCGGAATAGCAAGAACCTCCACTACTACCGCGTTAACAACACACGTAAACGATGTGTATTGCCGCCGGACTGCAACCATTATGGCGGCGAGGGGGATCGGCGGGGGGGCTCTGTGCCGTGACGACAACTACTCATTCTCAATAGTCGTTAGCATTAGCCTGCTAGCCGAGCCAGATATTTTCAGCTGTTGTCAATCATCGACCACATTTTGGTCAAAGTCTTGTTAGAAATCATTCATGAATGTACAGACATTTGGAGATTTTAAAATTAGAATGTCATGAACAAGTTCATTATATTGGGCGGCACGGTAGCACAGCGGTTAGTGCTCGTGCTTCACAGCTAGAAGGTCCCTGGTTCGATTCCCACCTGGACGGGGCCTTTCTGTGTGGAGTTTGCATGTTCTCCCCGTGTCTGCGTAGGTTTCCTCCGGGTACTCCGGTTTCCCCTACCACTAAAAACATGTACAATAGGCCAGGATGAATGAGAGTGTGTTTGAGAGTGTGAATGGGGGACGACGGATAGAAATTAGCCCAAGGCTACAATCCGGTGTGGCGTGTTTACATGCATGAGACCCATGTATGTTCATTAACATGCACTGTCCCAACCAAATAAACCAATAAATAAATAAATTTATTTCTGTAATTCCACTTAAAATGTGAAACTAATATATATAATACAGACTCATTACATGCGAAATGACATATGTCAAGCCTTTGCTTGTTATAATTTTGATGATTATGGCTTACAGTCCATTTTAAAAATATTCAAATTATTTATGTTGTTTTTTTACAAGCTGTGACCACCACCAACCATCATTGACAAAAGCCTCAAAAGGTAATAGCAAAAGAAGTTGGATGTTCTCAGTGCTGTATCAAAGCACATTCATAGAAAGTTAAGTGGAAGGAAAAGTGTGGAAGAAAAAGGTGCACAAGCCGCAGGGATGAGCACAGTCTGGAGAGGATTGTCAGGAAAAGGCCATTCAAAGTGTGGGGACCTTCATAAGGAGTGGACTGAGGCTGGAGTCAGAGCATCAAGAGCCACCACACACAGACGGATCCTGGACATGGGTTCAGATGACATATTCCTCTTGTTGAAGCATCCTGGTCTTCCATAACACCTCAGCAGTGCCACAGGCTGAGAGCATCCATGCCACGCAACTGCATTAAGGCCGTCATTCAAGTAAAAGGACCAAACCAAGTACTGAGTAAATATGCATGATTATAGTGTTCAGAGGGCTCACATTTCTCTGTTTAAAACATAGACCGTAAAAAATAATAGACAACTCCTCCCCGTTGCCATAATAACTACTACTAGGTGGAAATCATGGCGGATTTACAGACTCCTCCTCCCCTGACGTAGCATGTTCCTAAAAAGGGCAAAAAAAGCGGGATCTTCACTG
The DNA here is from genome assembly GCA_007210695.1 of Neogobius melanostomus. Classification (NCBI taxonomy): domain Eukaryota; kingdom Metazoa; phylum Chordata; class Actinopteri; order Gobiiformes; family Gobiidae; genus Neogobius; species Neogobius melanostomus. The sequence goes on from VHKM01000729.1 coordinate 312,627, forward strand.
TAGACTCGGCCCTCGCGGGGCGTGGAGTTCAGTCTTAGCCACGCCCGCGCCGTTAGCTCTAATGCTATAACGGCCTGTCAATCAAAGTCCGGCTCTCATTGATTAAGCAAGATTTTTAAAATGTATACTGCAAAAACCAGCCTGGTTTCTTTAATTGTGACTAACCCAGTGTTATCACAGGAGGAATATGTAACTGTAGAAAGTTCCCAAAAATTAGGCACCGGGCTTTAAAGTTGTTTTAACGTGTCTAAAGTGCAATGGATTCTAATGGGAGACTAGCGGCTAAATGGAGGTACTACAGCAATGGCGGACCAATGGCGGCCCTAGTGTCGCGGTCACAAAGCAGAGCAGCCAGCGGCCGTTGGTTTAAAATCATTCTATTATTGATTTCATGTAATATTCTAATCTTCTGAGATTCAGAATTTGGGGTTTTTACAAGCAGTGAGCCAAAATCCTCAACATTAAAACAAATAAAGGCTTCACATATGTCACTTTGCATGGAATGAGTCTATATCATATATTAGTTCACATTTTAAATTGAATTACAGAAATAAATGAACTTTTTCACAATATTCTAATTTTCACCTGTATCTTTAAAAATCGTGATGTATTGAGTATCGGCGTATCGTATCGTATGGTTATCGTAAGCCATATATTGCATACTGTATTGAACCGTGAGGGGCCCTGAGGTTCCCACCCCTAATGGGGATGGAACGTCAATTTAAATCGGGTCCAGGATTCGACGGCTAACAAGCTGTGCGCATTTGGAACAGGCTCAGAGCTGAAGGCATCTCAGTGTTCTCTACCATCCGAGCCTGTGTCCTCCATAAAGCCCCGCCCAGTCTCAGGTGAGGGGTCACTCAGGTGTAATGCTCTGTGCACTCACACGGTGGCGCTGTGGCGTTTGGAGCGTCTGAAGCCGCCTCTTTCCTTCACACTGCCCCTCTTCTTCTGGCTCTGGGCTCCTCCCATCCCGCTTTAATAATCCAGGCTCATGTGGTAATAATCCATCCAGACTCTGAGCGGGTCTGTGCGGCTCTGAGGCTCTGCTGTGGGCCGGAGCCTGCCTTTAACGCTCTCCCAGTCCTCGTCCCGCCTCCTGCTCCTCCTCCGTCTTTACACTCTGCTGTCTCGTGCCAAACCTCCCACTGACAGGTAGAAATCTAACTCTTACCTCCAGGTCAAGTTTAATGCTACGATTCTAGGTTTCTAATGCTTGAAACGCAAAAGCAAAAACATGTTTTGCACATATTTCATGTCTTAAGATTCACAACATTCCATCAAACATTCAAACCATTCAAAAGCAGATGTAGACACTTTTGAGCAAAAATATTGTGCACAATTTTAGCTAAAAGTGACATCTCTACTTCAGCAGCTCCTACAGACTCCAAAACATTTTTCACAGGGATTTTTCAAGATCCAAGACCTGATTTATGGAACTTTGAACCCAAAAACCAAGGAGAAATGTAACAGAGTTTGTTTCACTAAAACACTTTATTTTAAATGAAGACATTAAATGAAAGAAAATGGATTATGTGACGACTGTAACAAAACCAATTTCCCCTCAGGGATCAATGAGGATACTTCTGATAGCTACTACTCCATTACTTCCAACAGTACTACTACAAGTACCACAACTACCACGATGACTGTGTACTTTTGTGTTGCACAATCTCCTCTGTCCGGGCACGTCCCTCGCCACTGTTTACCCATGAGTCACTGCGCCATCAGCTGATACTGACACAATCATACTCTACGACTACTACGACTACTACGACTACTACTACCCACTGACAAGCCGTGACCAAAATAATAAACAGATTTTTTACATACGATGCAAAATACTGCAAGGTACACAGAAAAGCTTAAAAGAATAAAACCACCATTCTCACTTTCATTCTTTCCTTGACAACAGTTGTTTTTCTTAGACATTGGTTAGCTGCACTCAATAAATACATATTTCAACAATGTTATATTTGCATACACCATACAACAAAACTTGCGTGTGTAAAACAGACTTTGCATGTGTAATTTACACAAAAGAGAACAAAGCAAAAAAAAAAAGGAAAGAAAGAAATGTCAGATTTTTTAGTATTAATATACAGTTCTTCATCTTCTTTATCATAGTTTCCAAATACCTTTCTTTGTACATTGGTTTGAAGTTCTTCAGTGAGCTACAACATTTCAAGTCCTCCTTGAGTTCATTCCACAGACCGACCCCGTGCTTTTAGGGCAGTACTTAGAGTTTGTCTCTTGAAGTTCACTGGACCTCGCAGATTATATTTGCCATCTCTAATGCAGTTGGTTTAAGGTCAATATCGCTGTGATTCCTGGGTTTCCACGTGAAACAAAACCCGACTCAAAGTAGTTCACACAGTATTTCATCACAAAAAAATGACGACATTATTCAGTCTGAGGGCCGAACTTCCCAGACGACAAAACCAACACGGGGGCTCCACTACTGCTGATTCATGAAGAACTCATTTCTACAACAATCACTAAAGAAGCATTGTGGAATATTATCAGAAACATGGCCCCTGCTGACCACTCATAGGGCTGATGGCCACTCAAAGGTCAAATATGCATGAATCAAATAAAAATAAAAACAAATACAAATACATAAAAGCTTCCATAAATCCCCTTTCATGTGTGTAAAAGTTTTCAGGAATAATACAATCCTACGTTTGGGTCATCAAAGTAATCAGAGAAATTCTCCATTCCCCAAATAACAGTCTGTCAGTGTTGTTCTCTTTCAGAGCTGATCTCACTGGCCTGGAGACTCGTTGGAGACCAATTGGAGACTCGAGCTGCCGCTGGTCGCGTAGATGTCTCAGAGATAAGGCGAGTCTCCAGGTAGTCTCGGTGAAAACTAATATGTTTGGTTTCAGCGGAGACCACATGGAGACCAAGAGATCGAGAAGATCTCAAAGAGACGTATGGAGTCTTGTTGGTATCCGACAGGTCTCAGAGACATTGCAGGGATGTCACAGAAACGTCTCACAGGTTGAGGATAACAAATAGTGTTCACAATGTTGCCACAGCTGCTTGATATCATGTACAGTAGACCTCGCGGAGACCACCTGGAGACCTTTTTAAGTCTCCATGTGGTCTCTGCTGAAAATCAAACCTGTTCGTTTTCACCGGGACTACCTAGTGACTCATCTTATGGCCAGGTGACGTAGCCGAGACATCTCCGTACCCAGCAGCGACGCTAGTCTCCAACTAGTCTCTAATGAGTCTCCAGGCTGGTGAGATAGGCCTTTGTATGCGCGTAATTAGTCCGGGTTGCGGAGTTTCCGCAACTCTCTCCTGTGAGATACTAGGCCCTGAAGTCTTTTTAGTTTTGGTTACATTTGAGTGAGTTCTATATGTGATAATTGATCAGATGAATAGGTGTCCAGTCCACCTATTCATTATAAGTAAAGTTAATAAGTATTGTAAATGTGGACGAAGGTTGACAGGTGGTACGGACCCTTTCTAACATTTGTCAAAGAGCCATGTTTAGCTCGTCATCGTCACGTTAACATCAGGAAGATTTGTCATCATTGACAAAAACAACACTGCAGTCCGTTCAGCACAAACTATAACAACCACAGTCCCACAGTCCCTGGTGTCTTTGACCACTCAGACTCGAGTTATCTGTGGGAACACCTCCTGCTGCTCTGCTGCACCTATCCATGGGTTTCTACTCTTACCTAATGCACTATTGAATTCACTGCAGTGACGGGTTAAAAAAAGAGTCTGTAAAAGGCTGGAGCTTACACTTCCATTTTATTACAAAGCAGTTTGATTAAAAACAACGTTGATTTAACAATTGGTGAAAAATAGGGAAAAAACTGAGAAAACTCAAGAACGGAAATGTAAACCACCATTGGCAATTGTCTGATTTCCTTTGTGGAAGACGCCAGAAAGACATGAAGTGACCAACCGGATTGGGTGTCCACGAATATATTTCATCATAACTGTTAGTCACCACCCATCACTAGCCAAAACTGTAACGGGAAGATGGTCATTTACCAGGTTATAGACCGGCCTTTCCCACAGAAACAGCTCCGAGGGCCTTAGTTCGGAGGTTTTGCCGTTCCAAATGATGATTTTTAAGAACAATTGGTAAGAATTTCCCCAGTTGGAAAATTCACATACACGCTCGACTGGGTAAAACAACTGGGGAACTTGGGTCAAAACCAGCTTCCCGACTCCTGACTGTGGGAATCAGCTGATCTGTTCATTTATCCACAGTTTCCGACATACAAAACAAATGACACAAACCAACTGGGGACAACGAGCTCCACAGTTCACATGAAGGTTTTTGACTTCGTTTATGGTTAATATGGCTGGACCTATCCACATGAAACAAAAACTGTCCCAAAGTCCAATGTCAGAATGATGAAAGGACGTGGAGATTTGTGAAGCTGAAGAATCTGTCGTTGAACCTGATTATGTGAGGGATTAGGTCCAAACTTGTCATATTCATCTTTTATCTGAAAGTCTTTTCTACTGACCAACACCACACACATGTTTTTGAATACAGGTCACGTTGACGACGTTCTAGAACTAGGGGAGAGAGACAGTTTGGAAAGAAATGTCCAAATAATGTCCTAAGAATATGAGACAGTCATGTGACCTTAGTTCATACAAGTGGGTTGCATAAGTATCAGCTCCCCTTTAACTTTTTGACATTTGCCATGCTATGGAATACCATAAACATAAATATATTTAATTGAAATTTGATGTGAAAGACACCCACTGACACACAATCGTGAAGTGAAATGAAATTTATACATGATTTTGATTTTTTATATAAATAAAAACTGAAAAGTGGGATGTGCATAAGTACAACATGTGATCATTCAGAAATCTTCATTCAACTTCTCAAGGCAATTGGAAACACATCACACTTTCCAGTTTTTTATTCATAAAAAAAATAAAACTGTATTAATTTCATTTCACTTCACCTTTGTGTGTCACTTATAAGTGTGTGTCTTTCACATCAAATTTCAATTAAATATATTTATGTTTATGCTCCATAGCCTGGCAAAATGTCAAAAAGTTAAAGGGTACTTATGCAACCCACTGAATGTGCTGAGGGAGAAGACGGTGTATCTGTGTGGAGCAGGTTCTTGGGTGGAGATTTTTTGGACGGAGTTTGGAACAAGAGGAAACAGGTTCAGGATTAAGCAACTCTCCAGAAACAGCAAACTCACACTGAGGGTAAAGTGCAAATCCGTTTAAATAAGTGTTTGTAAAAAGCACTGTGATGAAAACGGGCCTGAATCGCCTGACAACCCGACGGGAACAAACCTTCAGTGGCAACGGTCCCTATATAGTACTGCGATAACAAGGGTATGCACTAGGGGTGGTCCATATCGTATCGTATATCGTTATCGCGATATCATTTTTTGATCGTTGTAATTTGTTATATTGCTGTGGACGCGATATAATTGCTGTTCCGCTCAGCTCCATCACAGCAGCATAAACACTGACTGTAGAACACGGGGACAGGAGCTTATAAAGTCAAATGACATGAAGGATGTAAACTGCAGATTTGTGAGAAAATTAGTATGCTGTAAAAAAAAAAGATTAAAATATCACTGAATTAATCTTCCCAATAGGCGTAAGGCTGGGATTTTGAAGTAATTTATCCATTGTCAATTATATCGTCAAATATATCGGTATCGTGATATTTCTTTTTATATCGTGATATAGATTTTAGGCCATATCGCCCTGCCCTAGTATGCACCGGATACTGCAGTAATGAGGCAATATCACAAAATATGTGTAAAAATCTTCCAAATGTAGTTAAGTCAGAGCCTGTAAAGTGTGGAGTCTTCTGGAGCGACTAAAGCGCAGATGTTGTTAAAGTTTAGTCTCTTTGTCTGCACATACACCCTGTGTATATTCCTCCCGTCTTTAGCCGCTGCTGTCTCCCACAAAGGAAATGACCATATTTGGATTACAGCGTCATCTCAGTCACTGCCTTTCCTGCTACACGTGGATACCAAACATGTCAGTATTTGTGAATGAAGAAGTGTGGGAAAGACCAGGGAGCCACACAGCCATGTTGGAGTTACTTCTTGGTTTAGTTTATTAGTTTATTTGAGCAGTAAACATTCTGCTTAAAAGGAGTGGGCTGAAGCAAGAGCTTATCAGCGCCCACCCCCAAAATCAATACAACATTTACAATATAGCATTGTAAAAACTAAGATGTTAAGGACAAAACTACAGGACAAATCTTTAGTCTCTAATCAATCAAGCCTTTTCACAAATGTCTTCTTTACCATTAACTGAAGAGGAATAAATAGTAGGACAATATCACCTACAAGGGCTTTAAATACACTGACAGTTGGAGTGGAGGGTTTCTCTTTCTCTATGTCTCTGAAACAGAAGCTGAAGCCACTTAGGCCCTGCAGCTTTCATTACTCTGGAAGAGGAGCGCCACCTGCTGGAGGACACTGCACACAGCCATGTCATGATTTAAAGGCCTGGCTGAACAGGGGAAATGTACAAATCCATTTATGGCCATAGAAACATGATAACATGTAATTGTTTGGGTGGTATTAGTTCAAGCAGACACTGTTTACTCATTCTTATGAGTTTAATAAAGATCAGACCACATGTGAGTCATTTAGTGCTGTAAGAAATTCCTCCCACTGTAAGTTTCTATGAGTAGCCCATTTCAACAAATGACTCTCAGTGGATAAGTGTTGAAATGAAATTTTGTAAATGTGGACGGAGGCTGACAGGCTGTACGCAGCTTGTGATAGACCGCTTCCACCACAAAAGGCACTTTTCCTAAAAGCACAGGCACACATGCCGACAGCGGCCTCAGAGTTGTCTTCAGCATTGGACAAAATCCGAAATCTTCATGCCTGACATTAAACACTAGTAAAACAGTTGGCATGGATTTTCATAAAACAAATAAGACTAAAGAGATGCCTGACATCTATGTGAATGGAGAGGCACTAAAAATGTAACGGAAACAAAATACTTAGACCAAACACTGACATTCAAAAAGCATGTTAAAAAGGTAACCAACACAATTAAATATAACATTTCCTCTCTAAAGCATATGAGGAACAGCCTGACAGTCGAGGCGGCTTTCACTTATTCAACGCCATGATAATTCCTCACTTTACTTACTGTTTATCTAGCTGGTCGCAGGCAAAGGAGACCACGCTCAAACTACAGAGATCTGTGTATAATCAGACTTTAAAGGCACTTGACAAAAACACTTCGTTATCATCATTGCAATATCCTGAGTAAGTACAAACTGCTCTAATTCTATACAATAATCTAAGAACTATATTCAAAATCACTAATAATACAGCTCCACCACCACTGAGAACTTTGTCAGACTTTTTTTCTGAGCAAAATACGAGAGCCACTGCAAATACAAACTGTGTAATCCCAAAAAGGCGGCCTTTACGCAGTGTGCCTTCTCATTTGGCTCCATTAAACAGTGGAATGAGCTTCCAGACTGTCTGAAACTGTCTGTAGATTCTAATAGTTTTACTCGAAATTTGAAAAAGCATATTTTAGATCATCAATCGTGTCAGCATTGATGAATGTATTGTAAAGTGTAGGGAATGTTTAGTTTTCTGTATACTCTTTTAGAAAAGCATATAATGTATTTTATATAGTGATTTTATTGTAGATTAGATTTATAGATTATAATTGTAATGTTTTGTACTCACCTGTCCAGGGACTGCAGATGGAAAATAGCTACTTCGCTAAATCTGGTACAAATCATCTCTTCTTTGTAAAAATAATGGTTTTGTACATTTTCCCTGTTTCAATAAACAATAAACTAAACTGTTTGCAAACGGTCTGATGAACCACTTTCTCCCATTTTTGTCTCATCTAGTAAAACGTAAAGTTTAAACGTCTTGTCATGTTTTCGTCAAAGAGCTGTTTGTTTCTGTGATGGTCATTAAAAGAAGAGGTGGGTCAATGTAATGACATTGTTATAGTCTTTGTTGACAAAAACAAGTATAATTGTGTAGAATAATTCAGTATCATCTCTGGTGATGTGTGCAAAATTCATGCTGGAGGGCCGCATTTAGCCCCCGGGCCTCACTTTGGGCACCACAATCTATGAAAATGAATGGTGGATTTAAAGCTAAATAACCCGATATTCACCAATGAATGAAATGAAAAAATTATTGTAAATATTGCTTTGTCCAAGGAGAAGAGTTGTGTGAGTGAAATCAACTGATTGTACAATAGTGCAGATGTGAAAATGTTGAGAAATACCTCATCTGTGATGGATCTGTCTGACGCTGCAGCTCCATCAGGAAAATCTGAGAAGAAAATAGAAAAAAAAAACATTATTTCAGCCACACTGCGGCGCTGTCTGTCATACGACACAACACGTGAGCCGAGCAAAGGAACCAAACAGAGGATGCCAAAGCTTTTCAAACATTCTGTTTCTGAAAGAAAACCTTGTGAATTAAAGGTGAGATAAATAGAACATAAAGAACATAAATACATGTTCTTTTTGCCCCTGAGGAATTTGAATTCGTGGAATTAATTCCATGAATTAATGTCCATGAAGCAAGTGTTATAAACCTAAGGCCAGACACTGCAGGTGAACAGGGAAAAACAAAGATATCAATACTGAGATCAATACAGTACCAGTTAAATGTTAGGAAACACACACTTTTTCTTTATTTCCAACAGTATTTCCATTGTGTGTTTGTCGACTCTGATTATGGGATTATGGAGGAAACAACTCCAAATAGGTTTTGAAATGGCCTTTTCTCCATGAGCTTCAGGTCCTTGTCCTGAAACAGTCTATGAAGTCAGAACCTTTTCTCTAACGGCGTCGTGAAGCTCAAGGAGAAAATGTCCAAAATGCAAAACAGTAGACTGGCACGGTGGCACAGCAGTTAGCCCTCCTGCTTCACAGCTAGAAGGTCCTGGGTTCGATTCTCACCTGGACGGGCCTTCTGTGTGGAGTCTGTGTAGGTTTCCTCTTGGTACTCCGGTTTACTTACCACTAAAAACATGTACAACAGGCCAGAGTGAGTGGTCGGTGGTGGTTGGAGTGAATGAATAATGACGACAGTGTAGTGCTTTGAGAAACTTGGTAATACAGGCTTGTAAAGCGCAATACAAGAGTAAGGCATTATTATTATTATTATTATTATTATTATGAATCGAACCAAAAGGCGGATATTTAGAAGAATTGATTTAACTTTTTTGTGTCAAACATAATTCCATATGAGTTCATTGAAAGTTGAAAACCTTCAGGGAGAATCTACAAAACCACAGCGAACCCAGGCACGCCAAGTACTTAAAGGACGTTCTTTTAGACGGCCAAAGCAGACATGTTTCAACCATAAGGTCTTCATTGGGTCTTAACCTCTGAATCCCCACATGAACCGAGCACATTTGGTCCTGTTTGGCTTTACCCAAATCTAAAAGTGTCAAAATAGCTACGAAATCGAGACGAAAGCAAGGACACCGCAACTAAAAAGCGTCAAAAAGTGACACAAAAGATGACGAAAGTGCAGCAAACTTCAAACTGTCAAAAACGACCAAAATGTGACAAAAACGCAATAACAAAGCCATAAAAAAGCAACAAAGGAGCAACAAAAAAATGAGATGAAAAAAACCGTGAAAAAAGTGACAACATGGCAACAACAACATTTAGATCAGTGTTGTAGTTCTTAGCTTTCAAATGAGGCGTTACACTAACACGTAGGCTTCAGTGTAGAAGCTTTTAGATTAGATTTTATATATGATATATGCACCTATACAAACTGTTGGAACACATTTGGACACCGAGAGCAACAGTCTTGAAATAGAGGAACAAACAATAAAAAAAAAAAGTGCTTCAAAACTTTTGATGGATTGCAAGTTTTTTGCAATTTTATCTAAAAATAAGGTGTTTGATACATACTAGTTATTAGTAAAAAAATAAATAAAACAAATCTCCTTGTTTTTGATTTGAAAGCTCAGTAAATCTGTGAGGACTTGGATATTGAAAACTCCCTGTTGGAGCTGCCGGAAACGGAAGCTGAAGAGTTCATGTCGCTAGGAAATTCTTCTCATTCCAAATGAGAGGAAGTACTGACCAGTGCTGCAGTAGCTATGAGTAAAAGTACTGGTACTTGAGTAAAGTATGTGGATATTTCAGGCTTCGACAGCAGCAGCAGCAAGTGGAATCCTGTACTATAGTTATAATGCTACAAATGGAAGAATCTGAGCACATTTCATTAGATTTACAAACAGAGGAACCAGGGAAATGTCAATCATCAAAAGCAAATGTAGGCACATTCAGATAACGACAGGTTTGTGCGAGCTTTAGTGAAATACTGGAGTAACGTTTGGACAAAGCCGCTCAGGTCCAAAGTCTGTGGGAAAATCTGCGAGAATAAACCGTTATGTAACGTCCTCTAAGACAAACTTCAAGAAAATCAAACACATCACCAGATAAAAACACACAGTTTGCCCGTTGTCTACAGCCGTGGTTTCAAAGTGATATCTGTTATAAACTGTCTTAGAAATACAGTGGATTTGCCTTTGATTTGAGCTCAGTAATTGGTCAGTGGAAGAAGTATTTTTGCACTTAAATGATCATACAAAAATACTGATTCCACTGACCATTTCACCCAATAAGAATCAAATCCAAGCCTTTATTTGGTTCCAGGTACTTTCAGAGGCAAGTAGTACTCAGCTACATTTACTTGAGTTATTTTGGTAACTGTACTAGAGTAGTTTTATCATTCAATACTTTTTATTCTACTTGAGTAATATTGTAATAAAGAATCTTAAAACTAAAGTGACTTGTTTAGGACTTTAACCTCTTAACCCCGCCTTAACCAAGTATATTTTCACTTGTTCATTTTTACCCAAATCTAAAAGCTTCTCACCTGGAGTTTACAGCCTATTAGCCAGGGTCACGCCTCATTTGAAAGCTAAGGTCTACAAAATGGATCTAATAAGACTTTTCCTTGCTGCATTGTCATCACTAGTACAGCGGTTAGCACTTATGCTTCACAGCTGGAAGGTCCCGGGTTCGATTCCCACCAGGGACGGGGCCTTTCTGTGTGGAGTTTGCATGTTCTCCCCGTGTCTGCGTAGGTTTCCTCTGGGTACTGCGGTTTCCCCTACCACTAAAAACATGTACAATAGGCCAGGATGAATGTGAGTGTGTTTGAGAGAGTGAGTGTGCGACGATGGATGGAAATGAGCCCAAGGCTACAATCCGGTGTGGCTTGTTTACATGCATGAGACCCATGTATGTTCATTAACATGAACTGTCCCACCCAAATAAACAATACACTTTTTCGTCTTATTTTTGGTGGTTTTTGTCATGTTTTAAAGATTTTTTGTTGTTGCTATTTTGGGGGCTTTTTCATCACTTTTTTTGTCGCCAGCTTTGTTCTGGTGCGTTCTCATCCTCATTTACGTCTTGTTTTTGTCGCTATTTTGACACTTTGTCAAGAAGCTTTTAGATTGGGGTAAAGTTGAACTGGAGAAAATCTGCTCGGGTGCTTGGCGGGGGTTAACTGAGCGCATTTTCTCCTGTTCAGTTTTACCCAAATCTAAAACCTTCTTGACTGGAGCTCACAGCCCATAGGCCAGAGTAACACCTCATTTGAAAGCTAAGACCTACAAAATTGATCTAAGATTTTTCATCATGCTGTCGCCGCTTTGTCGTCACTTTTTCAACACTGCGTTTTTGTCGTTTTTTAACTGAAACATAAATCAGACTTTTACTCTCTCACAGTACTCAAGTATTTTTTTTTTTTGCGCGTTTGGACCTGACTGTAACTTTACCGTCTCCATGGAGATGGAGCTAAAGACAATAATAACACTACAGGTGAACAGGGAAACATTTGGAATGTAGAGATACTGTAGGTTACTGACTTCAAAATGGGAGAAAAATGTATTGCATGTTTTTTGTCAATTCATGTTTTCAGATGCAATAAAGCAATTTATGGCTAAAAAAAGAGGTTTGGTCTGTTGGAACACTTTCTGTGTGAACAGGAGAATCCACAATGTTACACTGTGTGCCTTTAAACTCAGTCATTTAACCCCTTAACTCTGCCACATTTTCACCAGTTTGGCGACAAAAACATGCTGGAAAAGCAACAATGACACAACAAAAAAGCGACAAAAACACGACTAAAGAGTGATAAAAAAAAAAGCGACAACGCGACGAAAAAAGTTACGATCACTTTTGTAGGTCTTGGCTTTCAAATGAGGCGTTACACTGTTGCTCTCCAGTCGAGAAGCTTTTAGATTTGGGTAAAGCTGAACTGGAGAAAATGTGCTGGGTTAAAGGCGGGGGTTCAAAAATCCCAGATTACTGTGACCGTCCTGCTGAACCAAAATCAAAATTAAATAAAGCAAATAAACGTAAAGAGAAAAACAGACCTGAGCCTGGAGCCTCTGGACGAGCCGCCGCTTCAGCCGCTTCAGCACATTCTGCACAAACAAAAGGCTTTAATCTCTGCTTTCACTCAGGATTTACACCAAAGCGCTCTGAAATGTGTGGAGATCTGTTTACTCACACATGTCCCAGGTCAAACTCCACATCTGCAGCCGCTCCAGACTCGGAGGAGCGCTTACACAGAAGAGGAAACGTACGTTTATGTGGGACTGAGGTGTGGTGCACTCTTATGAATGGGGCAGCTCTACAGTGCTGCATTCAAGGCCCTGTTTGTGTTGCAGTGAGTATTTAAACACTTTCCAGCAGGAACGTCATCGGCATCAGCCCACGACACGAGCCACATGAGAATATTTATTACAAACCTGTTTAATCTGTTCAAAATCAGATGAAACACTGTATTTTCCCTGATGATCATTGATGTAAGTGATAGATCACAGGGCCCCCAATAGAATCACTGCATGAGACAATGGGCCACATATGGATCTGAAACTCCGTCTGAAGTAGTTCAAATGAAGTATAAATGAGGTCTGGAAACAGCTCCACGTTCACATACAAACAACATACAGCAGAACCAGATGTTTACATACACTTTATACATTTGCATTTTGTTTTCACGGTCACATGAAACTAGAATCAAATTTTTTTTTTTTTTAGGTCAATTAGAATTTAAAAATATATAGATATTTGTCAAATTCCAGAAGAATGAGAGATAGAATTTCTACACCATGTTTTTACACCAATGTTTTAAAACCAAAAGTTTACATACATTTAATTAATATTTGGTAGCCATCCATCCATCCATCTTCTTCCACTTGTCCGTTGCCGGGTCGTGGGGCAGCTGTTGGAGCTGCACCAGCCCCTATGGCTCCTCCTGCAGGTGGTGGGTCCACAGAAGGACGGCCTCATGGTTCTTACCGGGCCTGTTGGTCTCTCATAAGGGGCTTCTGAACCGCTCTTTGTCTGACCCGTCACCTAGGACCTGTTTGCCATGGGAGACCCTACCAGGGCACCAAGCCCCCGACAACAGAGCTCCAGGATCATTCAGGTCAAACCCTCCACCACGTTAAGGTGGCAGTTCCAGGAGGGGATATTTGATAGCATTGCCATTAAACTAACGTTTTGGATTTCTTTCCACAAGCTTCTCACAATAGTTGGCAGGAGTTTTGGGCCATTCCTCCAAACAGAACTGGTGTAACTGAGACACATTTGTAGGCCACCTTGCGTGCCTATGCCTTTTCAGCTCTGTCCATACATTTTCAACTGGATTGAGATCAGGACTTTGTGATGATCACTTTTGGTCATTGTCCATTTGGAAGACCCATCTGCGCTCAAGCTGCCTGGCTGATGTCTTGATACATTGCTCCAATATTTCCTCACAGTGTTCTTTCTTCATGATGTCATCTATTTTGTCAAGTGCACCAGTCCCTCCCAGAGGAAAACAACCCACAGCATGATGCTGCCACCCCCGTATTTCACAGGTGGGATGGTGTTCTCAGGTTTGCAAGATTCCCCCTTTTTCTTGCAAACATGACGATGGTCACATTTACAACAACACTGGGTGACCAAAGTCCTTCTCATACAGGTCATATACATGATATAACAATATAAAAATTTTTTTTTACTCTAACAAAAACAAGAGAAACACACAATGGAATCCAAATGCAGCTCAACTTGAATTGAACGCCAACGCAAACAGATGTGTTTTAAGGGCAGTCTTAAAGTTTCTAAGGTTGGAGCAGCTCTGACATTTTGAGGGAGACTGTTCCAGAGTTTGGGAGCAGCCACATTAAACGCCCGATCTCCTCGCGTTTTTAAACGGGATCTGGGCACGTTCAAACGCAGCTGATTCGCAGACCTCACTGATCTGACTGAGGCATAAACGTACAAAAGCTCAGAGAGATCCATGAAGGCATTTAAACACAGGCAAGATCTTAAAGTCACTCCTATAGCTGACAGGCAGCCAATGGAGGGAGGACAGCACAGGAGTGATGTCCTTGTCCCTGTCAGTAAGCAGCAGCAGCGTTCTGGACTTGTTGTAGGCAGGTGAGTCAGGATTTGTCCAGCCACAATAGAGCGAGTTACTATAGTCAAGACACGACGATATCAACATATGAATAACTCATTCAAAATCGCTGTGAATTGATTTGTTTGTCAAATTTGAAGGTACTATCAAAAACTACCCCAAGGTTATTATGGTTATTGAAAGGTGTGTGGGTAGCGTCGATACGTGCACGTGATCGTGGCGTGCGCCGTCGGGTGGAACGACGGCTCAAGTGTCTTCAAATTACACCCAAGGAGGATCCAGACTTGTGCTTCCAAGGTGATTAGGGCTGGGTACCGTTAACCTCGAAACTCCCACCTGAACCGAGCACATTTTCTCCAGTTTGGGTTTACCTAAATCTAAAACCTTCTAGAAAAAAGCCTCAAAATAGAGACAAGAACGAGAAGAAAATGGGTATGAAAATGCAACAAAAAGGTGACAAAAATGAGATTAAAATTGAAACATTTTAATATTTTTTTTTTGCATTTGTATACTTTCAAGAGAACTAACAAGTTTTGTCTTTTTGACTTCTAACAGCTTCTATGTTTACATTTTGAGAGGTGCATTGTGTTGCTCACATGTTCAAAATAAAGAATAAAGAACAAAGATCAGTTTAGATCAGTTTTGTAGGCCTTAGCTTTCAAATGAGGCATTACTCTGGCCTATGGGCTGTGAGCTCCAGTTGAGAAGTTTTTAGATTTGGGTAAAGCCGAACCCAGAGAAAGGGAGAAAGGCGGGTGGTAAGAGGTTAAATGAAACTGGTATAGGATAGAAAAAAGGTTTAGGTGTATTGGTATAAAAAAAAGTTTCAAAATAAGGCTCTGGAAAAAAAAAATACCGTTTTGATGCAGTGTCGCTGGTTTGATGCTGGTTGTTTCTGCTCAAATCAATTATTTTCCTCCCATTTTTCTTCTGAATGTTTGCCCCATTTTTAAAAATTTTCCTTGTTTTTGCCCCAGTTTGTTCTTAATTTCCACCCATTTCCCCTAACTTTACTGTAAATTTTGTCCACAATTTCTACAATTTTCACCCAAATTATTCCCTATTTTTCACAATTTCTTGACATTGGAGACGATTATTGATTATTGATGACTGAATTTGGATAGCTTCCACACATGAATCAGTTTTCTGGTTCCAGATGACAAATATTAAGTATAAACATCGGAAAAAGTATCGTTCGGGTTGTCGGTATTCAGAGGTGGGTGGAGTAGCCAAAGTAGTAGTAGCCAAAAAGTAGTGACCCACACAATTACTCAAGTAAAAGTAAAAAGTACTTAGAGTAACTGTAAGTAACCGTTTGAACAAAAAAGTCAGATTTATTTCAGTGACGCCATAAATTGTGTGAAACAATAATAATATTGTGTAAATTGTAATATTTCCAACGAAAATTCATAGAAAATGGTGGAAAATACAGAAAAACTAAAGAAACAGGAGCGAGAGACGAACTACATATATTTTATCGGTCAAAATGACGCACTACCTGCTTATTTATTCACAGTGAGTGGATAAAGTAACTATTATTTTTACTCAATAAGGAACAGATACTTCAATATAATTGGACTCAAGTAGAAGTAAAAAGGAGCGTATGATAAACTGCTCTAAGAAGTACTTGAGTAAGTCTAACCTGCTGTCTCAGTGACCCGGTTAAGAACTGCCCTCTAGTGTTGGCTTTCAGACATTACAGCTCTTCTTTCCCAAACCAGTCAGGATAAAGCGAGTCAGGAGCCAGCTCCACAGATGATAGTTTTTATTTCTCTTCTAAAGTATATTGTCTCTGGTTAGCTTGTGGCCTGTGGCAGCGGTTCCCTCAGCAGGGACAGAAGACGCTCCATCTTGGCCACTTCGGCCTCGGGGCCTTTGGGAAGCTCCTGGTGCTTCTTCACCTGCAACACAAACGTGAGATGCTTCAGTCAGGAGAGCAGACGGTCTTTTTAAGGATTTTTAAAGCCATTTTAATGACAGCTATCGGTTTGAATGTTTATTGTGAAAAATTGACTGGACACAAGAAAATTAACAGACATTTTGGACAAAGATTTGGCTGAACTTCTGGAGTCCATCAGTGACGTTACGTTCAAAGAAATGTAGATCACTTTTGAATGACATTTCAGGCTATAATTCTGGCACAATTCCTTTTTAAAGGCGCACAGAGGATGTACCTTGGGCTGTTTCCTGAGGTTAGGAGACAGTTTGAAGCAGCAGACGTGTCCGCGGTCGTCTCCCGTGATGATTATGGGGTGCAGAGGGTTGAACTGCACGTGTGTGAGGTGTTTCTTGGCCGTGACCTGCTGCTGACACAGAGCCTGGTGCTTGTTGATGCTCAGGTCAAACACGTGGATCTGAAACACAGACACCCCTTCAAATCAGTGCATATTTTATTTCTTAATCTTTGCAAACATTCCATCAAACAGAGGAATGGGCCCAAACTGCAGCTAAAGAAAACTGGGTACCATTTTTAGCCACATCTTAAATATATGTGTGTTTCACTTTAAGGCCTTCATTTTCACATTTTATTGAATGACTCTTAATGCCAGTTATGGAGGAATGCAATACTGTTCTTATCACTTTAGGGCCCAAGGTGAAATAGTCACTGCACCTTAAGACCATTCGGGGATGACGCGTTAGTGCTTTGTGATGTAAATGTGACGTGCAGCTGTTGGTTTGTTAAATGATGAGGATGTGAGACACGTCTGCTTTAATTATTCCCTTGAGGTCCGATAGACAATAAAGGCTAATCTATCAATTGCTTTTGAATGCCTTGCGGAGATCATGTATCCCTGGATTATTGCGAAGTACTCACCCTCCCGTCTGTAGTGACGGCGGAGAAGGCGGTGGATGAGTACGGCGCCCAGGACACGTCTCCCACGGCTGAGCGCAGGTCGAAAGTAAACATTGCGGAGCTGGAAAATTTCAAAGAAACATGAACCCAAAACTGCAAAGATCTGTCACAAATTTACAAATAAGTTAAAAGGACTAGATGCAAGTTGCTCATTTTATACTCACTACTGCCAGCTCAGGTCTTGCGTGTAACTACAGTCTCTATATTAAGCTCGTGCATGACGGCACTTCAGACCCGAAGTAACACCTTTTTGAGTGACAGTGCAGGATTTTAGAGGCAGTTGTGGTGAAAAGGTCTGGGCTTATTCTACACATTAGGACATGGCTGGAGCATGTGGGGGGAGGAAAATACATAATTTTAACCTTTTTAAACTCCTTTAAGGCGAGACACTGCAGGTGAATGGGAAAATGTAAAAACAATGGACATACGGTAATTGCCTACATTTTCCTGTGATGAAATAAATCAAAATGATGATTCTGTGTGTGTCACGTGGATATCAAACACGTCGATTTTTGTGAATGGACACGTGTGGGAAACACAGTGGAAAGGTGGCCATGTTGGAGCGATTTCAGACATAATCCCAAGTAGACAAAACCTCATAAATAAACATGGTAAAGGGAGAGTTTGGTCTGTTTTTTACTTTGTGTAGTAGTAGTCCCTGATGGTGTAGTAGTAGTAGTAGTAGTAGTAGTAGTAGTAGTAGTAGTAGTACCTGATGGTGTGGTCCCAGATCTTCACAGTCCAGTCGGAGCTGCAGGACATAAAGACTTTGGGATGAAACCGGTTCCACTTCACGGTGTCGACCGCCATGACGTGAGCTTTATAAACGTCCAAGTACTGACCGGAGTAACTCTTAGAGCACTGAGGAGAGAGGAGGCGTGAGGAGGAGGTCCAGAGGAAGAGGAGCAGAGGATAGCCAGTACCTTGTAAATATTTCCCTTCTCGCTACCGACCAGGAAAAGGAAGTCGATTTGTTTGTGGAAGTCGAAGGAGGTGAGACACGCTGCAGAACAGAGACGCATCAGGAACCGTCACAGATGTCAGAGGTTTGTGTTTTAAGTGCTGTAATCTGTTTATCACCGATATTTGCTAATCATTCTTCATCACTGTCTCACACATACTGGTTCTGCTGCTGATCTCTCTTTGTGGAGAGGAGTGGGCAACAAGGCAAACATTTTCACTATTAACTGTGATCAAACTGCTGTCATTGCTGTCAGTGTTTCAATTGTCATTGAAACACTGTTGCCACACAATGAATTTACCCTAAGCACAATAATATGAGAACATAAATGAGTCGTTTATGTTGAAAGTTAACAACAGCGCAGCACATAGATGATGTGAATGGCAGAGCTAACGGTAAACCAATGGAGCCTCTCGCATCCTCACGTCTGTTTAGACTCATTGAAACTCCACAAACTCCAAGGGCAGCTTCCACAGTTCATCTTCTGTCGTCAGCGAAAAGTCCAGTTACAAAGAGTTGTCAAAAACTCCAAAGAATATCCGTATATTACCCGTCTTTAGCTAGTTTCTAGAGTGTTTTCAGAAGCTGCGTGCGAGTGAACGTGACACATGAGGAGCCTCTGTGCAAACCTCAGTGTGTTGTGCTACCGTCAATCGGTCACTGTCATGTTTGCGTGTGTTTGTAGGAGTGGGGAGCGCAGGACTGATAAAAACTAGTCCATTTTCTGTTCTTAGTGGCAAAAATCGTGATCAGATGCATAAAACGACAATGATTATACACATAGATGACATTAGGCATTAGTTATGATATAAAATAAACTATAAAAAAAGCCTGTATATTGTGTCTATTCATGTATAATATTCTAACATCCCCTATAAAGACTGAGGGCTTTACCGTTGACACTCTCCTCCTCGGACATGCTGACCGTCAGGCGGATGATGTCTGTGCACACCAACTCGTTCTGCAACACAACAATGCGACAAAACATTTGTCCTGTGCCCACCTGTGCCCATCTGTTGCCCTCACCTTGACCAGGGTCCAGCAGGCCACCCGTCCGTCGGAGGACACAGAGTAGAAGTTGTGGTTGTTGTCCATGTCGTCGTTTTGCCATCGCACCTGAGGGACAGACGCCACCGTGAGGCCGAGTCAGGAACAACCGACAAAGACTTTAAAAAAAATCTACATTGGTTTTTAATTCTTGCAGCAGTTTTGTGGTTGTTAAACAGATACAGTTCACAAACTGATTGGATCCAAGTCAAAATTACAGAACAGTGTCGGGTTTACAAGCGTAAGTTTAAATGAGTAACTCGCATTAGCATTGTGTCTGTAGAACATTTGGGGCTTGGGTTTCCTTCACAGACCATAGCAGGGCAATAGATGAATGTGCAGAGGTGCTTTGGATTGTAATAAAACGATCCCTCAAAAATGACAGAACGTGAGACGGTCTAATATCGTCATATCGCACACAAAGCAACACCGGGTTCTCTGGAATATCCGGCTTTGAAAACAGAAGGACTTCCTTTTGAGGACACAGCGCTGGAACTAAGGAGATTCAAACAGCACAGATTGAATGAAGTTCAACATCTGCGGTGAGTGACTGCTGGAGTTAAACCTAAGTCTGACCTGCCACACGGGGTCGGTGTGTTTGCCCGTCTTGGCTGTGCTCCTGTACGCTGCCTGCTGCCCGCCGCAGTCCCGCAGGTTAAACACGGCCACGCTTCCGTCGTACAGCCCCGCCGCAGCCAGGTGTGGGCGCTGCTCGTGCACGTCCAGGCACAGCACTCCCGACCAGGTGGGGAAGAAGTACTCCGGGTGCGAGGGGTTCTTCAGGGAGTAGAAGAGCAGCATCCCCCGTGACTGACGGTTGAACTCATCTGTCACACATGAGAGAGACAGGAATTGTGTCTTAATTTTAATGTCAGAATAAGAAACAAACACATTTTTGTCTGTAACTGCAGGCAGTAGTGACACTCACATGAGCCCATTCCGACGGCGAACAGATCCGGGTATTTCTTATTCCTGGGAAAAACAAAACAGTTACATTAGGTTTACGTTTTATCACACATTCAATTCAGGGCCACCTCCTCCTACATGCTCCAAACTAGGGCTGGGTACCGTTAAATTTTTTTTATATCAGTAGAACCGTAACTTTTTTCCCAATACCAGACTGGTTTCGTTTAATGGTACCCAGCTCTACTGCCAACTGCTGCGCGTCGGGCATCGCGAGGGTGAAACACACACATCACCCCAGTTTAGGGTTAAGACGAGGTGCTGCAGGTGATTTTGGATCTTGTTTAGTTTTTGAATAAACAAGATATTAGTGAAAAATAACATCTGTAAAAAATATAATTCCTCCTTGTTTTTGGGTTCAAAGCTCAATAAATCAAGCAGGCATTAGATATTGGAACATCCTTCTGTGAAAAATCTGCTAAATGTATTTGAGTCACAGCCTTTTGTGCTACACGTGGATGAATAAGCGTGGGAAAGACCAAGAAGCGACACAGCCATGTTGGAGTTACTTCCTGGATAAATCTCCGGCTCAAAGCCACAAAACGTCAGGGAATAAACATCGTAAAGAGAGAGTTTGGGCTTTTTTTTTACTCTGCCAGTACTCTAGTTAAAACTAAGATGTTAAGGAGAAACTAGATAAAAAACTAGATAAAAACATTGACCAATGCGTGAAAAATCCATGTTTTCACCTGCATCATCTTGCCTTAATGAAGAAAAGCTGGGGGGATTTTTTTTATTTATAAAAATGTTAATGTTAGTGGCAAAGATAGAGGGAAAGTTCCAGAGTTCCAGCGCAGACTGACCAGCAGAGGGCGGTGACGGACAGTTTCTTGGCTTTGTCGAACTGAAACTTCCACAGAGGCAGCAGCGTTCCCTCCTGACGGCCCTCGTCTGCCGGGTCCTCGAAGTATTTAAAATCTACAGAACAGAAAGAGGTCAAGCTGCCCACACACACAGATGTGAAAAACGCTGTGTGGAGGAGTCGTACCCTGGAGGATGGGGTCGAAGATGTTCTGGTTCACCATTCGCTCCAGAATCTGTGCCGCTCTGGACACTTTGTTCAGACTGTCCACCTGAGACACAAGGAGTTGCAGTGACCACATTCCCAAAGTCCAGGATCCTTCCCCTTAGACTTCCTTTAGAGCCGAGTGTCAGGAGCGAGCGGCTGAGGCAGGTCACATGATCAAATAATACAGGGTTCGGCATGGGAACTTACGTTTTTGAAAATGAAATTTAAAAAATTCTTTATTCTTATGTTACGCCTGTCACAAAACTTTGGATATTTAAATTAACACAGTTAAAGAATATCTTTTAAATGTCGGCTTCCATTGTCAATAAACTGATTCAGACTTTTGGTCCACTCTTGCACACATGTCAACATGTTAGCAATTTTGATTCTGATGTTATTCCGTCTGTTATTATTACAGGGTTTATATACTGGCAGAAGCAAGTCAAATGTAATGCTTTCTAATGCCATTTTTAATGCCCAAATACTATAATAATACTATAATCCCCCAACGCAGAAAAAAAACAGCACATATTTTATTTCTTAGAGTTTGCAAACATTTCATCAAACAGAGGAAAGAGAAATGGACAAAACGTGATACTTTTAGGCAAAAAAATTGGGTCAATTTCAGCCAAAACATGCTTTAGATTTATACGGTAAAAATTGTTGAGCAATGCCATCATTTTTCAATAAATTTAGATTTAATGCCAGTTTGAATCCAATTTAACGCTTTTTAATGACACGTAAGGTCTTGATTTTGGCCAAATTAATTTAATGCCTCACGGAAACCCTGTATTACATCTGTGGACAATCATTTTGAACCAGGGATTGGAGAGAAACCCACAGGAAATAATCACAAGCTAAACCAGGTGAGCGCAGGCCTTTTGGAACCAATCCAAAAGTGCAGTCACCCAGGGAAAGCTTCTCTCAAAAAATGATTGAAATCATTTGTCTGGGTGAAGATGGAGTTCATTGTGAAGAACTGAACGAAGAGAACATCCTGACATGCCAAGGGCAGTCCTAGACATCCTAGACAGAGGAACTTGTGCAACATTTTCAGTACTGCAGCTGTTACACGCTCGGTCCTTCCGTTCTTTTGGCCACACTCTCCGTTTAACTGAAGCATCCACCCACAATAAAATCGACTCGCGATCAGGAACAGGGCCTCGCAGAGAATTTCAAAGTGATGACAAAAGGTGTGTTTCATGGCGATGACAGGGTGGCTGCCTCACCGGAAAATGCTCCCTCACCCACTGAATGTTTGCGACTGAAACAGGTACGGACAAAAACTTCCCATCAGCCCCTTCCACCACACGCTTTTCAAAAAAGGAACTTCCCACGCCACGCCCTGAATTGTAAAATATTGATCTATAAATTATGAAAACATCTGTTTTATGATTAAAAAGAGGCCAGAAGGCTGTTTGTAAGTCCTACTGTTTGAAAATTTGGATTTGAAAAGAATAAAAAAAATGAATGACTTGCGAGGAATTTAATTTTAACGTTAAATGTGTGTAGTAGGTCCAAAATAATTACGTAAGCCATTTACCAAATATCACATTGAGAAGTCCAAATATCAACTCACTACAAAAAGAGTACAAACTTTCTGTGACGGAGTATTTCGTGACTTATTCTGTTAGAGTTAAAACAGTACATAGGTTCAAGGTTCTAAGAATCATTTCTCCAGTCCGTCCCTCCAGGTCCCGCCGCATTGCAAAACTTAACCCACTCTGACTACTTTTGTCACTCTACAAGGACGTGTTTTAGGGCCAGTTTAGATCAGTCTGGTTACCTGTGAGTCTGAGGCGGTCAGTTTCTTGGTCTCCGTTTGTCTCTTGTTCTGTGAAGTCTTCTTCTCTTTGCTCCGCTCCTGTTTGTCCAGTTCCTTCATGTACGCGTCATAAATCACCCACTGGGGAAAACACATTAGATAGTTACAGACTGAAGTACTGCTACTGCGAACTACTGCAGCTGTTACACACTCTGTACTTTAGTCCAGTGTATTAGCCCCACACGCACAGTTTAAATCCAAGATATATCTGATACTTTAGAATACGAGTGTAAGTACTTGGTAAATATCTGCACCATGCGCTGTAGGAAAAGGGAAATTTACTTTTGGAACAACTCCAGGCACAAGACCTATATTAGTTCTATGTTGTTGTCTTTATCATAGTTTAAATTTAAAGCAGTACTAAGTATTTAAATAAATCCTTTCCGTAGTCCCTCTGGGGGTAATACAAGTGTTAATGGTGTGATTAGGGGGTCTTTCATCTCCCCCTGGTGTCTCTGGTCATTTGCAACTTGCCTGCCACCGGACCGGAGCAACCGATACACACTAATAGAATCACGAAGAAGAGGCAAAGCTAACTGCGGGCTAGCGCCACTTTAAACAGTATTTACAGTCAAGTTGGAGTGAAAAAAATAATTTCCATGTGTAATTGGATGAACAATATCCCTCTCTCCCTTCACCTTTTCTGTCAGCGTAGTATTTACTCTCACGAACAATTAATAAGTTAAAAAATTGCAACATGCTACGACACCTGCAGTTGCGCTTATGGCCTCTAGGGGCAAGAGTTCTTCTTATGTATGCCCTTATAGTTTTAAGTTTTTATAGTTTAGTATTTATCTAAGTTATGTGTTTAGGTACAAGACACCAAATAAGAAACTTGTAACTTTTCACTGTTATTACTATGTCATTATGGTATAACGCCACAAGGTGGCACCTCCTTAATGGTCAATAGGTCAATCCTCCTCTTCCTTCTCTTCTCGTATTTGTGTCATGGACTCGGCTGTGTGTACGTGGACCGCTGTGCTCTCTACTGTGACGAGTGGTAATGCTGGCAAACTTATTTTACCAACAAATAAATAAGTATCTAAGTTGTTGCTCCTTTCGCTATCCAGCCGCACACGTCCATGGCTAGCTACCTCCACCTTCACCATTACAAACTAAATTGTGTTATATGTTTTATGTTTCATGTTGCACAATGTTGCATCGACCGAAAACCTGTTCATAACTATGGCACTAAAAACATTCTGATTCTGATTCACACGGGATTAGAATGACCTCTGAGTAAAAATAACTGATGTCCTCTGAGTTCTGCAAACTCCAAGGTCCACAGGTGATTCTAGTCCTGTGTGAATTGACGTCAGAGGTTGAAAGGTTTCTACTGAGGGCAACATCGCTTCAAAATGTATTTAAGATTTTTTTTATTTGTCAAACCATGTGAAAGAGTTGAAATTACATTTCTCTCATCCTTGATTATGGAGTGCGGGAGGGGGAAGAGGGGTGGGAGGGAGGGCAGGGAGTTCAGCTTCCTGATGGCCTTGTGCATTAAACTGTTCTTCAGTTGACTGGAGCTGGCCCGTAGATTCCGCAGTCTCCTCCCTAAAGGCATTACCTTGAAGAGACTGTGTGCGTAAGGTCCCTGGTGATTCTGACGGCTTTGCGGGTGAGACGGGTGGAGTACATGTCCTTAATAGAGGGGAGAGGAGCTCCGCAGATCTTCTCCGCTGCTCTCACGATGCGCTGGAGACTCCTTCGGCAGGAGGCAGTGCTGGCGCCGTGCCACACAGTGATGGAGCTGGTCAGGATCCTCTCTATAGTCCCTCTGTAGAAGTACCACACAGTGATGGAGCTGGTCAGGATGCTCTCTATAGTCCCTCTGTAGAAGTACCACACAGTGATGGAGCTGGTCAGGATGCTCTCTGTAGTCCCTCTGTAGAAGAACCACACAGTGATGGAGCTGGTCAGGATGCTCTCTATAGTCCCTCTGTAGAAGTACCACACAGTGATGGAGCTGGTCAGGATGCTCTCTATAGTCCCTCTGTAGAAGAACCACACAGTGATGGAGCTGGTCAGGATGCTCTCTGTAGTTCCTCTGTAGAAGTACCACACAGTGATGGAGCTGGTCAGGATGCTCTCTATAGTCCCTCTGTAGAAGAACCACACAGTGATGGAGCTGGTCAGGATGCTCTCTATAGTCCCTCTGTAGAAGTACCACACAGTGATGGAGCTGTTCAGGATGCTCTCTATAGTCCCTCTGTAGAAGTACCACACAGTGATGGAGCTGGTCAGGATGCTCTCTATAGTCCCTCTGTAGAAGAACCACACAGTGATGGAGCTGGTCAGGATGCTCTCTATAGTCCCTCTGTAGAAGTTGCACATAACGGAGGCTGGGACTCTAGCTCTTCTTAACTTGAGGAGAAAGTAGAGACGCTGATTATTTTTCTTGACCAGTGATGTAGTGTGCATGGTCCAGGAAAGGTTCTCTGTGATGTGCACACCCAGGAACTTAGTTCTGGTCACCCTCTCCACTGCAGCACCGTTGATTGTTAGGGGAGCATGCTGGACCTGCGCTCTTCGAAAGTCCACAACAATCTCTTTTGTCTTCTCCACATTTAGAGACAGATTGTTCTGTGTGCACCACATGGCCAGACTGCTCACCTCACTCCTGTAGTTTGACTCGTCTCTGTTGTGATGAGCCCACCACTGTTGTGTCGTCTGCAAACTTGATGAAGAGGTTTGAGTCGTACTTTGGAGCGCAGTCATGGGTCAGCAGAGTGAACAGGAGGGGGTTCAGCACACAGCCTTGGGGAGCCCCCGTGTTCAGAGTGATGGTTCTGGAGGACTTGCGCTGACACATACAGCCTGTGGTCTCCCGTCAGAAAGTCCAGCAGCCAGTTGCACAGTGATGTGTTGATCCCCAGGTGGAGCAGTTTGTGTATTAGCTGCTGTGGGATTATAGTGTTGAATGCTGAGCTAAAGTCTAAAAACAGCATTCTAACATAGGAGTCCTTTGTTTCAAGGTGAGCGATGGCTGAATGAAGCGCAGTGGAGATGGCATCTTCAGTTGAGCGATTGGACCGATAAGCAAACTGGTATGGGTCCAGGGTGGGAGGGAGAACAGACTTGATGGGGTCCATGACGAGCCGCTCAAAGCACTTCATAAGAATTGGAGTGAGTGCTACTGGGCGGTAGTCAAAGCAGGAGGGGAATGATGGTGGTCGCTTTGAGGCACGTTGGGACCACAGCCTGCTGCAGCGCAACCTTTCAGTACACGACCTGGTATGTTGTCTGGACCCGGTGCTTTGCGTATGTTTATCCTGCTCAGAGATCTTCTCACACTCTCTGGAGATAGCTTCAGCACTTGGTCTTCTGGAGGGGGTGTTGACTTTTGTGCCGGGGTTCTGTTGAGTGCCTCATAGCGAGCAAAGAATTCATTTAGAGCGTTCAACAGAGAGGTTTATGACTATAAACTGTGATGGTACTGTGATGGTATTTATCCCCTCCCACAGACTCCGAGTGTCTCTGCTGTCTCTGAAGTGATCCGTTATGAGTATTGCTACTTGGCTTTTTTAATGCCGCGGGACAGGTTGGTCCTAGCTGTCCGCAGTTCCTCATTGTCACCAGATTTGAAGGCCGTATCCCTCATAAGCCTGAGGACTTCACTTGTAATCCAAGGTTTCTGGTTGGACCTGATAATGATGGTCTTAGAGTCTGTAACATCCTCAGTGCACTTGGTGATGTTGGCAGTGACAGTCTCTATATACTCCTGGAGATCAGTGATATTGTGAGTGGAAGCCTGCTTGAATAATTTTGGAATAATCCAATCCGTTGTGTGAAAGCAGTCCTTGCGTTTCTCTAAAGAGTCTTTACTCCACACTTGACCGTTAATTTCCATTAGTAGAAGGCATTTTTATGCTTATATACATTGGTGGAAAATATTATTTTGGGCGGTATGCAGGGTGGAGCCAGGTATTTTATATCGGACAGGTGGGGGCGCTCTAATGTGGTGGATCAGTGGAGGTGGAAGTTGCCTAGGTTTTCTAGTCCTAACAGCTTTTGATTATGTTCTGTTACTTTGGAAAACTTGTTGTAAAAGTGGATTATTGTGTTTTATGTGGACAAGAAACTACCTTCAACATCTCTAGTGAATCAAAAACAACTATATTTGTAAGTCCAGACATTCTTTTCATTACTCACCCTCTACATAGACAGGACAACAATAGTTTAAACTAATCCAAACTAACCCTAAACCTAACCCTAATCCTAACGTTAAGGATAGTAGAGTTTATTAAAGGCACTTAGATAAATGTTGCAGATAAAAAAAGGAGGTGACGCCATTTCCTGTGGAGAAGTGGAACTCCACTG
Organism: Neogobius melanostomus; assembly: GCA_007210695.1. Taxonomy (NCBI): domain Eukaryota; kingdom Metazoa; phylum Chordata; class Actinopteri; order Gobiiformes; family Gobiidae; genus Neogobius; species Neogobius melanostomus. The sequence goes on from VHKM01000729.1 coordinate 340,032, forward strand.
ATCACATGTCCCTCCATCGGCTGCGTTCAGACCCTCTTGGAAATAGGCTCTCTTTGCCATGCATCTGGATAATGGTAGGCTTTTTTTATAACCTAATTTGGTAATTCTTTGGTTGAGGAATATAATTCTGTTGCTCAGAAATCAAAATCACACATCTTTGTCCTGTAAATCCAAGATGCCTGCCTGGGACGCCTCCTGTCCTTTACCGCGCCGTAACTCATGTTCTGATAAGGCTATGCCAGTCATTCCTGTACAGGACAATTCAGGTGTGACTGCTTGGAAATGGCCATATGCATGCTTCACAACTAAAATACGTCTTCCAGATCCCATGAATCCTAACAGAGATTCCATAATCCGCACAATGGCAGCAATACCATTATTGAACTGGGGAGTCCACAGAAGGAGATGTATTCTTTGCAACAAAAACATTGAACATAATGAAGATGTTTTGGCTTTTGTCGTGAAAGTAAAGCGTGCACAAACAAACCGGGTCCTTAAGATAGTCAGAGTAAACGGGGATGAATTCCATATTGTTGTGAAAAGAATGCACGTTTAGAGCACATGAAGGCAGCTAAACTAAAGGCTCAGAAACAGAGAGGCCTTAGCTCCCCCTGGTGTAGAAACTGGACAAATATTTGTGCCACATTACAGTGAACTGTCCTGATGAGCTAAACCCTCGTCTGTCTGTGGCTCTGACCAAACCTAAAGGAGAGAGTACGGACCTGGTTGGCTGTGTCTGAGAAGTTGCTGCGAGGTGGCGGCTCGGTCTGACAGCTCCGCTCCTGAAAGAGAAACACGATTATTCCCAGTCAACACCTGAGGGGGCAGCAGAGAGTGGGTAGAGTGTGTAGTACTTGCCCTGAGCGGGTTGTTGAGGCTCTGTGACGCCCTCTCACTGAAGTTGAACTGGTTGGTCAGTTTGGGCTCTTTTTGCCCAGTTTGGAGGCGGCACTGTCGGGCCGCTCCTCGTCGGCCGCGTCCTCGCCGTCGTCCACCGGAGTCGCCTTGAGTGCAGATATGTTAGTGCCGTTTACTTCTCCGTGTGTTGAAGTTTAATATAACGTGAAGCTCTCACCGGAGTCTCGGGCTCCTCCTCCTCGGGCTGCGCTCCGGCCTCAACAGCTGCTCAACATCATGCTTAGAATCATTATCTTCTGTATTTTACTAAACAATACATATGAACACCTTTGGTCACTCACAATCTTTAGGCTGCAGTGACCCCTGGCGAATCAACACATGTACTATAGCATCTCACATTATTAAAAGGTGACTACCAACATCAGGACATTTTTTCCATAATAATAATCTCACTCGTATGAACCACATAGTTACATGATCCAAGTATAGTTACACAAAATTAAACATGGTGATTTTCTAAGCGGATAAAAAGGGGAACTATATTGTAAGGCGTAATAACACCTTGGATCGTGTAACTACTCACGTAACTGTATTCAAAAACGTGGAAGAGCTTGGTCGCTTTTAACTTGAACCCTGTTTGGGTCCATAGAGGAGAGGAGGAGAGGCTAAATGCTAACAACATCTTTGGACTTTATGCGTGACTGAGGGCACGCGTAAAGACCAGACAGGTATGTATCAACTTGTCTAAAGGTGCGTACAGACCAAAAGCGACCACATCACCAACTTCCATGTTAACCCTATGTAGACGCGCTTCGAAATGTAAGCAAAGATGTCCGCACGTATGAAGCGTTGCAAATGCGAGCGGATGAGGATAAACGCGCGTCAAAGCCAGGGAGAACAGCACGGTACACGAGCAGGGATGCCCCGCCCACTGCTTCATGACTCAAGTAATCCAATCTACACGTGCGTTCATTTACGCCTTGTTAATCAATCAGGGACTGGGCTCAAATAGTGAGCACAAGCGTCACCTGTTACCTGCAGCAGTGGCGCAAAAAGGGCATACACAATATATGTCTTGAATAGGGGCACCGAAAGGACGGGGGCCAATAGTGATGTGTCGGTCGTGAACGATCCGGCTCTTTTGAACAAGTCTTTACAGTGAACGATATGAACGGGTTCACGGAGGTGAAGTATTTTTTTATTCCTAAGTCACTGCTGGAGTGGGGCGGAGAGAGGAGTGTAGGATTGGCAGAGGGACAGTTTGTGAATGCACGACCGCGGTACGTGAGCGGTTTCAGAGCGCGGCTCTGGAGAAACGGCGTGCCCGAACGCTCCCAGCACCAGCACTCTCCTGTCCTGGGCCATAGGAGAGAAAAAGGCGCGCGGGGTCCGTGAGTGACGAGGCGGCTACAGGAGCCCCGTCACTCACATCTTCCACCTGTTCACTCAGCTCCACTCCGCTCTGCAGCGACATCACCGCACACTGTCTCCTCCTCAGTCCGCCCCGGTCATCTCCACCCCCCACGAGGAGCTCAAAGTGAGCATAAGGCAACACGTTTGAGAAATAAAAGACCTAATGAAATAATAAACACGGTTACAGAGGAGATCGCGTTGAAGCAAAACACCTCTTTCACTTGCGTTGTTTTCTCCCCTCTTGCGCGAGGGAGAGAGAGGGGCAGATAACAAACTCCATAGAGGGAAATATCAATGTTATATTGTGTGAAATAGTGACATTTTCGTTAAAATAAAGTCAATTCAGGGGTATTTATTTATAAAAAAAAAAAGCATCAAAGAGCCATAAGTCCCATCACTAGTGCCAATATGATAGAGATTGTTTTTTAAAAATATAGTCGGCGCGGAAGGGACAGCGCCCCATATCATCTAGGCCATTTCCTCATAGCACTTGACGGCCCCATAGCGTGTGTGTGTGTGTGTGTGTGGGAGGGGGGGTAGTTGCGCCCCTGACCTGCAGCATGGAGGACAAGTTGATCATCGCAGTTTGGCCTCGGCCTGAGTTGTATGACACGCCTCCTAATTATGACGCTTGCAAAACTTCACGCGCCAGCAAACAGGCGTTTCTCGCGAGTGTGAAGTGGCCATGTTTGGCGTCCAACTAAAGGTGGATGGGGCGTGGACGCACGTTTGGTCTGAACGCACCTTAAGATAAGGTAAGAACATATCTCAGTATGTAAAAACGGTGACCTGCTCCTTTAAGTTTTAGGAGTCGACCAAAATATCTGCAGATTTCAGTCACAGATTTAGTCTCATTAATGACTTTTACTTTAGTTTTAGTCTAATTTTAGTCACAATAATATGACTTTGGCTATAACTACGGTGAAACATGATTAGTAGTAGCTGTAGTACTGACCGGTGAGCCCCTCTTTGGCCCGGAGTCGACGAGCCTCCTCTGAGTCCTGGTGCAGCAGACTCCCGTCCAGAACAAAGTGAACCGTGAGCTGGTCCACAGTGATGGGCTTGTATCCCCTCTCCTGGATAAATACAGATTATACGCAGACATGGGCTTTTTGAATGGTAGAAACATGTACGCCACTGAGAAGGTTACACTCCCTGTGGGTAAAACAGACGCTCTGGTCCATTGAAATGAATGGGCAGAGATCGGCGGAAAACCTCTCATTTACATCTGAAAAAAATTCACAAAACGTTTTGAGCATCAAATGTGAAAAGGCAAAGGAAGTGGTGTGTTGCTTGCTTCAGATGTGCTTCAGATACCGGACACTAACGCTTTTAAATTGAGCTGAACTCACTGTGATCATTACATTAGTCACATTATTGTGTAACCAAGACTTTGTTGGTTTTAATGTCATTATTCTGTCCCTTGTATATACTTTTATTTTATTTTTTTATTTTTATTTATTTGATTGGGACAGTGCATGTTAATGAACAAACATGGTATGTTGGAGCCAAGTACCGTTATTGGCCTGTAGGTGGCGCTTTTGTGCTGTAGGGCGTTCATAGGTATGCCTCTTTATGACTCCCTCAGGTGTGCGACCCGGTAGGGCCAATGGTTTTTTGACCACTTATTTTATGGAGTTTTGTTGTTACCTATCTATCGAAATAAAGTGCTTTTTATCTACATCTGAGAAGCCTTATGGACTTATTGGACGAGGAAGTAAACACAATAACCTGTAACGTGTCAGCCATAGTCACCGGTAGCACATCTCAGTGGCCTTTAGGTCCAGTTGGCCACTATACAAAGTCAAAAAACCCGGCTAACAAAGCTGGAAAGTACGAGGAAGGATGCGGAAGACGGACTATTTGTGGAGACGTCGCCGCGGGAAGAGGTCCTTTCCTGCTGCTGGAGTCCGGTTGGAGCTACAACATTTGACAAGTATGCTAATGTCAGTCGTCGGAGCATAGGAGCCTGGTCCGATCGGTTCGTCTGCTGGATTATTGGACTCACGGCGCCCATCATAACAGGGTTGAGGTATTTTATTGGACGTTTGAGTGTTTGCAATTACAAAACTGTAACCTGCCACCTTTGAAGTTGACGTAAGTTTGCGATCGACCCACGTGAGTTGGAGCTTTCGTTACTATGGAAACACATGGAGCTGCCTCAGAGATTTTGCATGTAACTGTGGCGTGCACTGTTATGAGATCAAGTAGTGTAATTGACTGTAAATCAACGACGAAGAAACGTGAGGTTAAAATGACTGCTAAAGGACTTCTTGATAAACTTGGTGGTCATACCGCCTTTGCTCTGCCCAATCCTGTCAGATCTTGGAAGCTAAGCAGGGAAGGGCCTGGTCAGTACTTGGATGGGAGACCGTTTGGTAACACCAGGAAGCCTAGCGAATGTAGTGAGTGAGTGAGTGGTAGGTGGTGGTCGGAGGGCCGATGGCGCAGACTGGTTGCCTCGCTTCCGTCAGTCTACCCCAGGGCAGCTGTGGCTACAACAGTAGCTTACCACTACCAAGTATGGAGTGAATGAATAATGACGACAGTGTAGCGCTTTGAGAAACTTGGTAATACAGGCTTGTAAAGCGCAATACAAGTGTAAGGCATTATTATTACTTGAGAAGTTGCAATTAAGGGGCTGGAATGTTGGAGCCAAGTACCATTATTGGCCTGTAGGTGGCGCTTGTGTGCTGTAGGGCGTTCATAGAGGCTATAAGAGGTGCAACTTTTTATGACGCCCTCAGGAGTGCAACCCGGTAGGGGCCATGGTTTTTTGACCACTTATTTTATGGAGTTTTGTTGTTACCTATCTATCGAAATAAAGTGCTTTTTTATCTACATCTGAGAAGCCGTATGGACTTATTGGACGAGGAAGTAAACACAATAGCCGGTAGCACATCTCAGTGGCCTTTAGGTCCAGTTGGCCACTATATGGTATACATGCATGTAAACACGCCAGATTGTAGCCAAAGGCTAATTTCTATCCGTAGTCCCACGGGCTAGGGTCACACAGGGGTCACACTTACAAATCAAATGTCTGAAGCCAAACTTCTTCTAGCAAGAGTAGAAGTACAAAAAAGGATACATGAAGAGTTTGCCTTTATGCAATATAAATTAAAAAAGGTATACTACGAAAGTGGTGAAAAGGCTGGTAAGATGTTGGCATACCAATTAAAAAAGAAGGAACAACAAAATACAATCAGTGCAATAAGAGATAAAAATGGATAATAGTGACAGATCATAATGCAATCAACAATACTTTTAAGGGCTATTTTTCGGTCCTTTACCAATCAGAATATAATGTGGGGAAAAAACAGATGGAGAATTTTTTCAGTAACCTCTCATTACCATCTCTGGAGAAAGAAGAAAGCAAAAAATTGAAGCTCCTATTTCAATAAAAGAAGTCCTTAAAACTATAAAATGTTTATCTAATGGTAAGACTTCTGGAGAGGACGGTTATACAGCAGAATTTTATAAGTGTTTCTCCAAGGAATTGGCTCCGTTTTTATCTACCCTATATAATAATATAATACAAAAACAATCTATGCCTCCAACAATGAGAACTGCAATTATATCAGTAATCCCTAAACCAGGTAAAGACCATCTACAAGTGAACAATTATAGACCCTTAAGTCTGCTCAATAGCGACTATAAATTATTTGCCAAGATTTTGGCAAACCGCTTAGAGAAAATCATTCCCTTTTAGTCAACTTAGATCAAGTCGGTTTTATACCCGGACGTTTGATGTCTAGCAATATGAGAAGACTTTTCCAATTAATGCATAAGGCAGGCTCTCTTCAGTACCCAGTGATCGCAATATCACTGGATGCTGAAAAAGCTTTCGACCGAATAGAATGGCCGTATCTATTTTACGCCTTGTCACAATATGGTCTTGGACCAAGCTGTCTGCAGTGGGTTAAAGCAATATACCAAGATCCAGTTTCATTAGTAAAGACAAATAATATAACCTCTACACCTTTTCAGCTCTTTCGCTCCACGAGACAAGGCTGCCCGTTGTCCCCAATATTATTCACTCTTGCTCTGGAACCCTTAGCCTGCATGATCAGAATGGACAAAGAAATAGAAGGAATAACAGTTGGTAATCATAATTTTAAATGAAGCATGTATGCGGATGACATTTTGTTGACGCTCTCCAAACCATACAATCCATACCTAGAATGCTTCAAATTATTGACAATTTTGGTAAATTGTCAGGGTATAAGGTTAACTGGAGCAAAAGTGAGGCAATACCACTAAATTACTACACATATAAAAAAGACCTGGGCACAGCACCCTTTGTTTGGAAAACTGAGGGAATGAAATATTTGGGGATAACAATTGGGCTACCAAGTAATACAATTATGGATAGAAACTTACAACCATTAACTAATAATATAAAAGAAGATCTCAAGAGATGGTCAGCCTTGCCATTATCACTGTGGGGCAGAGCTGAAGTACTTAAGATGAATATTCTCCCAAGAATCCTTTCACTTATCTCCTCTGTGCCTCTTAATATACCAATGTCTTGGTTTGATGATGTTAAGAAAATGTTTAGTTCCTTTTTATGGAAAGACAAAAACCCAAGATAAGTTTAAAGAAATTATCTTTGCAAAGAGACCAGGGAGGTCTCGGTATCCCAGATATTTTTAATTATTATATTGCATTCAACATTAGATATGGTCTGATTTGGGGGTACAAGAAGGTACGGGAGGAAGGAAGTTGGGATTGGCTGAAGGAACAACTATTGAATGAGAATAATGTAGCCTTTTCACTATCATCACTATGGTATCACCCATACCTACCTGCCAAACTGGATAACCCTATTATGCGATTGACTTGTAAAACTATAAAGAAAATGCATCAAAAAATGAGTATTACAAAAATGGTACAGTATTTGCATCTTGCCCGATATGGCATAATATGGCTATTACAGCGGCAGGGAATCCTTTATCAAATAGGGTGTGGAAAGAACATAATATACTACACATCTCCGATATTATTCATAAAGGCTCATTGTTGCCCTTCGAGAAGCTGACTAGTAAATATAGCCTATGTACAAAGGCCTTTCTGCAATATGCCCAAATAGCTTCAATCTGCTCCAAATTACCTAAAGAATTTTTAATTATGATAGTGAAATGGATGATAAATTTAAAGAGTTGACTGTTAATAAAGGAACTGTTTCTGGTCTATATAAATTGCTAAATTGCTCCGATTGTACGGTTAATACACGTACACAATCACAGTGGGAACAGGATGTAGGCCAAACAATATCCATGTCAGAATGGAAACTAATCTGGCGGAATATAATGAAAATATCCAAATCAGTGAGACTTAAGATGATACAATTTAAAACACTGCATAGAGCTTATGTAACACCAGCCAAACTCAAACTAATAGACCCGCATGTTACTGATTTATGCTGGGGAGGTTGCGGTCAAAGGGGAACATTAATACATATGTTATGGTACTGTCCAGAGATCTATAATTTTTCGACGCAAATAGTTAGTGCAATATCCAAGTTCATGAACGTCAATCTGCCCCTTTGCCCCGCTACCTGTTTAGTGGAGCACAGAGATGCTCAACTGACAAACAAACAAAACTATAAAGTAGCTAATTTGGGTTTATTGCCGCAAAAAGAATGATAATGATTAACTGGAAAAAACGCAAATTAAACTGTTTTGCTATAGAAAAATGGTTACAAGAATTTATGGATCTACTGGCTATGGAACAAATGATTGACTACAATGGAGATTTGAATTTGGATTTTGAGCAACTTTGTAACAGCATATAGCAGGACTTCAAAAAGGGTAAATAATGCAATGTCTGGAAGGCCATTTATATGTGTTGTATAGTGGTAAGCTGTATCTTTTGTACCTGTCTTCAGTATTGGAGTTCTGTGATTGGTGGAAGTTACTGCTGTAACCCCCCCCCCCCCCCTCATGGTGATGTCCTGTGAACCCCTTGTTTTGTTTTGTTCTGTTTTGTTTGTTTTTGTTTTTGTCTCTGTTTATTGTGTATGGTGTTTGTATGTCTCCCATGTCTTTTTGTATGTCAGGTCTGATGTCTAGTCTTTCGTGCTTGTTTTTGTTGTTGTTAAAATCAATAAAATGTTAATAAAAAAAAATTTAATAAAATAAAATGTCTGAAGCCCACGATGGAGTTTTCTAGATTGCAAGAGCCAAATATACACGGTTCATTCAGCAGCTAATATACTGCTATTGCTAACGTTAATGTGAGTTTGAGACTCGCTGAACCATAAATGAGGCCTAACGCTCAGCACGTTTAAACGGGCTAAACATTTTACTGATTAAAGACGTCACAAAGGGCCACCAGGTGGAGTTGTAAAATAGCTCCCGATCGTCCAGTGCCAGGCAGCTAAAGTGTTTGTCAGTGGGACTGGACATGTTCCTGTCACCTGGAAAAATCCAGACTCACCGCTGTCCCGGCGATGGAGTCTGGTTAGAGTCGGCATCAACTACATTTCCAGAAGACACGCAAGCAAACAGGAAGTAAACCAATCAGCGAAGGGAGGTGTGTGTCGTTGATGCGCAGTCATTAGCGGTTCTGCGTTAATATTCGAACAGGATTATGAATCACAAAAGTCACTAACTGTCCATGTGTTTTTGGTCATTTACCACTGTGCGGAGATTGTTATTGAGGGACCTCCGCATCTCAAGGGTAACGCTGCTCGCAAACAACATGTGACCTGGTGCTGAATACTGTATTTTATCCAAAAATGAGAAATGCTTAGAGGTCGACAAATCAGGCCGATATTTAGGTATTTTTAGTATCGGCTATTGGCCGATTTAATGCCGATAAAAGCCGATATCTCCGGAACAGAAACAGATAGACTTCCCAATTTTTTGCATTGGAAAGAGCACAATCAGAGCTTTAAAATGCTTCCTCAGGGGAACTGAGAAACATTGCAATGAAAATAGGTTACAAGATTTTATTTTTTAAACTTTTGACTTTGCTTAAGAGCCAACCATAAGAGATAGAGACTTATGGGTTTTGGAATCTGCTGACTATTGTCTTTTATACGAGCCCGCTCTGAAATACTTACTAAACAACAGGAATGTTTTTAATAAATCAGCCCTATGCCCCTAATAAAGTGCCCCCTGCTGTCACAGTTCAATACTGACACATCCTACATGGGCTTATTGACAAGACATTTGGAAAAATCTGCCAAAAATATTGGCATCGGCCTTAGAAATACCCATATCGGTCGATCTCTAGAAATGATCTAAGATTTGTATGAACCACCAAAAAAGAAAAGGATCTGTTTTTACCCAGAAGGGGCGGGGCCATAACAAAAGTGCCCGGATGTTGCTCCTATCTATAGTGTCTCGTACAGTTGCCACAGGGGTCCCGCAGGGATCAATTTTGGGCCCTATACTGTTTAGCCTGTATATAAATGATTTACCAACTGTCTGTCCGGAAGTTGAGTGCATCATGTATGCAGACAACAGTTTTATTTGTGCATGGGCGTTCTAGAGTCATTTTTGCAGCAAAGCTCACCAAAGCAATGAATGGAGTTGCATCCTGGTTGCATGGGCACTGCTTGCAGCTGAATGTTGCAAAAACTAGGGGCATGTTTTTTAGTAAAACCCCCAATGCATCTCCAGATCCTGAAATATTCGTTGCAGGAGAAAAGCTGGAGATTGTAACCCAGTATAAATATCTCGGCCTCTTGATTGATTCGCAACTCACTTTTAAAGCGCATGTCGATAAACTGTGTAAAAAAGTTAAATTGAATCTTTCAAATTCCGAATAATAAGGAATGATATGTCTACAGATGCAGCAAAAATGTTTTTACATACTATGATTTTTAGCCATTTTAATTATTGTATAACGAGCTGGTCACACGCTAATTTAAGCACATTAAAACCCCTGGAGAGTCTGTACAAACAGTCCATTAAAGTTTTAGATAAAAAACCAAGGCAATATCACCATTGTGGACTTTTAAGAAAGTATTGTTTTTTAAGTTGGACAGATCTCCCCAAATTTGCGCCTCATTTACAAAGCCCTACATGATTTGGCCGCTGCTCCTCTGGCCGCTCTCATCACCCAAAGATACATCTTAGGTCGTGTCACTCGAGGCTCAATGAGAGGTGACTGTGTAATCCCTCTGAGAAAGAGCAGCTTCAGTCAGGCGGCCTGGTCTGTGAGAGCTGCCAGAGAGTGGAACTGTGTACCTGACACCATCAAACACTTATCCTCTTACAAAACATTTAAGAAACATTTGCAAGAGTGGCTGGTGAACACATTTACATGTACACACTAAAACCTGTCTATTTGGCCGCTCACTGTACACTTTGTAAATATTGTATTATATTTGATGTTGTGTTTTATTAACAATGTCTGTTTTTGTCCGTTTTATTGCCATTTTGACATCATGGCCGGGGGACTACAGATGAAAAATAGCCTCTTTGGCTAATTCTGGCTGTTTTACTCATGTTTTATTCATGTGTTTTATGAAATTGCACTGTCCCCTTTTGAAAATAAACTAAACCTAAACCTATAGAACCATCTCTCCTGACATAACTAAAGAATGTATCTGTGGATACTTCTGAGAGCCGTACCTTGTAGCTGTAGCGCACAATGTTGTCGGGAGCGTGTGGGTTGTTCGCCGTCAGCACTCGGGTGATCTCCTCCTTCAGCTCCTGCAGATGAGAGAGAGTGTCAGAGTGTCTTTGCTGTGCCTGAAGACCTTGGAAGCTAAGCAGGGAAGGGCCTGGTCGGTACTTGGATGGGAGACCGTTTGGTAACACCAGGAAGCCTGGGCGAATGTAATGAGTGAGTGAGTGGTTATTGGTGGTCCGAGCGGCCGATGGCACAGACTACCCCAGGGCAGCTATGGCTACAATAGTAGCTTACCACCACCAAGTAGTGCTGGGTGATATGGAAAAAACGTATATCACGATATGGATTATTTTATATCACGACAACGATATATATCACGATATACCACAATAAAGTCAGTTTTCAGTTATTCTTTGAAAAGTTTGACAAAAATATAATTGCTTACTTTTTCAACATTATTTGAAGCAGTGGTTTCGCTAGGATAATTTATATAGCATATATTGTTTATGTCAGGAAAAATGTGAGCCTGCAGGATAAATGGGCTAAACATGATCTGAACAGTCATATAACACGAATTTAACAACAGAAATGTGTAAACTTGTGCGTAGAGAATGACTTATTCAGAGCATCGTCTGCTCCTCTATAGAGTTCGACAAATTCTTTGCAGCTGTTGGCATACATTTCCATTGACTAACATTAGCTAAAAACAGTATAAAAAGTGGAGAAAAAAAGCCGTGGAACAGCATTGTTAGCTGTTAGAGTTACTGCTGGTAAATACATCTAACTCACTGTGGTGTCCAAGTGCTTTAATGTGAACAATAACTCCAGTATTTTAACTTTTAAAATCTCCATTAGTTTACAATTGCTGCTAATCCCATAATGCTTAGCGATATGACATCACATTCCCGAACTCTATATACAGGCTCATATTACACTAAAACAAATGTAAAATGGAGCTTATTAGCGCCATTTTCTCAATTTTAACGTAATGTTTAAGAAACAGTGGGCGAGCAGTTTGCGTCCGATCCGTCTCTTACCTCCTGCACTGTCGTGTCTTAAGTTGTATGAAATAATACGTGGGACAACTGTGTGCTGTTAACATGAGGCTTTACTCAACAGACTGAATCAAACAGTGCATGTTACGTCACTACGTCAGGTGCGTGACCAAAGATCATTAGAAACGTACATGATGCTGTGACATTGAATACACCACATCTCCCCTTTTATCAAAACAAAAGCTGTTTTTTTCTCTCTCTTTTGTTTTACACTTGTAAGTGTACATATTTAACTTTACTTTTTTTTGTACATTTTCCTTTAGTACATTAAACTTTGCACTTGGATTACCTCTTAAACTTAAAGCAAAATACAACAGGAGAACAGTCTGTGTATAATGTAACTTTTCCTCGCAAATCTAGCCTTTTAGGTTTAACAACAACTCTTCCTGATCTAGTCCTAACAACATCCGTGTTTACAGGAGTAACTGGAGGTTCATTCAGTGTTTTTGTCACATGTTCAAATGGTACATCTGACACACTCTTTTTATCACACTTATCATGCAAAGGAATCAAATGCAAGCGATTGCGTCTCACTGTCCCATGTGGTAAGTCTACTGTGTAAGATCTTGGTGTAGAGTGACTTTGGATAACAGTGCCTGGTGTTTTAGCATCAGTCACCCACACATGTTCACCTGGTGACAACTTGCACAAAGGTTTTGCTCGATGACGCTTGTTGTAGTTGGAGATGTCTGACATCCTCTTCTCCCTTTCCTTTTGAGCGAGTGTGTCGCCAGCGGTATAAAGTCCTGCTCAGCCCGCAGCTTAGATAAAGATCACGAGGAGGAGTTGGGGTTGGCCCGGCTCCTCCCCTCTAATCACAGCTACTCTCACCTGTGGGTAAACACCTTTGAGGTAGAGCGCAGGGTTTCCCCCTAATATATTAGTTTGTGGCGGCCCGCCATAGTCTATTTTTATCCGCCACAGTCTCGATCTGCCCTCTCTTTCTCTGTCTCTCACCCAACACCAACATCTGCAGCAGAGGCTGCAGATGTTGGTGCAGGTTTAACAGGACAAATAAAGAGCGGTGAACAATGTCTCACTGTTTAAGTAGCCTATTATTATTACAAAAAATGAAGGCAGCTTCGCGTAGTTTTGTTTTCGCTTATAAACTAAAAGACCACATGGCTAATTTGCATAGTACACCTCTTTACTGCGCTGCTAATGGAGCTGTCACTATAATAAATTAAACCAGAGGTCACGAAATGGCGGACCTCAGTCTGGTTCCGGATCCACGCACCAACCCGTCCAAACCCGAAACTTGGATCCAAACTTTAGACCCGACGTGACTCCCTCAGTCCTGCAGCTGCGTCTGCGCTGTCTCACCCTCGCTCCCTCTCCTTCTCTCTCCCCCTCACGCTTCGCTGACCCATCTGAACAGAAAGAGAAACTGCAGCCTCTGAGCTCGTTTTAAACTTTTAGAAACGGCTGCAGAATGATTGAAATACAGCTCGCTAAAGATTTAAAACCGAGAAGACGCTAGTCATCTAATTAAATATGCACGCACGATAGTTACACGCAAACAGCACGTCTGTTTCTCCATCGTTTAAAACAAAAGAGCAGCGAGCAGGACCAAACATGGACTAAACCAGGACTAAACCTGGACCAAACCTGGACCAAACCTGGACCAAACCAGGACTAAACAGGGCTCATTGTTGAGCTAAGCAAAGAGAAACACATCACAGCATTGGCACATTGTGTATATTCTGTTATTTAGAAACCCAAAATGTAATTTTAAAAAGTAAAAACAAAACTATAATGAATTGTTGCATTGTTTTCAAAGCACACAAATTATTATTACGGTAAATGATGTTCCAGACCTTTTCTTGATAATTATTCTACTTTATTTTTTGGATCGCAGTGGAATTAAATTCAGGACCCTGTTGTAAACTTTAGTTCTCTCCCCTCCCACTCTCTTGCTCTTGCCCTACACGAGGGCTGAGGTTCAGAGTCTGTATCTGGGAGCTGAGAGAAGAATCAAGGGCCGGCGCCCTTGAAAGAAAACTGATCCATTACATTATTTAAAAAAAAAGCTGTACTCTATGTAAATTAACCAGAAATTATTCTTTTCACAGCAGCACAATAGCCAAAAATAGTTATTATTTTTTATTAAACTGCACAAGAATGCAGGAAAACGCATCTAAATTAAAAGAAAATCTCCCGGGGAGGGCCCCCGGAGCCCCCCCAAGGTGGCGCACTATCCCACCACAGGCTCCTTGAAATCTGGGGAAACACTGAGAGCGTCTTTAACGACCTGCTCATCCCAGTATCGGTCAGTCCTGTCCTATTCATAGATGATCACTGCCCATTATCTGTCCTATTCAAGGCTGATCACTGCTAATTACCTGCCTATTGTTCTTTTGTTGGCTGAAGTGCCATCTCCTTGGACTGGCTGTGCCCTGTCGGCTGTCTCCGAAGGAGATTGGAGTAAAGTGAAGAAAGATTAAATCTGAGCACACCATTCCGGTTCATGGAGGGATTTTCTTTCTTGACAAAAATAGCTTCTCGTTCAAACCAACGTTCTTCTTTAGCTGATGATACCAATCAGGTATCATCACGGCAACATCCTTCAAAGCACAAACTTTTAAACTGGGAAAATCTCATTAAGTATTCAAACCTCTGCCTCATACATAAAATAATCCACAACCAATCATCTCCTCCATTCAGTCAGATGGTCAGCATCAGAAACCCCACATCTTCACAGCGGGTGATCAGAGGGGCAGCTCGAGGAGACTGCATAGTCCCATTTAGGCCTTTGTCAGAACTCCTTTTCTATAACTGCGCCAAAGACTTGAACTCCATCCCAGCAAACATCAGAGAGCTGTCCACATACAGTATGTATGTGTGTTTAAAAAACATCTGTAGAACTAGTTCATTACACAACAGTCATGCAGCCATTAACCGGCATAAAAGTCAACACCCCCTCCTGAAGACCAAGTGCTGAAGCTATCTCCAGAGAGTGTGAGAAGATCTCTGAGCAGGATCAACATACGCAAAGCACCGGGTCCAGACAACATACCAGGGCGTGTACTGAAAGGTTGCGCTGATGAACTCACTGAAGTCCTCACAGACATTTTTAACACATCTCTGCAGCAGGCTGTGGTCCCAATGTGCCTCAAAGCGACCACCATCATTCCAGTGCCAAAGAAGTCACCACCATCCTGCTTTAATGACTACCGCCCAGTAGCACTCACTCCAATTCTTATGAAGTGCTTCGAGCGGCTCGTCATAGAACACATCAAGTCTGTTCTCCCTCCCACCCTGGACCCATACCAGTTTGCTTATCGGTCCAATCGCTCAACTGAAGATGCCACTGCGCTTCATTCAGCCCTCACTCACCTTGAAACAAAGGACTCCTATGTTAGAATGCTGTTTTTAGACTTTAGCTCAGCATTCAACACTATAATCCCACAGCAGCTAATACACAAACTGCTCCACCTGGGGATCAACACATCACTGTGCAACTGGCTGCTGGACTTTCTGACGGGGAGACCACAGGCTGTACGTGTCGGCGGAAAGTCCTCCAGAACCATCACACTGAACACGGGGCTCCCCAAGGCTGTGTGCTGAACCCCCTCCTGTTCACTCTGCTGACCCATGACTGCGCTCCAAAGTACGACTCAAACCTCTTCATCAAGTTTGCAGACGAAACAACAGTGGTGGGTCTCATCAGCAACAGAGACGAGTCAAACTACAGGAGTGAGGTGAGCAGTCTGGCCATGTGGTGCACACAGAACAATCTCTCTCTAAATGTGGAGAAGACAAAAGAGATTGTTGTGGACTTTGGACGAGCGCGGGTCCAGCATGCTGCTCTAACAATCAATGGTGCTGCAGTGGAGAGGGTGACCAGAACTAAGCTCCTGGGTGTGCACATCACAGAGAACCATGCACACTTGAGACCTGCACGGTACGGGAAATCCCGCGCGACTTGCATGACCCGACACAAACCTCGCGGGGGCAGGCGGGATTCAAACTGCCCCGGGCGGGAGCAGGCGGTCAGACCAAAACACGTTGGGCCCCGATTGTCCCGACATGTCCCGTATAAGAAAACAACAGGGTGTTAGACACACGTGGACACGAACGCAGTCTTTTTACGCATCATCGCCAGTGAACACCTGGATGAGGCAGAGATCCCCACGCTACAGCACCTTCACTGGCTGCTTTTGCTCCACACTGACCAACCAGACTTACAGCTGAACTACACTCAAACCCGCCGTTATCTCCTGGCGCAGGTCAATTCAATACTTGTCAAAACCTCCCTCTGTCCGTGCACTGCGCTTTGAATAAGCCATTAAAGCCAACGCACACCGAGACGCTTTGAAATGCAGTTTCATCACTGCGGAGCGGAGGTGATGCGCTCGGTCGAGGAAAACACAGGTGTTTACCCTTCTGCAGCAACACAGACGACTCTATGGACTGTGACAAACAGACTGCTCTAAACTGTGTTGGGAGTTACGAGAGCAGCAGCTCTGGGAAGGTAAGCGTTCCGTCGCCAACTCGCTGTTAACTTGCAAAAAAGAGCCACGTTTGCTCTCTCTTACAACACTGATCTACGCTTTGCATTTAATGTTTGATAATGTGTTTGATAATGTGTTTAAAATGCTGCACGGTTTGAGAAAAGCCTTTGAACTGCCGTTACGCAGCGCGCTTCAGTGTGTTGGCATTTAGCGTGCGCTGCATTCTGGTGCGCACTCGCCGCTGGCCTTTAAAAAAACTCGGGACTTGCCGGGACCCGGGAGATTTCCCCGGGCGGACAGGGGAGGACACTCCCGCGGGAGACTCGGGAGCGGGCAGGGGGGCGTCGGGAGCGGGCCCGAACGGGATTGAAATCCATTCCCATGCAGGTCTCTAATGCACACTACATCACTGGTCAAGAAAAGTAATCAGCGTCTCTACTTTCTCCGCAAGTTAAGAAGAGTCAGAGTCCCAGCCGCCGTTATGTGCAACTTCTACAGAGGGACTATGTCTGCCGAAGGAGTCTCCAGCGCATCGTGAGAGCAGCAGAGAGGATCTGTGGAGCCCCTCTCCCCCCTATTAAGGACATGTACTCCACCCGTCTCACCCGCAAAGCCGTCAGAATCACCAGAGACCCTACGCACCCATAACACAGTCTCTTCAAGGTAATGCCTTCAGGGAGGAGACTGCGGAATCTACGGGCCAGGTCCAGTCGACTTAAGAACAGTTTCTGACTAGCTTACTGACCAGCTTGTTACCACAACTTGTTCAGTTAGTTAACATCTCAGTTGAGACTGGAGCATTTCCAAAGGCCTTCAAAACCGCAGTCATTAAGCCTCTTCTAAAGAAGAGCAGCCTTGATCCCAAGGTACTGAACAACTACCGGCCCATATCAAACCTACAGTTCTTAGGAAAAGTCCTAGAGAAAGTAATATATCAACAGCTCACTTACAGGGAGGAAAATAAGTATTTGAACACCCTGCTATTTTGCAAGTTCTCCCACTTAGAAATCATGGAGGGGTCTGAAATTGTCATCGTAGGTGCATGTCCACTGTGAGAGACATAATCTAAAAAAAAAATCCAGAAATCGCAATGTATGATTTTTTAACTATTTATTTGTATGATACAGCTGCAAATAAGTATTTGAACACCTGTCTATCAGCTAGAATTCTGACCCTCAAAGACCTGTTAGTCTGCCTTTAAAATGTCCACCTCCACTCCATTTATTATCCTAAATTTAGATGCACCTGTTTGAGGTCGTTAGCTGCATAAAGACACCTGTCCACCCCATACAATCAGTAAGAATCCAACTACTAACATGGCCAAGACCAAAGAGCTGTCCAAAGACACTAGAGACAAAATTGTACACCTCCACAAGGTTGGAAAGGGCTACGGGGAAATTGCCAAGCAGCTTGGTGAAAAAAGGTCCACTGTTGGAGCAATCATTAGAAAATGGAAGAAGCTAAACATGACTGTCAATCTCCCTCGGACTGGGGCTCCATGCAAGATCTCACCTCGTGGGGTCTCAATGATCCTAAGAAAGGTGAGAAATCAGCCCAGAACTACACGGGGGAGCTGGTCAATGACCTGAAAAGAGCTGGGACCACCGTTTCCAAGGTTACTGTTGGTAATACACTAAGACGTCATGGTTTGAAATCATGCATGGCACGGAAGGTTCCCCTGCTTAAACCAGCACATGTCAAGGCCCGTCTTAAGTTTGCCAATGACCATTTGGATGATCCAGAGGAGTCATGGGAGAAAGTCATGTGGTCAGATGAGACCAAAATGGAACGTTTTGGTCATAATTCCACTAAACGTGTTTGGAGGAAGAAGAATGATGAGTACCATCCCAAGAACACCATCCCTACTGTGAAGCATGGGGTGGTAGCATCATGCTTTGGGGGTGGTTTTCTGCACATGGGACAGGGCGACTGCACTGTATTAAGGAGAGGATGACCGGGGCCATGTATTGCGAGATTTTGGGGAACAACCTCCTTCCCTCAGTTAGAGCATTGAAGATGGGTCGAGGCTGGGTCTTCCAACATGACAATGACCCGAAGCACACAGCCAGGATAACCAAGAAGTGGCTCTGTAAGAAGCATATCAAGGTTCTGGCGTGGCCTAGCCAGTCTCCAGACCTAAACCCAATAGAGAATCTTTGGAGGGAGCTCAAACTCCGTGTTTCTCAGCGACAGCCCAGAAACCTGACTGATCTAGAGAAGATCTGTGTGGAGGAGTGGGCCAAAATCCCTCCTGCAGTGTGTGCAAACCTGGTGAAAAACTACAGGAAACGTTTGACCTCTGTAATTGCAAACAAAGGCTACTGTACCAAATATTAACATTGATTTTCTCAGGTGTTCAAATACTTATTTGCAGCTGTATCATACAAATAAATAGTTAAAAAATCATACATTGTGATTTCTGGATTTTTTTTTTTTAGATTATGTCTCTCACAGTGGACATGCACCTACGATGACAATTTCAGACCCCTCCATGATTTCTAAGTGGGAGAACTTGCAAAATAGCAGGGTGTTCAAATACTTATTTTCCTCACTGTACGTTCTCCTATCTAACAATGTGTTTGATACTTTCCAGTCAGGATTTAGGCCCCACCACAGCACTGAGACAGCTCTGATCAAGGTGACAAATGATATTCGTATGAACACCAACGCAGGTAAGGTCTCAGTTTTAGTTCTGCTGGACCTGAGCGCTGCCTTTGACACAGTGGACCACGGGATCTTACTTCACAGGTTAGAAAACTGGGTGGGAATCTCTGGTACTGCTCTAAACTGGTTCAAGTCCTATCTCGAGGATAGGACGTACTTTGTCGAAATTGGCAACTGTGTCTCAGACAAAATTTCCATGACCTGTGGAGTCCCCCAGGGTCAATCTTGGGACCCCTCTTATTCAACTTGTACATGCTTCCATTGGGTCAGCTAATTAACAGCAACAATGTGTCGTACCACAACTACGCAGATGACACTCAGATCTACGTGTCACTGACGGCAGGTGAACATGGGCCTGTAGATACTCTCTGTCACTGCATCGAACAGATCAGTTTGTGGATGCAAAACAACTTTCTCCAACTAAACTCAGACAAAACTGAGATCATTGTCTTTGGCCCACAGACACAAAGACAAAGTGTTATCAGTCACCTTGAGTCTCTTGCTCTGAAACCAAAAAATCAGGTTAGAAATCTAGGAGTAATCATGGACTCAGACCTGAACTTAAACAGCCACATCAAAGCAATAACATCATCAGCTTTTTACCATCTGAAGAACATTGCCAAGATCAGAGGAATAGTGTCAAAACCAGACTTAGAGAGACTCATCCATGCATTTGTCTCCAGCAGGTTAGACTACTGTAACGGCCTGCTCACTGGCCTTTCTAAACGAGCTGTTAGAGCTGCAGTACATCCAGAACGCTGCTGCTCGAGTCCTGACAGAACCAGGAAATACGACCACATTAGTCCAGTGCTCCGGTCTCTGCACTGGCTTCCTGTCACTCAGAGAATAGAATTTAAAACAGCTCTGCTTGTGTACAAGTCTTTTCATGGTTTAGCACCAAAGTACATCTCTGACATGTTAGAGCCGTATGAACCATCTCGGGCCCTGAGAACTTCAGGGAGGGGTCTCCTGGTGGTTCCCAGAGTCAATAATAAACACGGTGAGGCTGCGTTTCAGTTTCATGCAGCTAAAATCTGGAACAGTCTTCATGAGGATGTGAGACAGGCCTCAACTCTGACAATGTTCAAATCCAGGCTGAAAACAGCTCTTTTTACCCGTGCATATGAAAACTGAAAGTATTTTATCTGCACTCTTGCCTTTTACTGTAATTGATTAACTTTATGTTGATGTTTTATTGATTGATTTGATCTGTTTTCTTGTAATTTTTTCTGCAACTGTGAAGCACTTTGAATTGCCTCGTGTATGAATTGTGCTCTACAAATAAACTTGCCTTGCCTTGCCTTGCCTTTCATACACAAGGCTATCGGGAAGCTGAACTCCCTGCCCTCCCACCCCTCTTCCCCCTCCCCCGCTCCACAATCAAGGATGAGAGAAATATAATTTAAAATCATTCACATGGTTTGACAAATAATCAATGTTGAATCTTGAATCTTGAACCCCTGCCTGTATATGTATCATATGACACTTTCATTGTTTTGTATTTGTATTTACCTGTATAGTGTAGTGACTGTGTCCTACTTTGTATTTTATTGCACTGACCTTGAATGTTTTTAATGTCTTAGGGAGACTACGGATGTACTACAGGTACTACGGATGAAAAATAGCCTTTTAGCTAATTCCGGTACATTTACAGAAATGTTGATTAATGTACAGTATCCCTGTCAAATAAATAAATAAATAAATAAAATAAGTAAAGTACGATACTCACATACTCGTGTAAAATAATCACATACTCAAGTACAATACTCACAGCCTCCGTCAGCTCGTGTTGGTCAGTCGGCTTCACTGCAGCGGTGTGGGCCAGGTCCTCCCCTGGGTCTGCGCCCTCCAACCCATCCTGTACGTAAGGGCCAATAGCACACTTTACGCTACACTACTACAAACGTGAAATGTTTTAGTTCCTTCTTTTATGTTTTATTTATGTTTTAGGAATCGACCAAGTCACAGTTAGTCACAATTTTAGTCTCATTAATTACTTTTACTTTAGTTTTAGTCTCATCTTAGTTACACAAATATTACAAAAAATGTGTGACATTACTTTTTACTTGCACTTGTATAATCCAAATCCAAAGGCTCCACATTGATACATAAAACATGTAAGTTTGCATTACTTGGACTGCATCTTAAAATATTAAAAATTATATTTTTCTGCGTTGTCTGTAAAGTAACTTCCAAAACGTATCCGACTTACGTCTTCACCTAATCCTGTGGTACCAGAGTAATTAGTTGTACATGAGATGAGTAAAATAATTACATTACTCTAACTTTGGCTTCTCTAGGGAAACAACTAAAAACACAATGTAAAATGTTTCTGCAGAACATCATACATCATTTATATGTAGAGTAAAAGAAAAGCTGTGAAAGCAATATCAATAGAGAAAACAAGTTAGTTTACTCTTTGTTTTGTTGATGTCACTCACCCTTTTCTTGGCCCCCTTCGCCACAGTTCCCTTTGGATTCCCCTGAAGAAAAAAGACATTCAATCAACACGGCAAATGTAGCTAGTTTTAAGTCTCCGAACAACAACAAACACACGACTAGTACGAGCTAACTAGCTAGTGAACGCTAGCTAACAAGTCAAATTATGAACCCAGCTAACTTTAATTACACTGACTTTAGCTTTTATATTCATGCTTTTTTACCTTCCGGGAGGGAGCCGCGAAGGCTGCGTTCGACAGAGGCATTTCCTCGGCTTTAATTTCCAAGACACAGCGCTATTTCTTTGTGAATACAATAATTTAAACTAAGAAAAACGGTGTGAATAAAATTGATTATAAGCTGCGGCCGCGGCTGTGTGTCCGTCTCCATAGCGACAGCGGAGAACCTCCGATACAACAGGACGTTGTCATAGTAACCCATTGGAAATGTCCAACTCTGGCGGCCATGTTGGGATGGTACATTCCACTCAAGAATTAATGAGACACTACGAATTTTAGTATTGTTTTTTCTCATTTACTCTGATAAATGATTTTTCTCATTAATATTTGTAATAACTGTTATACAAATGCTAACCACCTATAGTCCCTGGACAGTGTGATGTTATATTTAGAAAAGTTTAGAAAAGTAAAATTTATACAGAATAATCCATGAAGAAGCATCATTATTTCACCCACATCATAAAACCACAATAAAACTGATATAAATTAATTGTAAAATTAACTATCCAGATTAACAGATATCCAAAGATTGCTTTTCTCTTCTCCTTTTTATTCAAACTATATTGAGGAACAGTTTTGTTATGTCACTATTGAATGTAATGAAAACACGTAATGTTTCATTATATACGAAAATAATAATAACTACAAACGTGTTTTTTTGTATATGTTTTTCCTGTTACTTTTAATAATAATAATAATAATAATAATAATGCATTGGTTTTATATAGCGCTTTTCTGGATAAAAGCGCTATATAAAAGTAACGCTTTACATTTAATTTGTTTTATTTCTAACGGCTTTTTACTTGTTTGTTATAATTTTGCCGAATCGTTTTCTGTTTGTACAAATCAATTTAAATAATAATGGAATTCAACAATGACGAGTAAATACTACTTGTTTCGGCAGCACATCATTGTTTTACACCAGAACATTTTCCCTCAGTGAGATCAATAAAGTTCTATCTCGTCTACAAAGTTGACCAATAATGATAAGTCTGTGCCTCGTTTGGATAGAGACTGCCCTGTCCATTTCTCAATTAATAAATGGATTAGTTTGAGGTTTTACAGCTGCAAGAACATTTCCACACACAAAGTGACATGGTACATCTTATTTCGCCTTAACCTCTTACCCCCGGCTCACATTAACTACGGTCCGGGTTCGGTCCTGTCCGGTCCGGGTTTGCCCCAAACTACCCGGTTCGGCTTATCCGGCTGACACTGTGGCCACCTCCACCAGCTCCGGCGCCAGATGCTACGCCAGGCACAGAAACGGCCCTCGCGAGAACAGAAGTGCACGTGAGTTTCCCTCTTGGTGCGAGTTCACGTGATAAATAGCCCCATGTATAGGTAGTTTTTGTAAACAAAAGCCGATCTTCCTTTCTCACGAGACCTGACTTCCTGTTTGGCTCGTGTTTTTCTGTCAGCTTGATCTGTTGGGGCTCCGGTCTCCGGCAAAAATAGACTTCTTGTGGATCCTTTCCGTTGCCGCCGCAAGGCCGCCGGATGGCCTCGGTAGCCGGACCCGGACTTCGCAGAGCAGTGTGAGTGTGGAACATTGGTTTTAATGACTTTCTAAGATTGCGGACGCCGTACAGGACCATAACCGGATTTAATGTGAGCCGGGGGTGAGTCCGGCTGACACTGTGGCCAGCTCCGCCAGCTCCGGCGCCAGACGCTGCGCCAGGCACAGAAACGGCCCTCGCGAGAACAGAAGTGCACGTGAGTTCACACGCTTGGTGCGAGTTCACGTGATAACTAGCCCCATGTATAGGTAGTTTTTGTAAACAAAAGCCGTATTTGCCAGTACAACGACTCTCCATGAAGCGGATGCTTTGCAACACACTAGTGCCTGTGTCACTGGTAATGGAGAAATGTTTACATTTCTGATGTTACGCGCGTGTACAGGTGGTAAACGAGACCAAATAAGTAGTAAGCGGACAGATTTTATTTTAAAATACACCTTCTTTTCTCACAAGACCTGACTTGGCTCTGACCTGACCTGGCTCGTGTTTTTCCGTCAGCTTGATCCGCTGGGCTCCGGTCTTAAATCCGGTTAAGGGTTACCCCCGGCTCACGTTAAATCCGGTTAAGGTCCGGTGCGGCGTCCGCGAACTTAGAAAGTCATTAAAACCAATGTTGCACACTCACACTGCTCCGCGAAGTCCGGGTCTGGTTACCGAGGCCATCCGGCGGCCTTCCGGCAGCTACGGAAACAATCCGCAAGAAGTCTATTTTTGCCGGAGACCGGAGCCCCAACGGATCAAGCTGACGAGTGGTAGTTTGGGGCAAACCTGGACCGGATCAGGATCGAACCCGGACCGAACCCGTACCGTAGTTAGTGAGCCGGGGTGTTGCACACACTGCTCCGCGAAGTCCGGGTCCGGCTACCAAGGCCATCCGGCGTCTGTCCGGCGGCAACGGAAAGAATCTGCAAGAAGTCCACATTTTCTCTAGCCTGGCCTTAGCCATCCGTAAACTCCGGTCAATTATATTTTCCCTGCATGTACGTCTGGGTTTGATCTCAGTGGCTGCGTTTCATCGGTTGAATTTCAACCTACCACTCGGCGAGCGGGGGAGGCGGGTGTTGTCGGTGACATCAAGCATTTGCGCCGCATTTGCTGGTTGTAGTTCGGCAATGGCGACGGATACGAACGTAAAGGTAGCTCTTCAATCCGTTCTGGCTCAGCTCCCAAATATCCAGAAATTATAACTGAAGCCTTGGAATACGCAAGGAATGCTCCCAAGAGTTATGATAGCTCGCTTCACTCAACACGGGCGCACTACATACGTCACGACCACACGCTAGCGAAAATCAGATCCAATCGTTTCAAAGGAGTTCACCCCTCCCACCTGTTAACGGAGCTCAATTGAGAAAGTCCAGACCCTCTGTACGAAACGAAATGAGTACGAGGGGATGGTAAAACCAGGCTACATTTTCTCCAGTTCGGTTTTACCCAAATCTAAAAGCTTCTCGATTGCAGAGCAACAGAGTAACGCCTCATTTGAAAGCTAAGACCTTCAAAACTGATCTAAACTGATCTTTTTCCTTGCGTTTTTGTCGCTCTTTTGCCAAATTTTGTAAGCGTTTTTGTCACTTTTTGTGGCTTTTTGGTTTCTTTTTCATCACTTTTTTGTGTTTTAGTTTCGTTTTCACTCTCGTTTTCGTTGATTTTGATGCATTTTTTAAGATTTTAGATTTGGGTAAAGCCTAATTAGAGAAAATGTGCTCGGTTCAGGTTGGGGTTAAGAGGTTAATAAACCAAAATATACAAATATATTTTGTTGGACAATAAATGCGACGTTCTGGTTCGGTCCACTGAGTCCATTGACAGTCCATTGATTGAGTCCCGTTTCCTGATTGGCCCGTCTCCTCATGCATATGTAAATGAACCCGGAAGTGGGGCGTGTATCTCTCCGTTAGCCGCTGCTGCTGTCGAGTCACCTCTGTCAGGATGGAGCAAAGCGAGCTAATATCGCGCTAAAACACGACTATTTCCACCTCAAACCCACGACACGTGAACGATTGGGCAATATCACTGTTTTATTTCAAACTGAGAGGCGTTTTGGACTAATTTTTCCGCCAAAATGATGGAAGAAATCGATCGTTTCCAGGTGCCTCCGGTGAACGGGGAGACGCTGGTGAGACAAACAACATTAGCTGCTGTTTTGATGCAAATTTCACCGCTGAATGCAAAAGGGGAGGATTGTGTGGGATGTCCGGGGCTGTGAGCGGGGGGAGCCGGTGTAAGGCCTGGGTTTGTTGCTTGTTGTGGCCCGGGAGGGGTCGTGGTGTTGTTGGGGATGGGTGCAGCAGCTGAGGGATGATCCGTGGATACAGACTGCAGCATCACTGACTCTGACGGAGGGGACGGGGCTAGAAAAACAACATGGGAAATGTAGAACAGGGATTTTGTTCTATTTAATCTATTCTTATAAACCTACCTTGTTTTGTTCCCGTATGGTCTTGATTTTCGTATTGTAAGTCTTGGTTTTCTTCCGTTTTTGTCCGATTTAACAGATACAAGTTATTATTTTTTGAAGAAGAGGAATTTCTTGCCTATTTTACTTGAAAGTCATTTAATAATGTTCACAGCAACATAGGGCACAACATGTTGTGACATTTAGAAAAGAGAAATACTGCTTATGTGCTCTGTTTGGTCTGGAATGTTCTACTGTATCAAAGTCACTTTGCCCATGTGCAAAACAAGTAGTACGTGCTAAAAATGGATCAAGCTATTGTCCAGTTTGCACTTGCTTTCAGCGCCTGTCTTTATGATACCCTCTATTTTCAGAATGATATTTAATAAAGGACAGCAGGACAGTGGGCTATGTAGCAGAAGTTGTTATCCATCTTGAATCAAAATAATTGATCTTCAATTATAAGTTCATCAAAAATAATGAGAAATGTTAGCCTGGCGAGACCAGAATGTATGAAAAAAATACAGAGGGATTTCAGTCTGGGACCACGCTATCGTTGGCAGCAGTAGAAAACTCAAAACGAGCCCTTGCAATCAGATTTGTTTATTTGCCGTCACGTGTTGTTTGTGAGCACTCAACTAACAATCTACAATGGCGCACGGGAAAGTGCGAAAGAGAGTGAGCTTTTTCCTATCGGAAATACATCCAGAGTAGGTGAGTTTTGTGATTCATAATCCTGTGCGAATATTAACGCAGAACCGCTAATAACACTGCATCAACGGCAGACGCCCGCCCTTCGCTGATTGGTTTACTCTGCTTCCTGCTTGCGTATCTACCGCTGTGGAAATGTAGTCAATGCTATGGTCACCAGACTCTGTCGCCGGTACAGCAGTGAGTCTGGTTTCCAGTGTTTTTGCTGACATTCTCTGTCAATTTTACACTCTATTTTCCTCTCAAGTCCTCCTCAGTTTGGTGAAATGTTTGCAAATGCTTAGTTGTAGGAAATGTGTCAGGACTTTTGGTTTGTAGCATTAGAAATGTAGCATTGGGCATTAAAATGGCATTAAAGAGGATGCATTTCGCCTGTATAAACCCGGATGAGCCCCGCACTAATGGACTCTCTCTAGTGCTTACAACTCCGTCACTGTATTCTGGATGTTCGTACTATCTTTCAAATGATGAATAGTGTTTTTTTTACATTGTGTTACTGGGAGTCTCCTGCCATGGTGACGTCGTTGCAGTGAAGCAGCAGCTCAGGAGTGTTGGACGTGGCCAATTTTCACGGTGACGCACTTCCTTCCGAGGAGGATCCCACTGAATCAGGGCTTTGTGTGTCACTGCAGAGTGACGGAGACGTCGCTGACCTGGTACGGCTTGAGGTCACCCGGAATGGGGCTGGGTAAACCATACCAGTCTGGTGTCAAACAAAGGTTTAGGTACTACTGGTATTGAAAAAATATAAGTATCGAAAGAATATTAAACCTCTAGTTTTGATGCTGATCCCAAAAAAATGATTACAAAATGGGTGAAAAAGGGACAAAATTATATATTTTTTAAAGTGATAAAAGTGGGAAAATTCTGGGACAAAACATGGAAAAAAGGGGGTGAAAGTGGATAAAGAATAATAATTTAAAAAAAGGGTAAAATGGAGAAATGCGTTTCTTGGTTGTTTCACCTAAAATGATGCAAATGTATTGGAAGGAAAAGGAATGAACATTATTCATTTGTTTTATATGACCAATATTTAATTTTAGGTATCGGCAAAAGCATTGTTCAGGTGTCTATCAAAAAGCTATTGTTAAAGCTGGGGTACCTGATTTTTCCCAAACAAACTTTGACATTTTTTTATTTGGCCCAAACTCATTTCTATTACTCACAATCCCTCCTGCATGTCTGAAGTGTTCAAGCACATTGTTTATATGCATGTTTCACACCCGTGTACAGCTTTGAGCAGTGGAAAAGTGAAGAAGAGGGGACCACCACCCCCAAAAATACCACTTATTTAGATTCTACTTCTATCTTCTAAATGGTAAATGGTCACATTTTATATAGCGCCTTTCTACCTGCTTTAGGCACTCAAAGCGCTTTACATCAAGGAACCAGTCACCCATTCACTCTCATTCATACACCAGTGTACGCAGACACTGGAGGCAAGGTGGGTGAAGTGTCTTGCCCAAGGACACAACGACAGTGGGCACCTGCGGGATTCGAACCGCCGACCCTTTGGTCACAAGACGACCCGCTCTACTCTCTGCACCACCGTCGCCCCATCTTCTATCGCTCAATAAATAATTAGGTGAAGAACAAGATCTGTTTTTTGCTGTGTTTATAACTCACTCTGAGGTTGTAAAAACAAATGTACTTTTCAACAATTAGTCAGGTACCCCAGCTTTAAAGAACTGGTATCGGAAAACAAATAAAAATGGAACATACCCAGCCATAGGTATTACACCAAATTTAATGCCTTGATCCAAAAAAAAGTAAAATTTGATTCTAGCTGGTATTAAATCCTTGAAAATGACTTTTCCTTGACTATTTAAAAAAAAAAAACTTCAAATCACATTCAGCTGCAGTTTTGTTTGATTGAAAGTGTTTTTTCCCTGTTGTATTTGATTTACTTTTGAATATTGAAGCCCAACGCACACGAGACGCTTTGGTGCGCGGCAAAAGACTTCTTTATTTTCTATGAGAGAACGCGCGGCGACGCTGGACCCCGCGCACGATTCAGTCTGCTGAATCCAGATGCGGCGCTGCGGAGGAAAACGCATGCTTTTAACCATAGTGCAGAGGCACAGACAAGTCTCTGGCCTGTGACAGACGGGGAGACCGATGTAAACTTTGTTTGGAGGGATGAGAGAAGCTGCGGAGACAGTGAGCCTTGACGATGGTTTAAACCATCGTCAAGGCTCACTGTTAACCTGCGAAAAAGAAGCACGTTTGTGATCTCCTGCAGCACAGATATACGTGTCATCTTTTATTTATGATAAATGCATAAATCATGTGTTTAAAGTCCCGCACGGTTTGAGAAAAGCCTCTGAAGTGCCGTGACGCTCCAGTGTGTTGAAATCCCACATGGAAGCGTGTCAGATCATTCCTCTGTTTGCAGATCTTAACAAATGAGGTATTGCTTTTATGACATTAAAAATATAGCATGCTGCCTGTGTGAACCCTGAAGTAAATGTCATCAAAACGCTTTTACTCCTGGCTTGTTTGAGTCTGGTGTTGGTGGGGTCGTGACAGTGGGCCGTTATGGTCATGTGACCAGAGGCCGTCCTGTGATTGGCTGAAGGTGCTGTGCATAATCCTCGGCTGACTCAGCATGGCAGAGGATCCTCATCAGATGAAGCTGAGATTACTGACAGGCAAGCTCATGTGATGCCCATGAATCCCGGACAAACAGTTATCAATTTTTTAGTGGATGAGAAGACTCTCGACTGTGTTCACAATCTACATTTTGATCATGTCATTATCTCAGTTGGAGCAGGGCCCAATACAACTCTGTGGGAGAGAAACAGTTTTTGAAAGAAATTTCCAAAAAGAAAAGTGCCAAATGTTGTACCTGATCATTGTTTGGAAGTGATTAGATTCTCAAACCTGCCTCATTCAACTTATGGCTCAAAGTCCTTCCTATTGGCCAACATCACGCTCATGATGTTGTCTCCACTCCTGGACACCTTTATGGTCAAATCATTTGACCTTAGTTTATACATGCCGACAGAGAACCGTGTCCCAGTTAAATTTGATCACCGTTTTAATCGTGATGAAATTGCAATCATGAGTTTATAATTCAAAAATTGTGATATTCTCTTTTTGCAATATCGCCCACCCTTACTGTCATGACGTCCTGATGGCAAAGGCAAAACAAACAAACAAAACAGGAAGTAAGGCACCAGCCTGGGAAGCGAATCTGGTAAATTTTCAGAATATAATCGGCTACAAACCTGCGGTAACTTGGCCAACGTAAACAATCCAGACACACACGGTCACAGAGGAGCAGCCAGAGGATCATGGAGGACATTTGTGCACAAACTATTGCTGGGGCTGGGGAGTGGATTAGCTGGACTCCTGAAAATGGAGTTTATGACGAAACAAGACTGATCCAATTTTACAACTGTAAATTTGATCAGTCTTGATTCCTCATAAATGCACGGTTTACTAGTATTTCTTTATGTACAAAGTTGTTATCGCGTGAAAGTTGTCTCCTGTGAGGGCTCTGCACCGTGAAACTTTACTCAATGTGAAACCGGACGGAATATGTGCAGAAGCCGTTCAGTAGTCAATGTGTGTAAGACTTTAAAAGAATGATAGCAGCCTGACGCTCATCTGTTTCTACGTTTGACTGAGCACCCACTGGGAAAAGCATGAATGAGCGCCTATGCCCTCGTATGATGCCTTCTATTTGCCTGTGCAGAGCAACAAGCGCAGCCCTGTGACATCACGCTCCAGGTCAAGGAGGGGCTGGGGTAGGACTCAATGCTGCTCTGTGTCCAACAGACCACACCAGTGATATCAGAGCCGCTCATTTAGCCTCAGAGTACTTACAGTACAGATACTACTAGTCAAATATTACTCCAATAAAAGTAACTGTGAAGTGAAAGCACTGAAGTTGTTGTTTTAAAGGGGGGGTATTATGTAAAATCGACTTTTTCTAGCTTTATATCATGTTGTTATGTCATTCCCTCATTAAACACATGCCTGGAGTGTTGCCTTGGCTCATTCACGTATGTTTGAGTTATCTTTAAAAATTTAGACGGCAGCCATTTTAGGTGTAGCTATGCCTCAGTCCTCCTAGGAACGCCCCCACCTCCTGGAGACGCCTCTGGACCTTTCGTCATCAGCCGAGTTACCAACCACTGCTCCTCAGCTCAGCAGAGCCCCCTCCCCGCATGTCCAGCGCAGATGTAAACAGTCGGTCATCATGGAGGATTAGCTCTGAGACTTTTACAAAGACACACATCACCAGTGTTTCTGTTACCTCAACACCCAGGATTAAAACTGGTGACAAGAAAACTTATTTCCATGACGGAATCTGTGCTGGGAATGCGTTTGGGCTTTGATGATACCCTGATAGCATTCCCTCCGGAGAAAGCTAATATTAAAAGCCAAAGCTCTGGTCATCACGTGAAAACGAGAAATATGCATGAATAAAGTCAATAAAACCAACCAAAACACAATGAACTGTTTAACAATGATCACACACTGAGACGGGATTGCTGATTTTGAAGTTTATTGCTCACATTTAATCTACAGTGGGTCGTAGCCGAGTGGTTTTCCCCCCCGAGCTAACAAGCTCTTAGAAGTTAGCCGCTAACAGATAGCTCGGAACGATTTTTTGAAAACAAGTAGCCTATTATGCACTAATAACGTCAATAAAACCAACAACTACATGAAGCAGCCTTTGGGATGATCACACACTGAGCCTGGCTTGTTGATTAAGTTTAGTCCACAAATTTCATCTACAATGGGTCATAGCAGAGTGGTTTTCTCCCGGAGCTAACAAGCTAGCTGCGAGGTGCTAACAGCTAGCTCGGAACGATTCATAGAAAACAAGCAGCATATTATGCACTAACAACGTCAATGAAGCAGGCAACTACTTGAAGCAGCTGATGGGGGAGCGCGCGGAGAAACACGTGCACAGACTATGGGTCACGTTTTTACAGTATGCAACGCAGCCCTTTGATCGCAGCGCTGCAGCAGGAGGCGGACACAGGAGAGATTGTGCCGCGGAGGCCTCTCCCTTTCTCTCCTGTGTCCGCCTCCCGCTGCAGCAGTGGGATAAATACGGCTCTCCGTCCTGTGAAAGCATTAAGGTTGTGACGAAAACTTGTGAGGCTGCAACGCCATGAGCTTTTGGAAGCATTAGCGCGAGCTGAGGGGAAAGGGAGAGAGCAGACGCTCAGCGGCGCTGGTGACAGAAAGATGTTGGAGCTGCGCGTAACACATTCAGCTGCACGAGGCTGTGCTGATTTTGTCTAATAAAACCAGATGAACTCGAGTCCAAAGGATTTGTAGGGAGATTTTCTATCAGGAGGACTGGCGTGTGGACAGGACAAAGAGACATAGGAGAAAATGCTCTGCGGCCCGGTATCGGTACCCGGCCCAGGTGTGGGGGACCACTGGCTTATAGGGCCGTCGCATTTTAAACCCCCCTCCGAGCAGTCAAAGTGACCGCTGCGGTGGTGCTATACGATGTGTGTTTTAAATAGCGTTTTTAAAAAAATAATACGAAACTCAATATGTGGCGCGCGGTGTTGATTCTGTGGCGGTGCGCCACAGAATAGTCTACGTGTGGGAAACACTGCTATGTGACTGAAAAAAGCATAATACCCCCTCTTTAATAAGTGTTAGGAAAATGAACTGTGATGAAATGTGGCCTAAATTCCCTTTTGTACGGCAATACAGCGGGTACAAACCTTAATGTTCACAGAGAGTGCATTATAGCCTTTATAGAAATGGAGTGGCATAAAAGTGTATATGTAAGTATCTGTTTCTTGTCTTTAGGATCCGGCTGCGGCCTCTTCTTCTGAGGTCTCTCCAGATGCTAAAGGAGAAACTGTGGCCCTCAACTACAAGCCCTCCCCCTGCAGGTGCAGATAGGTACTGCGGCTCATTCACAAACCTGCACTCAGTCTTTAAGGCCTGTGTGGTTGTGCAGAGAAACTAAAGTGTTTGTGTTTGTGCAGAGAAACAGAGGGACTTGGCCCGTAAAGGCTCGGTGAAGAACGGCTCTGTGGGGAGTCCAGTGAACCAGCAGCCAAAGAAGAACGCTCGCACACGGTAACACTCGGCTCCTTCACTGTTAGAGAGTGCATCATTTATCTGCTTGTGTAGTGTTGGGAATCAGTAAAGTGAATGCTCTCCTCTCTTTTCTACCCCTCTTTCTCCCTCTCCTCTTTACTCCTCTCTTTCCCCCTCTCCTCTTTCCTCTCTTTTCCCCCTCCTCTTTCCTCCTCTCTCCTCTATTCCCCCTCTCTCCTCTTTCCTCCTTCTTCCTCTCTCCTCTTTCCCCCTCTCTCCTCTTTTCACCCTCTCCTCTTTCATCCTCTCTCCCCTCTTTCCCCTTCTAATTTTTCCTCCTCTTTCCCCCTCCTTCTCTCTCTATCCTTCCTCTCCACTCTGCTCTTTTTCTCTCCTCTCTTTCCCCCCTCCTCTTGTCCTCTCTCCTCTTCCCCACTCTCTACTCTCTCTCTACCCCTCTCCTCCTTCCCCCTCTCTTTCTCTCCTCCTCTCTTTCCCCACTCGCTACTCTTTCTCTCCCCTCTCCTCCCTCCCCCTCCTTCTCTACTATCTCTCCCCACTCTCTCTCTCTCAGGCTGGTGGTGCCGAACAAAGGGTACTCTTCTTTAGACCAGAGTCCTGACGAGAAGCCGCTGGTGGCTCTGGACACAGACAGGTGAGAAACATGATGGCGCTGCAGCTCCGAGTTAGCTTTAGCTCTAATATTAATCTCCGTCCTTTATTTTCAGTGATGATGACTTCGACATGTCCAGATACTCCTCGTCCGGATACTCGTCGGCCGAGGTGAGATGTCTGAGGGAGCAGGTACTTACACAAACTTTATTTTACGTTTAAATCATCCTCCACGCCTTCGAACCACCGCCATCGCCATCCCGGGTACTGCACCACTGGTACTCCACTGTACTGCCATCCATATCACTACTGCGTACTGCCATATCACTGCTGTATCACGACTGTCGGAGCAGTTTCCGTGTTGTTGACAATGTTCTCTGGCTGCACTTGGACAAAAAATTGCTCGGAGAATAGGCCAGAGATGTTCATAAATGTAATTCCACAGTGAGCCGAGTCTGCCAAAGTTTATTAACACAAAGTAATCCCTCAATCCTCTTTGTAAATAAAAACAAACAGGCTAAATGGATCTCATTATTGTGTTAAAATAAGTGAATGGAAGCGAGGAGTTTCCCGGCTCCTGTGCCGAGGCCGACCTCTACTGAGCAGTGGCTGCTGTAGTGTCACGGCCAAACCATATGGTGCTTCCTCCTGCGCACTACAGCTGCTATGCGTCTTTTCATGCTTCTACTTGCTTCACTTTTATGTTACTTGGCTAAAACTAGAGATGCACCGATGTAGCTTTTTTGATACCGATACCGGGGTTTGAGCATCTGCCGATATCTCCCAATATTTACCAATATCAAGAGACTTTCTTAAAAGTGTCTTTCTTCGTTAAAAATTTAATTGACTCCTCTCCATTGTAAGATCAATAAAGTCTTTTCTACACAAAATATCCTTGTGTAGCCTATATGACGGGCTTTAGGTTACATTAATATAAACAACTCACATTAAGTGATCTGATCATTACAAATATGTGAGATCAGTTATTTCTTTTTTTATTATTATTAATAGTTTTTTAAAGAGTGAGATTAGTTATTTCTAAACTAAAATACAAACACTTGGCATCAGAAGTGATTGTTTTATTTTATTAGGCTACTTTAGGTAGTTCTATCATAGTTTCTGTCCCAGACTTGATTCGTTTTTGTTAGCATTAGCATGCTATTGCTAACGGCAGAATTTTGCGCGGCGATCAACACATACATTTGTGGAGGTTTAAACTAACTCAGCAGTCCAATTCCCCTGGTTCTTAGCTTTACAATGATATACAGCATGTGCATATTTACTTAGATTTAGGTGGTAAAAGTTGTGTTTTTAAGACGTTGAGAGCAAAAACTGGTATTGGTTCAGTATCTGTAGCTGATACCTGATATCGTATTTTTCCAGTATCGGCTCTGATATCCGATACCAGTTTCGGATCGGTGCATTCCTAGCTAAAACTCTGCCCCGCTGCTTGTTTGAGAAGCAGTTTCACGATTAACTGCAAGAAAATATTGGCAATAATAAATTATGATTACATTTCTGTAGATCAACAATTAATTAATAAAGCAACGAGACAGAAAGCGGAAGTTGGAGCCCCTTTTAAAGTGTGTATGACACATTAGACACACATTTTTGCTAAAACATAGTTAACGCCATTATATTTAAGATTTAGCTAAAAGATGTACCCAGTTTCTTTAGTTTAACCGTTTCACTTCCTTATTGGACACTGACAGGAAGTGACGTAGAAAGAGGCAAAGAATTTTAAATTGTTGCCGTGCCAACCATATTATGTCGATGGGAAATTAGTCAAACTGCTCTGGAACTTTACCTGGATCTATGTCACTTCCTGTCAGAAGCTTAACAATTACTTTTCTGCCCAACTTTTCTTCATTAATTACCTGCTTCACTGAAATAAAATGATAATTATGATTTACAACAGGTGTTATCCATCTAAATAAGTCATTTCACTCACCTGGAGCACATGGCTACTTAATCTGCGAAAACAAAAGGACGTACTTAAGATCCAATTTAGCTCTGACTCTGCTATAAAGCCCTGCAGAGGTCATTGTTTCTCTGTAATTTACTTATGATGAACAGGGGTTATGGCTGTGCTACGGAGATGGTTTGGCTGTACACTATGAGCCAGTGTGATAAGTAGTGATTTAAATGAGACTGACAGTCGGTGACTTACTGCTAACCAACAAACAGGCCTTAGCTGCTGCTTCTCTGCTTTGTGGGAGTGTTCCTCAGGCTCCAGCTCAGCGTTTAACCAAAATGAGCCGAGAGTCTGTGATGTAGATGAGTCGGAACTCTCTTGTCTCTGAAACTGCTCAGACTGTGCCGCCTCATGTTCCTCGTGACGACATCACCGTCACAGTCATCTCTTTCCACCACTTATTTTCCTTTCAACACCAAAGCCTTTTCTCTCTCGCTCTGTATTCTGTCCCTCCCATTTCAAACGCCGCTTCTTCCCCCGCAGCAGATCAATCAGGACCTGAACATCCAGCTGCTGAAAGATGGGTACCGCCTGGACGAGATCCCAGACGACGAGGACCTGGACCTCATCCCGCCCAAGTCTGTCAACCCCACCTGCATGTGCTGCCAGTCCGCGCCATCTGCTGCCTGCCACATCCAGTGACAGGCCACAGGCAGGGGGCGCTCATGGGCCACAGTGTCTCACAGAGGCCTTTTCCCTGATCCTTGTTTAACACCTCATCAAACGCCTGATCCTCCAAGATTCTCTACGTCAGAGCAACGCTAAAACCTAGACCTAAACGTGACTGTGTCTAACGTGACTGTGTCTAAACCGGGAAAACTCACAACTAAAAGTCAACACTAAAGCAACAACGACATTATGGCTCATTCGAATGAATAAAGTCTGAAATGACAGCCTGAATCTGTGACATGAAGTGGACATGTCCTTCATAAACACTGACTGTGGCACTTTGTAACTGGGAAAGGCGGCTCATAATTAAATGTGGAACAATGTTCTTGCCTTGTTCCGTCGTCAGAAGCAGACCTGCTGTAGTACTTTGCCTCATTTGCACAGGTTTGAGTGAATCAGTCTGTTATTACAGTATTAGGGCTGGGTATCGTTACATTTTCTCTTATACCAGTACTTAAATGATCAATACTTTTTTCCGGTACCTATACTCAATATTTGTCGTCTAGAACCAGAAAACAGAACAATAATGTGTGGAAGATCTGTAAATTTACAATATTGGGTTTATCTCCAATGTCAGAAGTAAATGTGGGGGATAAATTGTGTAAAAGAAAATGGGTGGGGGGGGGGGGGAAAATTGGGTAATGGGGTAAATAGGGCAAACAAGTCATTTATTTGAGCCGAAACAACCAAGTGACTTTCTTTAATCCTTTAAAACTTGGAAATAATTTTTCAGTTTTCCCGATACCATATTGGGATAGTTTAACAGTACCCAGCTCTAGTCAGTATACAGGTTCAATATAATACACATTATTGTGTAATAGATTGAACCTGGGACTGTGCTCCACATTTCAAAGAAGATAAATCAGTTTGGTTGCAGGACAATTTTCTCCTTGTCGCTCTGGGCCAAACTCCATAATAATGATATTGCGTTGGTTTTAAAGTTTTCAGACACTCTACATTGTATTGGCCATAAACAAACTGTCTCGTGCTGCAAAGTATTCTGGCGCTGAGAACAAACGTGTGTCTCACAGAGCGGGTTGATTTTAACGTCTTTAGAGCAGGTTTGGGATGGATTTGCAGCTTGTGACTCAGAGAACGCTGTTATGAAGCTTAATCTGTGCATGAGTTCGTGTTACATCTGCTCCTGAGCAAAACCCAGGCCGTTTGAGAAAGATTCAAACTAAGGATGTTTTCCTTAAATGCCTCTTTGCCGCTTGCAGATTTGCATCCTGTGGCTACATGAAGCTGAAATGTAATAAATGAGCAGCGTGATGTTATAGAAGTATATTTGCAGCTCAATGCTTAAGTGCATGAAAAATAAAACATAGGCTATATGTAATACCAATATCATATCGCAATATCTGTCTAAAAAATGGCCGAGCACTGAGCAGCTCTACCGTCTGAGCCACTGTCGCCCATAAGCATCGCTTTGTATAAACATTAGTGTTGTCTACGCTTAACTAAACTGGTTGTTTTGCCTCAAATAGTTGGTACAAATGTAAAACAAATTCAATGGAAGGAAAAGGAATAAGTTATTTATCTGTTTTAATAATTGTAATCAATCGCGCAGAGAGGACATTTGATCCGTTTTCGCATTATAACTGCATAATGTTGCCAAAGGAAGAGTCCCAAAAGAACCATGTGCTGTACTTCATTTGTTAAGGTGCATAAAACGAAAATGAAACTGCGAGCGCGTGGAAATCATCTGATTGGTTTGTTAATTTGTTTAGGAACTCTTGTTATAATTTTTTTAAATGTACATGAGGGTAAAAGCATAAAGATAAAAGATAACACAGGCTGGCTGAACAGTAGGTTTTCAATTAAAACAACCTCAGATAAAACAGTACAAAAAAGTTTGTCGTGATTGTTGTGGGCTACAATGCCTGCGTTCACGGGCCATTTTTCTAAAAGTTGCAACAATATATTTTCAAATATCAAAATCAAACTTTTTTTGCGTTTTACATCAGTTTTAACCAAAGAGACTGAGGGAATGGAGAAGACTTAAAATATGCGTTATTTTATGATTTTTTTTTTTTTAAATGATCAAATAAACAGCCCCTCCCTCCTCTCGTCTCCTCTGCTTGCCTGTGGACAGTGGGCGGAGCTAAGGCTCTGAGTCCATAGAACTCTGATGAGAGCCTTAATAAAAGACTCGGAGGAGAATAGACCAAAGGACCAATGCCTGTTTATTTCACACACCGACTTTGAGCTTTGGCTCAGATTCAGTAGAACAGTGACTCCTAAAGGAAAGCACCAGCCCCTCACACAAACGCCACCGCATCACAGGGAAAGAAGCATCTAAACATTTGTCAGATTAAAGCCTTTCGCCAAATAAAGATCCTGGAGCCTCAGACAGAGGGCAGTAGGACACACAGCGACGCTCACTGTAAAGTCAGACCCAGGCGAGTGAGAGGAGGCGGAGCTTCAGTTTGAATGACTTAAACCCTGAGGCGCTGGGCACTACTCCCTACCATAGACATATTATTAATAGACCGGTGGCCATACCGCCTTTGCGATGCCCAATCCCGTCAGACCTTGGAAGCTAAGCAGGGTAGGGCCTGGTTAGTACTTGGATGGGAGACCGTTCAGTAACACCAGGAAGCCTAGCGAATGTAGTGAGTGAGTGAGTGGTTGGTGGTGGTGGCTGATGTGCGCAGACTGGTTGCCTCGCTTATCATCACCGAGTATGGAGTGAATGAATAATGCACCAAATTGTAAAGCGACTTTGAGCGTCTGGAAAAGCGCTATATAAGACTAATGCATTATTATTATTATTAATACTCACTCCTCCCCGTTTACCATAATGACCACGTTCGAGGGGAAATCATGGCGGATTTACAGACTCCTCCTCCCCAGCTCTGACGAAGCATGTTCCTAATAAGGGCATAAGGGCGGGATCTTCACTGTAGACTCCGCCCTTGTGTGACGTGTAGCTCGCGCAGCTCCAATGCAAACAGTCAGACCCCCGTTAAGTAGGAGATTAAAAAAATGTATCCTACCATAACCAGCCCAGTGCCTCTGATTGTGTCTAACCCAGCGTAATCACAGGAGGAATATCTAGCTTTAGACAGTTCCAAACAATTAGGCACCGGGCATTAAAGTTGTTTTTAACGTGTCTAAAGTCCAATGCATTCCAATGGGGCCTAGCGGCTATATGGAGGTACTACAGCAATGGCGAAGCAATGGCGGCCTACAGTGTCGTCGTCGCAAAGCAGAGCAGCCAGCGGCCATTGCTCCCTACGCACAAATGTAACCAGTAAAATGGACTTAACTGATCAGACACTCACTTTAGCTGCACAGGAATTGTGGATTACTGGAATAGTTGTAGAAAAGTTGTAGGCTTTTGTAAATGTTGTAATGCCACACTGATTTCGCAGAGTTTGCTTGATTTTGCGTTAATAAATGAGATGGCGAAATCCTGGAGGGACTGATATGATATAGCCTGGCCTTAGCCATCCGTAAACTCCGGTCATCTTTTCCCTACATGTATGTCTGAGTCTGATCTCAGTGGCCACGTTAAATCGGTTGAATTTCAACCTACCATTCAGCGAGTGGGGAGGCGGGTGTTGTAGGTGACGTCAAGTATTTGC
Organism: Neogobius melanostomus; assembly: GCA_007210695.1. Taxonomy (NCBI): domain Eukaryota; kingdom Metazoa; phylum Chordata; class Actinopteri; order Gobiiformes; family Gobiidae; genus Neogobius; species Neogobius melanostomus. Next base: position 379,239 of record VHKM01000729.1, read on the forward strand.
GTTGTAGTTCGGTAATGGCGGCGGATAAAAAGTAAAAGAAGCTCTTCAACCCGTTCCCAAATATCCATAAATTAAAATTGAAGACTTGGGTAAGGAATGCTCCCAAGAGTTATGATAGCTTCACTCACTCGGGCGCATTACATACGTCACAACCAAACGCTAGCGAAAATTAGATTAAATCGTTTTGTGAAAATCACAATATAATCGTGATTCCAAATTGTAGAATGGTGACCTCCTTAACCCAGGCCTGTTCTAGTCATGCTGTGTTCATCGCACTTTTCCTCAATCATAAACCAGAACTATAAATGATCAACGTTGAGCTGCCTAAAATAATGTTTCTAGGCCTCATCTGTGCAGGACATGTCCACTTAAAACTCATATCACTCATATATCAAACAGTGATCAGGGAAACCTCTGTGCGGGTTTTGACTGCGCAGCCCGAGGCCCGTCGCGAAGGAGGAGTTTTCAGACGCCAGAGATTCAAAGGACAGACTCAAGAATCCTGTGATAACGTGGAGTTCAGTGCACGCTCCTCCTATGGCTGGACCTGTGCAGGGAAAAAACCCTCCTCATCGTCTCCTTTGGGCCTATAGCAGGGGGGGGCCTGTTCGTGCATGTTATAACGGCCGGAGTCTGACCCACGGGACATCACTGGGAACTGGAAAAACTAAGGCTGTTGGCATCTTATTTTAACACTTTCCTTTGGGGCCACACACTGCGCTGGAGAAAGCACGACAGCACCAAGGAAATAAAGTTTGGTTTTGTGCTGCCGTATAATTCTCTAGTGAGACTTGGAGCTGCTGCACGTTGGTATTTTGTTTTTTGTGGGACTTGGCCAAACCTTTTAACTGAAATGCTAATTGTTTGCAAAGGTCAAACTCTTCCCAGACTCAGACAGGAGTGAGTTTCGCACCATTCTTTTTTTTTTTTTACGGGCTGGAAGGTTCCAGGTAACAGTTGTGCCGAAGTTAGTGGCCAAAATAACGACTTACTCCACAAACTGAAGTCTCTCAAAGGTTTGGCTGGAACTGTATGTAGCACCTGTTTCCGGAGCGAAGGAGGGTCTGGGGTTTCTCTTCTTTGGTTTTGTTTACATTGCACAAACGCAACAATAAGCTAAAGGTTTGTTTGAACAGACTTTGACCTAAAGGGACTTCGACATCAGCTGCATTTCTATCAAAAAATGTTTGCATCCGTCTAAATTGGCATCAGAAATGGCTTAACAAAAGCCAATGGACAGCGTTTCCATCAAAGTATGTATGTGAATAATGGCCGTTGGTTGCCTGGGTTACGGGGCAGTGGTGCCGTTGCAGAATTTCCTCAGCAGAGGGCGCACTGTGCGTGCGTGACTCAATTTGCAGCTTTTTCTGATGTTTTGTCACTGGCCATAGTCATTTATCCTTTTCAGGACTTTAGGACTACATTTGAACAGCTCCTGTTATACACATTTTCCACTTAAAAAAACTTTTTCCCCAATTTTTGTGTTTCACTTTTATTTCCTACATTTTGTCACATTTCCCCCAATTGTTTTCCTCAATTTTTGATGACTAACATCCAAAGATTTCCTATTTTCCGATACCCAGCACTACTAATGTACACGTTCTTAGAGGGAGGGTTCTAAAGGCCACATTTGGTGTTTCTGTCGGTCATTATTTTTGCCAAACTTCAGAACACCTTGAAATGTGCATGATGGAAGCGCAGCTGACGTTTCTGGATGATTGACCTGAAACGTTGCATTGTTTCGGTTTGGAATTAGCTTCAGGCCACGTTCACATCAGTTGGTCACTTGTTTTGTCCGCATCAGTCGCAGCAGTTACAGCCCTGCCCAGCAGAGGGCAGTCTGTCTCCTGCATCCTTGCCAAATGAATGGTACAGTGTAAAGTCAGAATTTTGTGCCAAAATTACGGCCAAAAAGTCATTAAAAAGCATTACATTGATTTCCAGGAGGCATTAAATCTGAATTTCTTTGAAAACAATGACAATACTTGAATTTTTATGCCATCATTTTATAAATCATAGTAAGGTCCAAAGCCCGTTCGGCTGCATGTTTTTCTGATTCTTTTCTGGTCAACTTTACTTTGAAATATCCATAGTTTACCAAATCTTGATTTTGGACATTGAAATGGCTTTACAAATTCTTACACGTGACTTGCTGCATGTCCTCCTCGTGTGTGCGGCTGTGTGCTAAAATAATGGCTTTCTCCATTTCTACATTGGCCTGATGAGTTTTCCTTTTATCCTGAACATATTAAACACAGACACTGAACCTTTAGGTAAATCCAGCAAAGAATAATCCATAAACTCCTGGTATTTCTTTAACGGCTGCCTCCAGGTCAGAAGGACCATCCAGGATCTAGAGCCTCGTTTCTTTTTCCATCTCCATATTTGAGTTAGATGGACTCTGTGAACTGAACCAAGTGAAGTGAATCTGCTCTTCATCCACTCATGTCAGACCTTAGTGTTTTCGTTCATTTTCTCCTTCCTTTCCCAGTTTTGACTCTTTGCAGCTCCAGGATTCTCTTCCAAGTTGACCAAATGTGAACGTGGCCTCAGACATGTTCCAACCCTTTTATTTCCTGCCTCTGCGGCAGCTTTGGGCCTGAGGCGGGGCGTTTCTGCAGCGCGGTGTTAGCCCCGGGGCCATAGTTTACATTCAACACTAACTCTTTTTGTGTTTCTCATTAATTATTGTCACTAAAACAGGTTTTATTTGAAGAAACTGCTTTTTATTGTTTGTAACTATGATTATTATGACGATGTGAAAGTCCATTTAGATATTGCAAATGTTCTGTGTAAACTGCAACGAGAATAAATGATACATGCAGCAACTGGAGTCTGTGTTTCTTTGCTCCACTGATTTTATGCAAAAGATAAGATACAAACTCAATCACCTGCACTTTTTTGGCTGAAATTGTTCACATTTTTTGGCCAAAGGTTTTCTGTTGTGTCCAGTTTCCCTTTGAATATTGAAATTTCCCTCATTCCTCTAATTGATGGGACTTTTGCAAATATTAAGAAATGAAATATGAGGGTTTGGCAGGGAGCGGTCTCACCCCAACCCCAAGTGATTTAGTGACCGCACAATCTGAAAATGATATCCGTTTTTATGTATCTGCAGTTCAGGCTGAATAATGTGCATTTAAATGTTTACTTATTCAACCTCATTTGTTACATACATCTTATGATGCAGTTACTTGGACACATCATTAGTGATAGTACCTGGGGGGGTTTCGGGTCTTTCAACTTCAGATCCCCTCACCCACGAGACCCAACCAGGAGTGATCAGCTCCCGGCCTGTGTCCAAGAAGCGCTCGTCCACTGCTTGTCCCTGCGGATCCACAGCCATCGCGAGGCTCTCTCAGCAGCCTCAGAAGCTTTACAGGTGGCTCTCCTCTTGTGTGCCCCTGTAATGCCTAGGAGGCTGTAGGCCTTGCAGTGACTTTGCTGCAAAGCCTCTTCCCCCAACCTTGATGGGCAGGCATTGCACACGCCACCCCTGTCTGCGGCAATCCTCCACCAGCTCCGCATATTTCTCCCTCTTCCTCTCATTAGCTTCCTCCAATCTCTCTTTCCCAGAGCACCGTTAGCTCCAACAATACGACCTGTTTGGATGTCTCTGAGAGCAAAACAATGTCTGGTCTAAGGCTGGTTTCCACGATGTTTTCAGGGAATTTCAGTTGCTTCCCCAGGTCCACCCTAATCTGCCAGTCCTTCGCTGTTCCCAGGAGGCCTGTTTGGGCTTTTGGACGGGGACGTGGCAGCAGGGCCGAGATCCAAAATCGGTATCTGGCAGCTGCCAGTGGCTTTTCTGGAAATGCCACTGGTTTCTGGGCTCGAGGGCTCCCCTGGTGCTGGTATTTGCTGGTACATGCGGGTTTTCTCTGTAATATGATTGATACCTTGACCGAAACCTTGCATTTACGTTTGTCAACTGCAACATCTATTGCGTATAAAAATTACTTAATTAATTAATTACAGCACTGGGCGTCCGTTGCTTTATAATTATGCCATAATTGTCTTTTTTATACTTGCGTATTGTCACACCCATAAAGAGTGTGCTAATGTAAATTCATTCTGACACTGAGTACACTGTAAATCCCAACCACCCATCTTTTCAAACCTACTAAGCTATCTTGGCTCAAATGTGCTCCAGAGTTATAGTAACCCTTTTTAACTAGGTCATGGAGACCCAAATCTAAAAATGTGGCGTGATAGCTCAATTGCTTTGAGTTCTGATGCATCTTGTTACACTTCAAGTTATACTGACCGAAACCGTTTAAGCTATGCTTACTTTTTTCTTAAAATCGCATTATTAACCAATCAGAAAATGTTATTGTTTTTTGAATTTTTTGTTCTTTTTTTAAAAGAAAACATAAACTTGTTTTGTTAGATATCATGATATTAGTATTATTGTCAAGTAGCCTATTATTGTCAGTATTATTTATGGGCAACATTAGGGATAATACTCAAATAGACAACATTTATCATTTTATTATTGATAATATCACTTTAATTATCCATTGTCCAAAGTGAGTAGAATAAAAAAGGAATAGATGAAAAAATAAAAACTACTCTGATCAGTCTTGAACCCACCATCTACTGTACTCCAGTCTGAGTGTCTATCGACTCAACCACAATCTTATCTTGCAAAGTATAATTTTAGTGATTATTATGACAGAAAATCAGGATGCTGATACAATGTTTTCAGAGGCATAAATAATTCCCAATCCTGCAGTCAGTTTATAAAATTATAAAATTCAATCTAGTTCAATATGATTTTATAGTAGTGAATTATTTTTAGTTCATAATTATAGCCTTCTTGAAATACATAATAAAAAACATGAGTAATATAACAAGCATCACATTTTGGTCCAACGTTGTTGAGAGAGAAAAAAATTCCCGAGTGGGAATCAATCCAGCTACCTTCGTACCACTGGTTATAGCCCACACCCGTAACCACTCAACTACCGCTCCATGTGGAAAATTATGATAAGTTATAGTATATAACGATGTTATCCCAAGTTTGTTCGGACGTCAATGTCTGTTCAATGATATATATGCATTATTGTCGCATGATTTGTTCGATAGTTATGATTAAACAAATGAATAAAGTAGTAAATGGAATTGTATTGCGCAAAAACGTATGCAGACTGCACCACTGGAAGTCCAATCAAGGCCGAGTTCACCGGAGCTCCTCCCATGCCCCGCCCCTGGACTTTTTGAAAATTTCGGTTTGAGCTGAAGCAGCAGCCATGATGCTTCTACCATGTCACAGACTCGCTCCTTTGCTAAGACGAGGACTTCATTGGATACGACTGGACGGTAAAAATATTATCATTATTATGTACCGATAGTGCATGTTCAAAATTCCCTAAAGCTAACTTTAAGATTTTTTTTAGCTAACTTTAAGATTAAATGAGGTTGAAGCACTGCTCCTGTATGCTAATTAGTTTACCACCGGTTTGCGCTCAGCTTTTCATATTTTATTTATACAGTAGGCTACATGTAATGGTTGTTAAATGAGACTTAGCAAGAAAACAATTGCGCCTTGAACTTTTAATTTTTCAAACACAGTGGAGAAAAAACGCTGTCGGCGCCATTTTAAGTTGAGTTGCAGCCGCAGCGCCATTCTTTTTATTTCTATGCTGACTAGCCCGTCTCTTCTCCAGGCTGTGTCCCGCACTCGCTCTCGGCCTGCGCCGAAGAACACAGCCCGCTGTACACCGGTGATCCGCTCCAGACACCGCCGAGAGGGCAGCCACATCAGTGAGGTAAGGCCTTGTCGTACATTACAACACTCTGATAACTTTCGCTGCTAAGATTCATAAAGTCAACCGTGCGCTAACGAATCACAACAAAGTCAGGCCGGGTTATAAGGCGACGATTGAAGCCTTCATGTTGGACAATACCGCGTGAAACAAGTGAGAGCATCTATAAGCTAACAGACAGCCAGACTGATTTACTGTGGCTGAAATTAACCGTGGCTCAGTGCGCTCTGTTCTCCTCTGAAAACGCCCCGCGGTGAACGAGTGGGAGTAATGAGGAGAAGGCTCCTCCAGGTGTGGGGAGTGTTGGGGAGAGCGGGCTCCTGCTCCAGGTTTGGGCGCGCACAGATACGCGCGTATCAGAAGTGTCTGATGTTCAAAAAGTGGCTTGCTTGAGTTCAGGAAAATGCGTGTGCAATATTCTGTACAACCCCTGAGGCCCTGAAAACTGTTTTCACCATGTGTTTGCTTGTCTGAAATGCTGCAGTTGTGCATTTTAATTGTGTAAATGATATCGTAATTTATACCGGTATCATACCATTTCTTATTTATGTCGTGATATCATTTTTATGTCATATAGCCATGCCCTTAGGATTAGATCTTTTAATTCTTCAAAAAAAAAATTATGCTTTGACTTAAAAATTACTTGTTTTGTTTGTTAACAAAGGTCCCTCCGCAAGAAGGACGTGAGGCTCCTGAGGCTCCCTACAGCGAGATTGAAGCCTCTGCACTAGATCAGTGGTTCTCAACTGGTGGATAGACACTCGGGACCCACAAGTGAGTCGTAAACCTTTCTACCTTTTATTAATATCACTTTTGAGAGCTGCCTTGATCATTATTTCAACTTTATTCAGTGTTATTATCACAATATATATTTTTTCTTTTTGTCAAAATGTTTTGTGGGAGATACGAGTATCATAAACATGTACTTCTTTGGATCTTGGCTTGTCATCAGCGTGTTGGTGGGTCTCGATGCTGTAACTCAGTGTGTTTTTGGAAGCCCTTTTAGTTTTAGTCTTAGTCTTTGAACAAAAACGCTTTTAGTTTTAGTCACATTTTGACATTTCTAAACGTGATAGTTTTAGTGATAGTTTCATAAAATGTTATTTCTTTAATTATTTATAACTATATTTCTCCAGGTAGAAGCACAAGATCCCTCTGCAGAAAACTACAGCGAGGCTGGACTCCACGTGCAGGATTGCAGGTAAATGTCTTTATCATTCCACACTATGTAGGTGGTTCTCAACTGGTGGGTCAAGACTCGGGACCCGAAAGTGAGTCACAAACCTTAACCTGGGTTACTCCGGCGGCATTGAAGAATGTTCAAATGCAGAGGACAGTTGTATGTGACATGGTGTACGTCTTTAGGAATTCCTCCAGTGTTGTTTTGACTTGTTCTTACTCAATAAGAAAATAATTCTGTTCAGTCATAGTTTCATCCTGATACTGACTTAGCCATGCCTTTGCTTTGGCCTGGTTAAGTCCTTGGTTAGTCCTTAATTCCTGATCCAGGTTTAGACACATTTTACTCCTACCCTGGTATGGCTACCAGCTTTAGTCCTGGTTTGATTTAGTTTCTTTCTTTTGTTTTGTCAAGGTTTAGTCTCAATCCGCAGTCCTGCTGTAATTCTGATCAGATCACTGTTCTCTAACACACTTAAATTTGTGTAATTTGCATTATTGTAGCCTAAAACATCTAAGCTGGTAGTCATAACTAAACGATGCACTGTTGTTGTTGTTGTTGTTGTTGTTGTTTTTTTTCAGAGTTTACAATATTTATAGCAGGATGAAAAAACTAAATACATATGTATTTTTGTGTGTGTCAATTTCAGGAAGAAATGGCGTTTGAGGAGGGAACTGTTGCTCTGGTGTCCAAGACGAGGATCCTTTCTCATCCCAGCAAGTGTTCATGGCACTTAAGGACCAGGTTGTGATGTCCCTCAACAAATGACTGACACACTGGTTTAAGGCTGACATATGCACATGGACTTTGAAACAGAACTACAATATTTTGGTACCACAGTAATGATACAGTCCCGATCAAAAGTTTGGTGTGGTTGGATCTTAACAAAGTTTCAAGTAGAACTTCAATATGCTACAACAATGAAAGTGAGACAAAAACAAAAATATTAATAAACCTTTTATTGAAAACAGCTATTAAACTGAAATGTTTTTGCAGCTGATCGAAGGTTAGGGCCACATGCTTTTAACAGGTCAAATCTGAGCACAAGTGTGGATTCAGTGTCATTTTCTGTCAGGTTTTCACACCGTCATGTTCCATAACCCTCAGGATCTTTAAGGAAATTCAAAATTACTGTTATTGCGTCCCACCTCAATGACAACTAGAAATGCAGCAATGGCTGCGCCATTGCGATTGACTGCGGAACTGCGGGAATCGAATGCAGAAATTGCATAAATTGCATAAATTGGTTAATTTGCATAATCTAATGTTCATAAACTGGTGAAATTGCATAAACTGGTTAAATTGCAGAAAAACTGTAAAATGCATAAATTGGGTAATTTGCATAATCTAATTTGCATAAACCGGTAAAATGCATGAACAGTTTAAATTGCACAAACTGTTATGTTGCATAAACTGGTTAAATTGCAAAAAAAAACAGTAAAATGCATTAATTGGTTAATTTGCATAGATTATATAAACTGCATTAACTGTTAAATTTCATAAATCCTAAATGGCATAAATTGTTATGTTGCATAAACTGGTTAAAATGCGTAAACTGGTTAAAATGCGTAAACTGGTTAAATTCCATAAAGTGGTTAATTTGCATAAATTGTTTATATTGCATAAACTTTTTAAATTCCATAAACTGGTCAAACTGTTGAAATCGCCTAAATGCTGAAATTGCAGAAGCTGCACAAATGGCTGAAACACATGGAGAGCCAGAAATCCTATTAAAATGCATTGGCTGGATTCGCCATACACACTAATGGAGCAGAGACCACATACACACCAATGCAAAAATTTCAAATTCCCGTAGAAAAAAAAATGGAAAACTGCAGAAGGCCAATTTTTTCTCAAAACCCACAAGTTGCGGAAGCTGAACATGCACAAATTGCAGAAATTGCAGAAATTGCGGAAAAAAATGCGGAAAAGCATGAATTTGCGGGAGCCCCATTATGCGTCAATGGGAAAAATGTGCGGTATTTCGTCCGATTGCGGAAAAACCGTAAATCGCAGAAGTCCAAAAAGTAATAGCAGGATTCTCCTCAACATGCGGAACGTTTTGATGCATAACTTGCAGAAATTGCACAAAGCATGAAAGTGCTGAAAGCTGCAGAAAATCAGGAAAAAGATGGAAGAATAATAATAATATTAAAGAACATGAAAACCAATGATTGACTGCGGAAAATTCCGCAGTCAATCAATGAATACACATTTTTTGCACAGATTTGGCCTTTTAACCTCTTAACCCCCACCTGAACCAAGCTCATTTTCTCTAGTTCGGCCGACCTTACCCAAATCTAAAAGCTTCTTAACTGGAGAACTGTAGGCCAGTGTAACATCTGATTTGAAAGCTAAGACTAACAAAACTGATCTAAACTGATCTTTTTGCTTGCGTTGTTGCCGTCACTTTAACCTTTTTTTTCCATCGCTTTTTTTATCACTTATTTGCCCTTGCTTTTTTAAATTTTCATCGTCTTTGTCTTGTGTTGCTATTTTGACCCTTTTTTTCATGAAGCTTTCTTGGATTTGGGTAACGATGAACTGGAGAAAATGTGCTTGGTTCAGGTGGGGGTCAAGAGGTTAAAGGCATGTGGTCTTAAACTTTTGATTAGCTGCAAAACCGCCAGTTTAATTGTTTCATTAAAAGCTTTACTCAGAAAATGTTTTGTCTCGCTCCCATTTCTTGTTGCATAATAAAGTTATACTTGGAACCTCGTTAAGATCCAACCATGCAAAAAAGTGATTTCCTTTTTGCCATCTTTCAACTGGTCGGGACTTGATCAGGACTATATATTACATTTATCATTTTGAAACTCAAGCACAAGGGTTTTAAATTACTGTCTGGAGCTCCCTCTACAGACAACAGAGTGAATTACTGTTTCAACAAACTTTGGTACCGAGCTGTCCTACGCTTCAATCGGATGTTGGATTATGGGCTTTAAAAATATGGAGGAGAGTTTTTGTTTTGTTTTCCCTGATGCAATATAACCAGATACAGATTGGAGCTCCAACAGTAGAAAACGTAACAACCAAGGTGAATATAATGACTCCAAGTCTGTTTGACCAGGAAACAAGATCTTGGACACAAACATGTACATTGTTTTTATAGTGGTCAAAACAATGTTTTGATGTCTGCATCTTTTTCCAGTTCCCTTTGTTGGTGGAAAGTTGTCATAAATAAAGTTGTCATAGAAAATGTTCTTCCTGTATGTGTTATCATTTCTCACATGGTTTAGTGTTGTATGTTTCCTCAATTTAATTGAGGGAATAAACCTTTTTAAAACGGGTTTAAGTTAATGTAGCATTTAAATAGTTTGAGTATAATAAGCTTGAATCATTTGAGTTCATTAACCTTAATGCTATTGTTGACTAAATGATTTGAGCTACCGTTGACTAAATGATTTGAGCTACCGTTGACTAAATGATTTGAGCTACAGTTGACTAAATGATTTGAGCTACCGTTGACTAAATGATTTGAGCTACAGTTGACTAAATGATTTGAGCTACCGTTGATTAAATGATTTGAGCTACCATTGACTAAATGATTTGAGCTGTCACTGACTAAATGATTTGAGCTACCGTTGACTAAATGATTTGAGTCCAAGTGAACTCAATTGGTTTAGGCTTATGTACCACAACCATATGGTGCAGCGGGTTTCCCCATTTAATTTGAGTTATCATAGCTAGTCAGGGTTTACAGTGTAGGACCAAACCACAAATGTGGATTTTACTAATGTAAATGAAGATTTATGCCCATTTGTGAACTGTATTGTGCCTTTTGTTACCACAAAATCTGGTATTTCTATTAGCCTGTATCATAAGATGTGTCGTGCAAGTTATTCTAAAATTGTAATACATGCGCCGATTACAAAATGAGTCAGTAGATAAAACCTAGAAATCATAATAGCGCCAACTCTCAAGTCGCCCAATTATCAACATAAGCACAGCCACATCAAACTATCATTCTCCGGCTAGCTTCATGTGTTAAGGTGTTACGCCCGTAGGCAGGAAGTCGTGAGTTCGAGACGGGGCTACTGCAGCATCTTTTTTAGTGGGTCATGTAAGGAGGGGGGTTCCAACCTTTTTTTGCCTTGCGTATACCCTTTGGGCCTGTCATTTATTCTACGAGTACCCCTGCCTCGATGGATTTGTTTAGTTAGAAAGTGAATGACTAAATGAAACTATATGACTATATGAAAAAACAAATAAGAACATTTACATATTAAACGTCTACATTTTAAAATAACATTATTGATCAAGACTTTTACAATGGTATCTAGTGGCATTTACAGTGGTATTTAGAGTATGGTGAATTACATGGTATCTGTGGTATTAGTGTATTTGATTTACAGTGGTATCTGGTGGTATTTAGAGTGGTATCTGGTGGCATTTACAGTGGTATCTGGTGGTATTTAGAGTGGTATCTGGTGGCATTTACAGTGTATCTGGTGGTATTTAGAGTGGTATCTGGTGGCATTACAGTGGTATCTGGTGGTATTTAGAGTGGTATCTGGTGGCATTTACAGTGGTATCTGGTGGTATTTAGAGTGGTATCTGGTGGCATTTACAGTGGTATCTGGTGGTATTTAGAGTGTATCTGGTGGCATTTACAGTGGTATCTGGTGGCATTTACAGTGGTATCTGGTGGCATTTACAGTGGTATCTGGTGGTATTTACAGTGGTATCTGGTGGCATTTACAGTGGTATCTGGTGGCATTTACAGTGGTATCTGGTGGTATTTACAGTGGTATCTGGTGGTATTTACAGTGGTATCTGGTGGCATTTACAGTGGTATCTGTGGAGTGGCTGGCATTTACAGTGGTATCTGGTGGTATTTACAGTGGTATCTGGTGGTATTTAGAGTGGTATCTGGTGGCATTTACAGTGGTATCTGGTGGCATTTACAGTGGTATCTGGTGGCATTTACAGTGGTATCTGGTGGTATTTAGAGTGGTATCTGGTGGCATTTACAGTGGTATCTGGTGGTATTTAGAGTGGTATCTGGTGGCATTTACAGTGGTATCTGGTGGTATTTAGAGTGGTATCTGGTGGCATTTACAGTGATATCAGGTGGTATTTAGAGTGGTATCTGGTGGCATTTACAGTGGTATCTGGTGGTATTTAGAGTGGTATCTGGTGGCATTTACAGTGGTATCTGGTGGTATTTAGAGTGGTATCTGGTGGCATTTACAGTGGTATCTGGTGGTATTTAGAGTGGTATCTGGTGGCATTTACAGTGGTATCGTGGCTTACAGTGGTATCTGGTGGCATTTACAGTGGTATCTGGTGGTATTTAGAGTGGTATCTGGTGGCATTTACAGTGGTATCTGGTGGTATTTAGAGTGGTATCTGGTGGCATTTACAGTGGTATCTGGTGGTATTTAGAGTGGTATCTGGTGGCATTTACAGTGGTATCTGGTGGCATTTACAGTGGTATCTGGTGGTATTTAGAGTGGTATCTGGTGGTATTAAGTAATTTTTATACGCGATAGATTTTGCAGTTGACAAACGTAAATGCAAGGTTTCGGTCAAGGTATCAATCATATTACAGAGAAAACCCGCATGTACCAGCAAATACCAGCACCAGGGGAGCCCTCGAGCCCAGAAACCAGTGGCATTTCCAGAAAAGCCACTGGCAGCTGCCAGATACCGATTTTGGATCTCGCCCTCTCTCGGACGTGGTTGTTCTCCAGCCGGAACGAATGAGACTTCGCACCTTGGTGGTTGTAAGTGCTTGCTCTGGTTGGCGGCAGTGTAGATTGATTCAACTACGCTACAAAAATGCAACAAAAAAGTAATGGAAAAGCCACGAAAAAGTTACAAAAAAAGCAACATAAGATCGCCCAGGGTGTGCAAAATAGACAGGAAATGTGCAAACAGTTAAATAGTAAAAAGTGGTATCTTATGTACAATGAGTAAAAGCAAACATCTTGGGGGCAGAAATATAAACAATAAAGAAATAAATAAATACAATCAAAAACAGACTGTTAAAAGTAGTATATCAAGGTCAGCATTGGCAGTGTAAAGTTTACAGTTTGTCGCCACTGTAAACTGTTGCCACTGTAAAGTCAACAAACGCAGCAACAACGTGAGGAAAAATCTGAGGTGAGGTGTTTCACTGACCTATAGGCTGTAAGCTCCAATTGAGAAACCTTTAGATTTGGGTAAAACCGAACTGGAGAAAATGTGCTGGGTTGTGGGTAAGAGGTACACCATTTTGTTTTATATTTCATCATCTGTTTGAGCTGGAACATCCAAGTAACTTCATTTAGCGTTGTCCCAGAACCTACCGTCAAAAGGAAAATAATGGTTGTTGCGACTTCTTAAATATAACGTTTGTAGCTCTTTACAAGTTATAGATGCATGGATTTGTTTGGTCTGTTTTGAGCATTAAAAGTGTTAAAAGCCTGAGATGTGACTGTCTGCTGGAGGTGATTAGCTGGAGCTGATCCCTGGAGCAGATGGTCCTGGATTAACCCTCAGATCCAGACGAGGCCCACGAGGAGCAGACTCGGACTCAGAGGTGAGACCTTCTCGTGTTTAACTGTTTTTATCTTCATCAAAAAGGTTTGTCAACTCTAAGATAGTTTCTGTGGCTACTACTTCTACTACTACTGCTACTGCTGCTGCTACTGATGTTAGAACTACTGCTGCTACTACTACTGCTACTACTACTGCTACTGATGTTATAACTGCTACTACTACTACTAGAACTACTGCTACTACTACTGATGTTATAACTGCTACTACTACAGTACTGGAACTACTGCTACTGCTGCTACTGATATAACTACCGCTCCTTCTTTCATATGTGCAGACAGAGAAGAACTGTGTGCCTTTTTTGTTTCACATTGCATGGCTTTTCACCAGTAAGTTCAAAATAAAGTACTTCCACGATGTGAACACGCTCACTGAGTCTGCACTGGCACTGTCAGTCTGAGCAGCAGAGGAAGAGACCAAACTAACCACGTTACTAATTTAGCAAAAGCAAACTTGTACTAACTACCTGCAAATGCAAAACTAACTTGTTACTTTACAAGCGTGTAGTAATGGGTTCCATGTAGGGATGAGCGGATCGATACCATAATATCAATATATCGATACCAAACGGCTACTTTTTAAGTATCAATACTGGGTAAAACTTATTGATACTAATTAGCATATTTAAAAAGAATGCACAGCATAGATTGTAAACACAAAAGGACGATTAACTTCATTGTTCTGCACCAAAACAATCCACAAACAATAAAGATTCATTCAAGATTCAAGATTTTTAAATTGTCAAACCATGTGAATGATTTGAAATTAGATTTTGTCTCATCCTTGATTGTGGAGCGGGGAGTGGGGGAAGAGGGGGAGAGGGAGGGCAGGGAGTTCAGCTTCCTGATGGCCTTGTGTCAGTTTCAGTTTCCTTGTTTCAGTCGACTGGACCTGGCCCGTAGATTCCGTAGTCTCCTCCCTGAAGGCATTACCTTGAAGAGACTGTGTGATGGGTGCGTAGGGTGATTCTGACGGCTTTGTGGGTGAGACGGGTGGAGTACATGTCCTTGGTGGGGAGAGGGCTCCACAGATCTTCTCCACTGCTCTCACGATGCGCTGGAGGCTCCTTCGGCAGGCGGCAGTGCTGGCGCCGTGCCACACAGTGATGGAGCTGGTCAGGATGCTCTCTATAGCCCCTCTGTAGAAGAACCACACAGTGATGGAGCTGGTCAGGATGCTCTCTATAGTCCCTCTGTAGAAGAACCACACAGTGATGGAGCTGGTCAGGATGCTCTCTATAGTCCCTCTGTAGAAGAACCACACAGTGATGGAGCTGGTCAGGATGCTCTCTATAGTCCCTCTGTAGAAGTACCACACAGTGATGGAGCTGGTCAGGATGCTCTCTATAGTCCCTCTGTAGAAGAACCACACAGTGATGGAGCTGGTCAGGATGCTCTCTATAGTCCCTCTGTAGAAGTGCCACACAGTGATGGAGCTGGTCAGGATGCTCTCTATAATCCCTCTGTAGAAGAACCACACAGTGATGGAGCTGGTTAGGATGCTCTCTATAGTCCCTCTGTAGAAGTTGCACATAATGGAGACTGGGACTCTGGATCTTCTTAACTGGCGGAGAAAGTAGAGACTCTGATTACTTTTCTTGACCAGTGATGTAGTGTGCATGGTCCAGGAAAGGTTCTCTGTGATGTGCACACCCAGGAACTTAGTGCTGGTCACCCTCTCCACTGCAGCACCGTTGATTGTTAGAGGACCCATGCTGGACCCACGCTCTTTGAAAGTCCACAACAATCTCTTTTGTCTTCTCCACATTTAGAGAGAGATTGTTCTGTGTGCACCACATGGCCAGACTGCTCACCTCACTCCTGTAGTTTGACTCGTCTCTGTTGTTGATGAGACCCACCACTGTTGTGTCGTCTGCAAACTTGATGAAGAGGTTTGAATCGTACTTTGGAGCGCAGTCATGGGTCAGCAGAGTGAACAGGAGGGGGTTCAGCACACAGCCTTGGGGAGCCCCCGTGTTCAGTGTGATGGTTCTGGAGGACTTTCCACCGACACGTACAGCCTGTGGTCTCCCCGTCAGAAAGTCCAGCAGCCAGTTGCACAGTGATGTGTTGATCCCCAGGTGGAGCAGTTTGTGTATTAGCTGCTGTGGGATTATAGTGTTGAATGCTGAGCTAAAGTCTAAAAACAGCATTCTAACATAGGAGTCCTTTGTTTCAAGGTGAGTGATGGCTGAATGAAGCGCAGTGGAGATGGCATCTTCAGTTGAGCGATTGGACCGATAAGCAAACTGGTATGGGTCCAGGGTGGGAGGGAGAACAGACTTGATGGGGTCTATGACGAGCCGCTCGAAGCACTTCATAAGAATTGGAGTGAGTGCTACTGGGCGGTAGTCAAAGCAGGAGGGGAATGATGGTGGTCGCTTTGAGGCACGTTGGAACCACAGCCTGCTGCAGCGCAACCTTTCAGTACACGACCTGGTATGCTGTCTGGACCCGGTGCTTTGCGTACGTTGATAGGCATTTATATGATATATTGTACCACTACCTCTATGGAGCACTGATTTTGTGATAAATATAACTGTTTTCTGGAGGTATTTTTCCAACCCGGAAGACAAAACGCTTTGATTCAGTTAACAACTTTAGCAGTAGTAGAAATATATATATCACAGCAAAAAGGGAAAGAACTTCACGATGCAGTTATAAGGAGTTGACATTTGTAACACAGCTTCATAAATGGCTAACACACACGCTAACACACGTTTTGATTTACTCACCGCTCTGGTGTTTCCATTATGGGATTGCGTTGGTTATAAAAGTTAATCCACTTTGATTCTGGCCAAGGTTCACCAAGCATCAGAGACAGTCACAAACACTATTGGCTGATAGTCGCTGAATCCCGGAGAGAAATTCCAACTTCTGGCGAGTGGCCTCTTCTTTAGGAAGGTTGAGTAAAGTCCTGTCCTCTCAGCCAAACGCGCTTTTCTCCGTGACATTATCATGAGGTAAGAAAAAAGAAAAGGTGTCCAGAGTAGGTTAGAAAGAGCTCCTTCTTCACAACTTTCAGTGCAAACACGACATCTGTTCAGACGCTCAGGGGTGCGTTTGTTTACTCCACAGGGGCAGCGCGGACGCGTCAGGCACTTCCTTTTTCTTTCTTTCCTCCTTACGACAGAAATAATGAAAAAAGCTGTCGAGCACTTCCGTTCCGCTCTGACGAAACAATGGAACAAGTCAGTCGTTTACCAGGAGAGGGTGGAGCAGCTGCTCAGAGAGCAGGATTCAGGAGGATTACTTACTTACTGTGAAGAAACGTTCATGTAACGTTAGCATCTTGTTAGCTAACAGATGAAGCATTAGCCGTTTTGTTTACAGGTCCTATGTTTCCCACTTCTATTGATGGGAGAACTGCCCGGCCAAATTCTTCTCTCTCTCTCTCTCTTTATTAAATAAATGCTTGTCATTTGCCAAGTATTTTAGAACTACAACTAGGCTATAATTCCAATAGGTCGTGCGAACAGAAGTAATTCCACATGTGCTAAACCACAGGCTAAAACCCTTTAAACACTGACAAACATTTAGCCTAATTGTGTTTGTTTAATAGAAACCTATGTATTTATGCTATAGTCTACTTTTAATGAAAAAAATCACATTTGTAATCTTGTGCACAATAATGCCTCGTATAGCCTACCTTTTGCTAAGAAACGTGCAATATAGTCGCAATTTAGCCTATCGTTTGTAACCAACTCTCTGCTGAACAATAAAGCAATATTGCATATGTTCTCTATTTTCAGCTGTGCTCTGTGTCATGTCTGATATGTATAATCTTTCACTTTCACGAACACCTGACCTGGGGAACATAGGGCTGACCCCCATTCTTCCCATAACCACAGTCATTGATTTCATTCATGGTGATTTTATTGACTTAACCCTAACCTTGTTACACCTGTGCTTTAGAAGTGACTGCCCTCGTATATAAGTCTGTTTGCTCTGATGTCCTCCCAGATGTGGTCCCAGAGGTTGCCATTTCTGCTGCTCCTCCTCTGTGGCGCGTTGCTCGACGGCTCGCTCTTCCCCCGTCGTCATCATACGAGTTCACGGCCTTCAGGATGCAGCAGTTCAACATGGGCCAACACAAGTACGGTCAGTACTGATCTGCTCCAACTGTCGTGTGAAGGCTTGCATCAACAGAGTGAGGACGGGCTGTTTGACGGGTGCAGAGGATGGCTCTGTGTTCAGGGTGCAGAGGATGGCTCTGTGTTCAGGGTGCAGAGGATGGCTCTGTGTTCAGGGTGCAGAGGATGACTCTGTGTTCAGGGTGCAGAGGATGGCTCTGTGTTCAGGGTGCAGAGGATGACTCTGTGTTCAGGGTGCAGAGGATGACTCTGTGTTCAGGGTGCAGAGGATGACTCGTGTTCAGGGTGCAGGGATGGCTCTGTGTTCAGGGTGCAGAGGATGACTCTGTGTTCAGGTGCAGAGGATGATTTGTGTTCAGGGTGAGAGGATGGCTCTGTGTTCAGGGTGCAGAGGATGACTCTGTGTTCAGGGTGCAGAGGATGGCTCTGTGTTCAGGGTGCAGAGGATGACTCTGGTGGGGGGATGTCTGTGTTCAGGGTCATGTGTTCAGGGTGCAGAGGATGACTCTGTGTTCAGGGTGCAGAGGATGACTCTGTGTTCAGGTGCAGAGGATGACTCTGTGTTCAGGGTGCAGAGGATGGCTCTGTGTTCAGGGTGCAGAGGATGACTCTGTGTTCAGGGTGCAGAGGATGGCTCTGTGTTCAGGGTGCAGAGGATGACTCTGTGTTCAGGGTGCAGAGGATGACTCTGTGTTCAGGTGCAGAGGATGACTCTGTGTCAGGGTGCAGAGGATGGCTCTGTGTCAGGGTGCAGAGGATGGCTCTGTGTTCAGGGTGCAGAGGATGGCTCTGTGTTCAGGGTGCAGAGGATGACTCTGTGTTCAGGGTGCAGAGGATGACTCTGTGTTCAGGGTGCAGAGGATGGCTCTGTGTTCAGGGTGCAGAGGATGACTCTGTGTTCAGGGTGCAGAGGATGACTCTGTGTTAGGGTGCAGAGGATGACTCTGTGTTTAGGGTGCAGAGGATGGCTCGGATCAAGAGGCTCTGTTCAGAGTGCAGAGGATGACTCTGTGTTCAGGGTGCAGAGGATGACTCTGTGTTTAGGGTGCAGAGGATGGCTCTGTGTTCAGGGTGCAGAGGATGGCTCTGTGTTCAGGGTGCAGAGGATGACTCTGTGTTAGGGGCAGAGGATGGCTCTGTGTTCAGGGTGCAGAGGGGCTCTTGTTCAGGGTGCAGAGGAGCTGGCTCACATTGGTGAGTCCAGTGAGGGCCCTCTTCATATGCAAGCTTTGAACTTGTGCCTTTGAGTTATCTCGCCCCACTCCAATCCTGTGTGCAGTCGTACAGACCCCTTAAATACAATTGGGATTTTATCAGTGACTTTTCCTGACTTCCTTTAGCCTGGCTAACGCCAGACTGCTGTGTGCGCTCGAATCTTTTCGAACTTCACAACAGCCTGGGGACCATGGCCGACATTTT
Organism: Neogobius melanostomus; assembly: GCA_007210695.1. NCBI lineage: Eukaryota > Metazoa > Chordata > Actinopteri > Gobiiformes > Gobiidae > Neogobius > Neogobius melanostomus. The sequence continues at coordinate 398,242 of VHKM01000729.1, forward strand.
TCCATGGATTTGGGCACCAATCACAGAACGAGGAGGGACGGTAAGACGATGACGTGCTATTTGACATACGGAAGCTTGTAGTTTGTTTAGGGATAAAAAAAAATATATATATATATTTACGGATCCAACATGACAGCAGCAGACGCAATGCCATCTTTCGATCAAGCTTTAGACCGTGTTCTAAATAGTTAGCTCAAAAGTTTACAGCAGGTACGTCATGCGTCATCTGATACCATGATAGGATTGGCTATGGCTACGTGCAGACGCATGAGAGACATTCGTAGCGCCCAATAAACGGCTCTGGACAATCGTAAACCACACCTCTCCTACGAGAAAATGAATTGGTGGTCCCCAGACTAAATATCACTTGTGATTTAGTCTGGCGTTAGCCAGGCTAGACTTCCTTGCCAATGTCAAATATGACAAGCTATTAATTGTTGGAGACTTCAATATCCATGTCTCCCTGAAAAGCCGTTATAAACCTTGTGGACTCTTTTGATTTGGTAGAGAGTGTGTCGGGCCCTACACAGGAGTGTGGACACACACTCGACCTCGTTTTATCTTTTGGTCTGTCTGTCAGTATTCATGACATACTTTTGACATCAAATTGCCGTGCCGTAATGGCCAAACTGCGCTCCAGTGCGCCGTTGTCGGTTCCTAACCCTTCAACTGCCGCTCAGTTTGCTGCTACTTTTGTCCAGTCTGCTTGTGCTGATTTTCATACAGTCTGCCAGACTGTACTAGTGTCCGTACTGTAGCTCCTCTAAGCCTACTCCAGAGCCCTGGTTAAATGAGAATACTTACGCTGCCAGGCAAGAATGCAGACGAGCTGAGCGCAAATGGAAAATAAGTACATATGATAAAATAAGTTTTATCATATGTACCAAAGCATGAATAAGGTTTTTCTCATGCGCTGAACAAGAAAACTAATATATAAAACATTAATACAATACAACAAAGCATTCCAGCAATAAAAGGCAAGCACCTCAGCTCTCCTTTAGGCTAATGTTCATGAGCCTCACCGCCCGAGGATAAAAATAGTCTCTGAAACGAGATTTCTGAGTTTTGAGGCTCCGTAGAAGTCTCCCCGAAGGGATGAGAAGAGTGAATGTGTGGGATGACTTGGGTCCCTCCATAATACTGTGAGCCTTTTTCTCACAGCGCTTAGCATACAAATCCTGTATCTGAGGCAGAGGGATCCAATAATCCGAGATGCCGTTTTAACTGACCTCATCAGAAGGTGTGGTCATGTGATGTAACGTTACCAAACCACTTCCTGTCAGACACTTTCAATCGTACATCTGTAAAAATTGAGAGTGTTTCTTTTGACAAAACATATTTTTTGAGACACCTTAAAAAAAAAAAGAGGTCTCTGCTGAGCTTTTTATTTGCGCAGCTGATGTGAAGAGACCAAGAGAGAGTTTCACAAATATAAATGCCAGAAACTTAAAATTCCTCACAATTTCAACAGCAGTGCTATTAACTTGGACAGACCACCACCAACCACTCACTACATTCACCCAGGCGTCCTGGTGTTTCCCAAACAGTCTGCCATCCAAATACCGACCATGCCCTTCCTGCTTAGCTTCCGAGATCTGACGGGATCGGGCAGAGCAAAGGTGGTACAATGCACTTCTCTGATATTGTTGCATAATTGTCATAATCCTTGTGTGCTTTTAGGACCATTGATGCTTTAAATGTCCCTCAGCCATTGGGGCTTACAGTACTCATCAGAAACATGTGAAAACCTTGTATTATTCCTCAACAAAGTTGAAACTGTGAGGGCACAAATAACGCCTCCGTCTCATGACCCTTCTTGCATGTGCCTTGTTGTTTTGTCCATCCATCCATCCATCCATTTTCTTCCGCTTTATCCGGGGGCCGAGTCGCGGAGGCAGCAGTCTCAGCAGAGATGCCCAGACTTCCCGATCCACGCACATCTCCTCCAGCTGTTCTGGGGGACCCGAGGCGACACCAGGACAGCTCGGAGACATAGTCCCACCAGCGTGTCCTGGGCCTTCCACTGTTGTTTTGTTTTTGAGGAATTTGTATTTGTATTTATTTTCTTTATTTAAAAGGGACAATGCATTTACAAAAAGTACTTAAAATGCAGGATTATAGCTAAAGCTAATTTCCATCCTCTGTCCCCAACCGGACCAGGCCCGGCTACACACCACACACCACTCACTCAGCAAAGCAACAATCAGTCGTCAACATCTATTCTGCACATACACCTATGCACTCACTCACACAGTCCTATGCACCTCTCAAAGCCGCACCCATCACCCACTTCCAACCACCGTATACGTATACCCACACACTACCACCCACAGCCAATTTGAGCTGTAACTCTCCCACAGGTTCTCCGGATGATCCACGGCTCCTTGTCTCTTTAAGGAGGTTTTTTATGCTATTGCACCTGCTGTTCAGTCCATTTTAAACAGCTTGTCAACTGGTATTGTCCCTGTAAATTTGCAGTGCTTAAAAATCCTGGACTTGATTCTGGAACACTGTCTAACTTCAGGCCTATCTCCAAACTCCCCTTTATCTCAAAGATTTTGGAGAAAATTGTTTTCACGCAACTGAAATACATATTTAAAGGAACATAATATTTTAGCATGTTTCAGTCTGGTTTTAAAAGTCTTCACAGCACAGAGTCTGCTCTTTACAGGTTTTTAACTACATTTGTATCTTAACCGATGCTGAACACTCTGTTGTTCTGGTGCTGCTTGGCCTGACAGCCACTTTCGATACGGTTGACCATGGGATCCTCCTCTTCCGGCTAGAGCACTTTATGGGGATTTGTGGTTTAGCCCTGGACTGGTTCTGATCATATTTGACTGAGAGATCCTGCTGTGTTGATCTTGGAGAATTGTTTACTCCTCGGCCATATTGTCATGTAGGGAATCACAAGGATCGTTCTTGGACCTTTGCTGTTTTCCCTCTAGGCTCCATCCTGAGGAAAGTATTGCGCTCCACTTTTACGCTGACCGTCAGATTTATTTACCTTTAAAAAAAAGATGACCGTAGGGAATCAAACCCCTCATATATTGCATACACGACATACAATCTTGGATGTCATAAAATTTTCTTAATCTGAACCAAAACAAAACAGAAATCATGATTTTGACCCAGTGTTGTCAGTCACACTGCTCCCATTGATTGGACTGACATATTGCTAGTGTGGTCAAGTCTAGTTTTATCACTTGCACCGTGCAGAGATGACCGTCTCTTTGTGTTCAGGGTGCAGGGATGCCGTCTCTTTGTGTTCAGGGTGCAGAGGATGACTTCTCTTTGTGTTCGGTGCAGAGGATGACTGTCTCTTGTGTCAGGGTGCAGGAGACTGTCTCTTTGTGTTCAGGGGCAGAGGAGACTGTCTCTTTGTGTTCAGGGTGCAGAGGAGATGTCTCTCTGTGTTCAGGGTGCAGAGGATGACCGCTCTTGTGTTCAGGGTGCAGAGGATGACCGTCTCTCTGTGTTCACGGTGCAGAGGTGACCCTGGTCAAAATGACCGTCTCTCTGTGTTCAGGGGCAAGGATGACGTCTTTGTGTTCAGGGTGCAGAGGATGACCGTCTCTCTGTGTTCAGGGTGCAGAGGATGACCGTCTCTCTGTGTTCAGGTGCAGAGGATGACCGTCTCTCTGTGTTCAGGGTGCAGAGGATGACCGTCTCTCTGTGTTCAGGTGCAGGGATGACCGTCTCTCTGTGTTCAGGGTGCAGAGGATGACCGTCTCTCTGTGTTCAGGGTGCAGAGGATGACCGTCTCTCTGGCTCTGTGTTCAGGGTGCAGAGATGACGTTTCTTGTTTCAGGGTAGAGATGACCGTCTCTCTGTGTTCAGGGTGCAGAGGATGACCGTCTCTTGTGTTAGGTGAGGGGACCGTCGCTCTGGTTCAGGGTGCAGAGGATGACCGTCTCTCTGTGTTCAGGGTGCAGAGGATGACCGTCTCTTTGTGTTCAGGGTGCAGAGGATGACCGTCTCTCTGTGTTCAGGGTGCAGAGGATGACCGTCTCTGTGTTCAGGGTCAGGAGCGCCTGGCAGCACCGTCTCTCTGTGTTCAGGGTGCAGAGGATGACCGTCTCTCTGTGTTCAGGGTGCAGAGGATGACCGTCTCTTTGTGTTCAGGGTGCAGAGGATGACCGTCGCTCTGTGTTCAGGGTGCAGAGGCATGACCGTCTCTTTGTGTTCAGGGTGCAGAGGATGACCGTCTCTCTGTGTTCAGGGTGCAGAGGGATGACCGTCTCTTTGTGTTCAGGGTGCAGAGGATGACCGTCTCTCTGTGTTCAGGGTGCAGAGGATGACCGTCTCTCTGTGTTCAGGGTGCAGAGGATGACCGTCTCTCTGTGTTCAGGGTGCAGAGGATGACCGTCTCTCTGTGTTCAGGGTGCAGAGGATGACCGTCTCTTGTGTTCAGGGTGCAGAGGATGACCGTCTCTCTGTGTTCAGGGTGCAGAGGATGACCGTCTCTTTGTGTTCAGGGTGCAGAGGATGACCGTCGCTCTCTGTGTTCAGGGTGCAGAGGATGACCGTCTCTTTGTGTTCAGGGTGCAGAGGATGACCGTCTCTCTGTGTTCAGGGTGCAGAGGATGACCGTCGCTCTGTGTTCAGGGTGCAGAGGATGACCGTCTCTCTGTGTTCAGGGTGCAGAGGATGACCGTCTCTTTGTGTTCAGGGTGCAGAGGATGACCGTCTCTTTGTGTTCAGGGGCAGAGGTGACGTCTCTCTGTGTTCAGGGGGCAGAGGATGACCGTCGCTCTGTGTTCAGGGTGCAGAGGATGACCGTCGCTCTGTGTTCAGGGTGCAGAGGATGACCGTCTCTTTGTGTTCAGGGTGCAGAGGATGACCGTCTCTTTGTGTTCAGGGTGCAGAGGATGACCGTCTCTTTGTGTCAGGGTGCAGAGGATGGACCGTCGCTCTGTGTTCAGGGTGCAGAGGATGCCATCTCTTTGTGTTCAGGGTGCAGAGGATGACCGTCTCTTTGTGTTCAGGGTGCAGGAGGATGACCTATCTCTGTGTTCAGGGTGCAGAGGATGACGTCCTCTGTGTTCAGGGTGCAGAGGATGACCATCTCTTTGTGTCAGGTGCAGAGGATGACCGTCTCTTTGTGTTCAGGGTGCAGAGGATGACCTATCTCTGTGTTCAGGGTGCAGAGCAGCGGCGGTGGTGGCAGAGGCGCGCTCGCCTGATGACCTGCCCTGACCCGGAAGTGGTGGTGATGCAAGCTAGCGACTTCACGGCGGGATACGTCCGGGAGGCGCGGAGACAAAACGCCGCCGCCATCTTTGTCCTGCTGCCCCAAAACATGTACAACGTCACCCCTGAGGAAATACAGGTACGGCTGTATGAGGTTATCTTAACGTGACCTCTGTACTGCTCCAGGATCAGTTTGATTTCAGGGTTTCTACTCAGTTTTCTAAACCCTATAAACAAAATTGATCCTGGAGCGTCCTAGAGGTCATCGGGATGGAAAGTAAAGGCGCCATGCTGACCACCCATACAGCTGCTAGGTCACCAACGGTCAAATACTATAAATATCTACTTTTTATACATAAAAAGTTACATAAGCACTTTTAAGTGAGCATTATATCGTTCGTATATACTCATCCAGCTTCCCGACATGGTCATGGTCGTAATTGCCTCTTACCTTTGTCTATGTTTTGGAGAGAATGTAATATGGCGTAATTTGGTGACATGGTAGCGCAGCGGTTAGCGCTTGTGCTTCACAGCTAGAAGGTCCCGGGTTCGATTCCCACCTGGACGGCCTTTCTGTGTGGATGTTGAAGCTGATGAGAAGTCTGCGTACAAAAGTCTGGTGTTGAAATTGGGGGCTTCAAGATATCTGTGGATGGTATTCAGGAGGAATGTTTTAATATTATTATTTTTTTCAATAACCCCTCTACGCTGCCTGTATGCAAACTACAGCAGGTGCATCAATGGGTGATGTAATCCTTATCCCTCTCTAAGGCCTTCATAACTAAAGAGCAGGTCTTAGGCCTTAGCTCAGCAGCTGTAGCTAAGGTCCACACATGTTCTCCAGGGCAGCCTTAGTGGAATAGGCCACAGTTTTTCCATACTGAGATATGTTCTTACCTGAGCTTAGACAAGTTGAGTCACTCCTCTATGGGGCCAAACGGGGATGAAGTTAGAAGCGAACCAAAGCTCTTCCACGTTTTCACTATTTAAATACACTTACGTGAGACCTCAACTACCGAGTACAGAAGATGACTCAAGTACCTTCTTTGAAGATGGACAACTCCTGTACGACTGAGAACTTACACAGACACTTACGTGAGTAGTTACACGATCCAAGTATAGTTAAACAAAATTAAACATGTCGATTTTATAAGCGGATACTAAGAGGTACTATATTGAGCACTATACTGCGCCGACATCGTAACGTGTAACTACTCACATAACCGTATTTAAATAGGGAAAACGTGGAAGAGCTTGGTCGCTTCTAACTTCACCCCGTTAGGTCCCATAGAGGAGAGGAGGAGACGAACAACATCTTTGGTCTTTTTGCACGATTGAGTGCACACGTTAAGACCAGACAGGTACGTATCAACTCGTCTAAGCTCAGGTAAGAACATATCTCAGTATGGAAAAACGATGGCCTGTTCCTTTAAGTGGAGTCAGTAACTCCAAAGAAACTTTAGAAGGACCACATCCTCTTTAAGTCTCAGCTCTGCTCATCTGCTCAAGCTGCAGCTTTTGGATGGAGCATATTGACTTGCATATTGTCACACTTACAGAAGTCAACCGTTTCTGTTCCACAGACGTTCTCTCAGACGGAAGCGGAGCTTCTGCAGAAGGAGACGCTGACCCCGGTTTACGTCACACAGGAAGATGAGCAGCTCCTCTTCATGTTCAACGAGCTCCAGAGAAACAGCGGCCTCCAGGACCTCCTCCATCTTCATTAGAGGCAAGACCATTTGGAAGATTTGGGGATTTTTACAGACCTAATTCCTGACAGATTTAGTGAGCAACTTTAGGTCCAGAAATGGTCGCCAGTCAATCCAATTGAAATGTGAAAAAAATTATTATAATAATCCATTCTGAGAAAACAGCCTTTGAAGGCTTGCCCAAATGAATCTGTGGAGAAACAGTGACACGGCGATATTTAAACAGCTCATTGTGAAGTTAAGACATTTATGTGTTTCCAGGTAAGAGTTGATATGTTCAGAAACACCTGTCCCTCTGGGAGGCCTGCTCCTAGGTTGAGAACCACTAAAAGAGTATGTCTCCACAGTTTTCCGGAGCTTTGTGACGGCCACCGCCTTCCAGATCCTGGTCAGCAACAACGCGCCCATAAAAGCCCTGACCGACACCACCGTGGTCGCTCTGGAGGTACTACTACTACTACTACTACTACTACTAATACTACTAATACTACTATTCTACTACTACTATACTACTACTACTGGTACTACTGCTACTATACTACTACTACTACTACTACTATTACTACTACTACCCCTAATACTACTACTACTGGTACTACTACTATTATACTACTACTACTTCTACCACTACTACTACTACTACTACTACTACTACTACTACTACTGGTACTACTACTATACTATACTACTATACTACTATTCTACTACTACTACTACTACTATACTGGTACTACTGCTACTACTACTACTACTACATACTTTACTATTATACTACTACCCTAATACTACTACTACTGGACTATACTATTACTGACTATACTACTTTCTACACTACTACTACTACTACTACTTACTACTACTACTACTACTACTACTACTACTATACTATACTACTACTCTACTACTACTACTGTACTACTAACTACTACACTACTGCTACTACGGGCGGTACGGTAGCACAGCGGTTAGCGCTCGTGCTTCACAGCTAAAGGTCCCGGGTCGATTCCACCAGGGACGGGCCTTCTGTGTGGAGTTACATGTCTCCCCGTGTCGCGTAGGTTTCCTCCGTGGTACTCCGGTTCCCACACTTAAAAACATGTACAAATAGGCCAGGAGAATGTGACTGTGTTGGAGTGCGCATGGGGCGACGGATGGGAATTAGCCAATGCTACAATCCCGGTGTGCTTGTTCATTTAACTTGCACTGTCCCGACCAAATAAACCAATAATTAAATAAATACTACCAGAATTCACTACAATACTATAATACACTAATATTACTACACTACTAATACCACAAACTACAAGCTGTTCTTAAATCTCGGCATATGTTTTGGAGTACTCGAGAGATCTGGGAGAGGACCCGCACCACTATCGTACGTACGGCGCACTTCGACTCATACCGCCTCGCTCCGGTCAGTCACCAGTCCAATCAAATTGAAATGATTGATTTCTGTGTTTCATTTTCTGGTCTTTAAAATTTCCATTTGGTTTTCTCATGGCTGTATAATAGTTTTTCGTAGTGTATAGTAGTTTTCTGTGTGTATAGTTGGCTTTTCCCGTGGTGTACAGGTTTATAGTGACTTTCTCTGGTGTATAGTTGGTTCTCGTGGTGTATAGTGGTTTTCTCGTGGTGTATAATATTATTCTTGTAGTGTATAGTGGCTTTCCCATGGTGTACCGTATAGTGACTTTCTCATGGTGTATAGTGGTTTTCTCGTGGTGTATAGTGGTTTCTCGTGGTGTATAATATTGTTCTTGTAGTGTATAGTGGCTTTCCCATGGTGTACCGTATAGTGACTTTCTCATGGTGTATAGTGGTTTTCTCGTGGTGTATAGTGGTTTTCTCGAGGTGTATAGTGGTTTTCTCGAGGTGTATAGTGGTTTTCTCGTGGTGTATAGTGGCTTTCTCGTGGTGTATAGTGGTTTTCTCGTGGTGTATAAGGGTCGTGGTGTATAGGTTTTTTTTTCTCGTGGTATACAGCATAGTGGTTTTCTCGTGTTGTATAGTGGTTTTCTCGAGTGTATAGTGGTTTCTCGAGTGTATAGTGGTTTTCTCGTGGTGTATAGTGGTTTTCTCGAGGTGTATAGTGGTTTTCTCGTGGTGTATAGTGGCTTTCTCGTGGTGTATAGTGGTTTTCTCGTGGTGTATAAGGGTCGTGGTGTATAGGTTTTTTTTTCTCGTGGTATACAGCATAGTGGTTTTCTCGTGTTGTATAGTGGCTTTCTCGTTGTGTACAGGTTAGTGGTTTTCTCGTGGTGTATTGTGTTTTCTCGTGGTGTATAATGGTCGTGGTGTATAGTGGTTTTCTCGTGGTGTATAATGGTCGTGGTGTATAGTGGTTTTCTCGTGGTATACAACATAGTGGTTTTCTCGTGGTGTACAGTATAGTGACTTTTCCGTGGTGTATAGTGGTTTTCTCGTGATGTATAGTGGCTTTCTTGTGGTGTACAGTGGTTTTCTCATGGTGTATAGTGGCTTTTTCGTGGTGTACAGTGGTTTTCTTGTGGTGTACAGTATAGTGGTTTCTTGTGGTGACATCATGTTCATGTCTGTGTCCAGTGGAGGTCATTTGGAGCTGACTCGAACGGCAGCGGCGTCGCGCTGCTCCTGGAACTGATCCGACTGTTCCACAAACTGTACTCATCCCCCAGGACCACACCGCAGTGAGTACTAGTACTAATAGGCTGCGGTCACATGACGTCCCAACATTCTAAACAGCCTATAGTTATAAATGCAGTAGGCGCAGCTAAGAATCCTGTTGTGGTAACTATGGATAAAGCGGATCTAGACCAATCAGCTTTTGGGAAGGTTGATGTTCATCTACTTAACATACGTGGGAGGCAATACCTGAGTTATTTACATTTTTTCATAAAAACAACACACACAAAAATTCTAATGAACAGATTTGGAAAGTAATGGTAAATGGACTCAACTTACAGTATATAGCGCTTTTCTACCTTTATCAGGCCCAAAGCGCATAACAGTAAGGAACCAGTCACCCATACACTCCCTCATTCATACACCAATGTACGCAGACACTGGAGGAAAGGAGGGTGAAGTGTCTTGCCCAAGGATACAACGACAGTGTGCATTTGCGGGAGCTGTGGTTCGAACTCCCAACCTTCCGATCACGGGACGACCTGTTCTACCATCTGCGCCACCGTCTAGTGTAACTAGATGCTTCTGTGATTGATAACATAACTTTGAACAGCATAGGAATTGTTTGTTATTTTGTTCCTAAACGACCCTAACCCTAATCCTAACAAGACTAAACTAACCCTAACAATAATTGTAAAGCATAAAATATTAACAAATAATACCATTGTGGATCCACTCGCGCCAGCACTATCACTGCGAAATCGCCTCACCGTCGTGGATCTGCCTCGGCTAAGGGCCTGCAGCTTTCTATTATTGACCGAGTCAGAAACTAGGCTCAGGTCACCCAAAGTAATAAGATAAAATTGGCCACTGCTGGAGCGGTCAATTGTTTGTATTGTAGTTGTGATGGTATGTCTCTTTTGTAAGGTCAGTTGTCTTGTGTTTTGTTGGGCGTTAGCTTCAGTTTTCCTTCAGACCTCTTTTACGGGCCTAATTATTGTTGATTTTTGAATTTTATGGCAAAATCAAAACGCCAAAACTTTGGACGTGGCTGCGTGTCCTTTTGTCAGACCATTGGTCCCTAACATAGTTTATGAAATTCTGTTAAAGAACAACTGATAACATATTTTTAAAGGGACTAGATGCAAGTTGGTCATTTTATACTCACTACTGCCACCTCAGGTCCAACGCGTAACTGCAGCTTCTATATTAAGTTCGTGCATGACGGCAGTGAGTGACAGTGCAGGATTTTAGAGGCAGTTGTGGTGAACAGGTCTGGGCTCATTATACACTTTGGGACATTACTGGAACATAATTATTGGGGGAGGAAAATACTTGCTTTTAACATTTTTTAATCATTAATCTGTAACATCTCGTTTAAGTTTGGGGTTTAGAACAGTTCTCACACTAAAATCACACTAAAATCACAGCAGGACCGCGGTCAAACGGGTGAGTATTAGGCTATGTTCATGCTGTCTGTCCCGGCACCACGGCTGCACGTGCGCGCTCATGTCCATCTCTCTCACCTCCGCACTGGTGACGCTGGTTCCTTTGCTCTATACGCGTCCGTGCTCTGACTTCAGCAGCTGCCCCCGGTGTGCGGAGATGCCGTTTGTTTCTAAACCGAAACCAAGAAGACAAAAAACAAATCTGCGCTCTGGCACGCGCGCTGACGAGACGGGTGCGCGCGGCCGCTCGGGGGAAAGAAAAAGAAAAAACAGCGCGTGATTCTAAAGAAAAGTAACAAGCCCGTTTTGAAAATGTAAGGAGTAGAAAGTACAGATACTTGCGTTTCAAAAGTAAGGAGTAAAAGTAAAAAGTCGTCAGGAAAATAAATACTCAAGTAAAGTACAGATACCTGAAAAATTACTTAAGTACAGTAACGAAGTACAAGTACTTCGTTACTTCCCACCTCTGGTAAAAAGTCCTGGTTCAGATCCCAGAGCACATATTTCCTTTAAAGGGCAGAAACAAACCTCAGCAAGAGCTTAGATAAATAACCTGGTAACTCTCCTGTTCTCCTGCTCTTGTTTGGATATGTAATTCCGAACAACATCTGGTTTCAGATTCAACCTGATGTTCGCTCTTACCGGAGGAGGAAAGTACAACTTCCTGGGCACCAAGCGCTGGATCGAGGAGAACTTGGATCACGCAGGTCTGACATCAGTCTGTGCTTTAAGAAAGAACTAAACCGATCTAAACTCTCCTCAGAGTCCAGTGTCTTCTGACGTGTAGACGCTTGACGCCTCTCTCCCTCCTCAGAGTCCAGTGTCTTCTGACGTGTAAACGCTTGACGCCTCTCTCTCTCGCAGAGTCCAGTGTATTCTGACGTGTAGACACTTGACGCATCTCTCCCTCGCAGAGTCCAGTGTCTTCTGACGTGTAGACACTTGACGCATCTCTCCCTCGCAGAGTCCAGTGTATTCTGACGTGTAGACACTTGACGCATCTCTCCCCTCGCAGAGTCCAGTGTCTTCTGACGTGTAGACGCTTGACGCCTCTCTCTCTCGCAGAGTCCAGTGTCTTCTGACGTGTAGACGCTTGACGCCTCTCTCCTCCTCAGAGTCCAGTGTATTCTGACGCTTGACGCCCCTATTCTCTGCAGAGTCCAGTCTTCTTCACGATTCGGCGGCGTTTGTGCTCTGCCTGGACACGCTGGGGACCGGGGACCAGCTGTTTGCCCACGTGTCCAAACCACCCCGACCCGACACACCCATGGGCTCCTTCCTCCACGTCCTGAACGAGGTAGTACCCCGCCCACACACACACACATAATGAGGTACTGCCCCACCGACATTGCAGAGTGTGTTTGGGGGGATTCCGCATGGACACTAAACATGCCTGTATAGTGAATGGATACTAAGGTTGGGTGATATTGACCAAAATGAATATTTCACTATCTTTGGGAATGACGATGAAGCAATAATTTTGCAAACCATCGGAAATAGGCAAAAATGTGCTGCAAATGTCTGAATTTACATTGATTTGTCACTTAAGAAGATCACGAAAGACAACATAAGGGCACGAAAAACACTTTCCAAATTTTTCCCCACATGTACGTCCCCCAAATTTTCCCAACATCCCCCCACTCCCCTCCATTACCCCCCCCCCCCCCCCACACACACACACACTTTCCCCCCAAATGTTCCACATTTCCTGGCATTGGAGTTAGCTTGATATTTTAATTAGCATATCTTCCAAACAGCAATTTCAATATTATCCTCACGATATATTGCCCACCTCTAATGGATACGTATGGGAAACACAGCAGAGCGCGGACACCGGGCGACGGTGGTGCAGAGAGTAGAGCGGTCGTCTTGTGACCAAAGGGTCGGCGGTTCGAATCCCGCAGGTGCCCACTGTCGTTGTGTCCTTGGGCAAGACACGTCACCCACCTTGCCTCCAGTGTCTGCGTACACTGGTGTATGAATGAGAGGGTGAATGGGTGACTGTTCCTTGATGTAAAGCGCTTTGAGTGCCTAAAGCAGGAAGAAAGGCGCTATATAAAATGTGACCATTTACCATGTTGGAGTGATTTTAGACAAAATCCCAAGTCTTTCAGACTAAGATGTTCATGACAAAAGTAGACACAATCTTTAAACTGGCACTGTTTTCACCTGTCCCTGATGCTTCTCTCTCCTGCAGTGGTCAGCTCCAGGTTCCCATCACTGAAGTTGTCCCTGGTCCATAAGAAGATAAACCTGGTGAGTCGTCTGTGTCCTGGGAGCACGAGCGGCTCAGTCTGAGGAGAGTCCCTGCCCTTCACTCTGTCCCGCCTCGATGACCCCAAGTCCCACAGCCGTGGGAGTGTCCTGGACACCCTGTGAGTACCATCAAACACTGTAAGTACCATCAAACACACTATGAGTACCATCAAACACGCTGTGAGTACCATCAAATACGCTGTGAGTACCATCAACACACTGTGAGTACCATCAAACACACTATGGTACCATCAACACGTGTGAAGTACCAATCAAAACACACTGTGAGTACCATCAAACACACTGGAGTACCCAAACACACTATGAGTACCATCAAACACTGTGATCTCAAACCGCTGTGAGTCATCAAGCACACGTGAGTACCATCAAAACCACTATGAGTACCTCAAACACGTTGGGACATCAAAGCACTGTGAGTACATTCAAAACATTGTAAGTTACCATCAAGTCATCAAAACACACTGTGATACCATCAAAAACACGTTGTGGAGTACCATCAAACACCACATGGTACCATCAACACACAATGTGTTACCATCAAACACACTGAGTACCATCAAAACACACATGGTACATCATAACACACTGATTACCATTCAAACACACTGAGTGTACCCATCCAAACACACTGAGTACATCAAACACACGTGTGGTACCATCCAAACACACTGATACCATCAAACACCCACTGTGTTACCATAAAACACTGTGTGTACCATCAAACCACATATGAGACATCAAACACGTTGTGAGTACTCAAACACACTGTGTACCATCAAACACATGTTACCATTCAAACACACTGAGTACAATCAAACACACTGTGTGTACATCAAACACACTATGATACCGATCAAACACGTTTGAGTACCAATCAAACACACTGGGTACCATTCAAAACCACTTTGGTACATCAAACACTTGAGTACCATCAACACACTGAGTCCATCAAACACACTGTGTGTTACCACAAACACACTGTGTGTACACCAAACACACTAGGAGTACCATCAAACACGTTGTGAGACCATCAAACACAACTTGTTACCATTCAAACACACTGGTGTACCCATCAAACCACACATGATACCATCAACACGTTGTGAGTACCATCAAAACACACTTGTACCAAAACACATGAGTACCATAAACAAAACACACTGAGTAACCATCAAACACACTGTGTGTACCATCAAACACACTGGTGATGTACCATCAAACACAAATACTGTTGTGGTACCATCAAACACACTATGAGTACCATCAAAAAAAGTACACCGGTGAGTACCATCAAACACACTGTGTACATCAAACACTGTGAGTACCATCAAACACACTGAGTACCATCAAACACTGTGAGTACCATCAAACACACTGGTTAGAGTACCATCAAACACACTGTGTGGTAAAAACCCATCAAACACACCCCTATGAGTACCATCAAACACGTTGTGAGTAAAAAAAACCATCAAAACACAAACTGGTGCCATCAACACACGTGTGTACCATCAAACACACTGTGAGTACCATCAAACACATTGAGTACCATCAAACACACTGTGAGTACCATCAACCCTGTGAGTACCATCAAACACACTGTGAGTACCATCAAACACACTGTGTACCATCAAACACGTTGAGTACCATCAAACACGCTGTGAGTAATCAAACACCTGTGAGTACCATCAAACACCTGTGAGTACCATCAAACACGCTGTGAGTACCATCAAACACACTATGAGTACCATCAACACCACTGTGAGTACCATCAAACACGCTTGAGTACCATCAAACACTGTGGTACCATCAAACACACTATGAGTACCATCAAACACGTTGTGAGTACCATCAAACGCACTGGAGTACATTCAAACACATTGTAAGTCCATCGTACCATCAAACACATCTGTGAGTACCATCAAACACATGTAGTACCATCAAACACACTATGTGTACCATCAAACACACAATGTGTACCATCAAACACACTGAGTACCATCAAACACACTGTGTGTACCATCAAACACACTGAGTACCATCAAACACACTGTGTGTACCATCAAACACACTATGAGTACCATCAAACACGTGTGAGTACCATCAAAACACTGTGTACCATCAAACACATTGAGTACCATCAAACACACTGAGTACCATCAAACACACTGAGTACCATCAAACACACTGTGTGTACCATCAAACACACTGTGAGTACCATCAAACACGTTGTGAGTACCATCAAACACACTGTGTACCATCAAACACATTGAGTACCATCAAACACACTGAGTACCATCCAAACACATGTTGTGTACCATCAAACACACTGTGAGTACCATCAAACACACTGTGAGTACCATCAAACACACTGTGTGTACCATCAAACACACTATGAGTACCATCAACACGTTGTGAGTACCATCAAACACTGTGTACCATCAAACACATTGTGACCTCACCATGTTGTACCATCAAACACACTGTGTTACATCAAACCACTATGAGTACATCAAACGTTGTGGTACCACAAACACACTGTGACATCAAACAATTGATCACAACACACTGTGTGACCATCAAACACACTGTGACCATCAAACACACTATGAGTACATCAAACACACTATGAGTACCATCAAACATGTTGTGAGTACCATCAAACACACTGTGTGTACCATCAAACACACTGTGTACCATCAAACACACTGAGTACCATCAAACACACTGTGTACCATCAACACACTATGAGTACCATCAACACACTGTGTGTACCATCAACACACTGAGTACCATCAACCACTGAGTACCATCAAACACACTGTGAGTCCATCAAACACACTGTATTAGCAAGTATTAGCCAAGCTCACCTCCATCATTGACACACCTCCCACCCACTGCACGGGACTGTAGAGGAGCTGAGCAGCTCTTTCAGTGGAAGACTGATAGCCCTTTTCCACCAAGCTGGTGCCAGTGCTGGTTCCGGGCCGGTTCCAGTTTCAGAACCGGTTCTTTCGTTTTCTACTGAAAAATGCTGGCTCTTCGTTCCAAAAACTGGTGCCGTTGGGAACCAGTTAAAAGCTGGAACAAGAACGAGCAGTGATGTCAGCGGCTGGGGGTGTGGTATTCTCTTCCGACAAACAGCCAATATTAGTTAGTTAGTGCTTATAACTTCCTGGAGAAGCCAAAACAGTGTCTGTGGTGGAAACTAACTGTTGTTTTGCTTTATGCCAGCTAAAACAAGAGGGAGGAGTTAGAAAGAAGAAATTGAAATGTTAACGGCTGCTGTGACAGGAGCATAAACTTATTTGTGTGTATTTTATAACTAGAAGTGGCTGTAGTAAGATGTTACTTTCCATGTTTTATGTGACAGTTGACTTCCCAAAGCGTTGTTATGACAATAGGCACAATGCCAGCTCTCATTTTGGTGGAATACCAAGTCAGTACGGAACCAACACGGCACCAGCACCAGCTCTGAACCAGCCCAGAACCAGCACCTTGGTGGAAAAGCCCTATGAGACACCTCGGTGCAAGAAGGGGGCTTGCATCCCCTCTGCTGTCAGACTGTACAACACTACTGTAAGCAACTCATTTGCAATAACTACATGCAAAAATTACATGCAAAAATCTCTGTATAAGCGTCATTTTAATCTCTGTATCAATGGCACTTTACCTGCAGTTAGACTGAAAGAATTTGCACTGTTGACATTTTGTATAGTCTGCTCTAACTTTATTCTTATTTTTTGTATTATTTGCATTCATTGTATATAATATACCCTTATTACTATTTAATTGATTGCACACCCTGACTTTTTCTTGAGAGCTGATTTAACAAGGGAATTTCTCCACTGTGAGATCAATAAAGGATTATTACCTTATCTTATCTTAAAGCTTCATGGAATGGAAGTTTATTTGTATCGTGCTTTTCACATGACACAAGTCACCTAAAGCGCTTCACAGGACTTTCAACCCTCATCACATTTACAATACTTAATGACCTAATTCATTGTGTATAACCTTAGGGCTCACGTGGATCTGCGGAAACTGAAGAGAAACGGAGTGATCATCGCTGAGGCGCTGGGACGATTTATGTTCAACCTCTCACACACGGTACACACCCAAGCTTTTACCCAGGCTCACACACAGTGAGCCTGGTTTATGAAATTGATGTAACAAAATATCCTGACATGACAAATAAGCCAAATTTATGTTGTAAGGTAGTTTGAAGGTGCATTATGCAACTTTTTATGCGAAAAAATATTGATATTTGTGCGTAGTTGGCCTTATAGTGGCCCTGTGGCTGTATGAGTGCTTTATTTTTTACATAAAAAGTTGCATAATGCACTTTTAATCTATTCAAGATTGTTTATTTAGTCAGAAAGCAGGTTTGTTTTCCTGCTTTACTAGTTTCGATTACTTCCTGTAATCTTCTCAGAAGGGTCACGTGATGGTGAAGTGACGCATCGTAGGCAGCTTACATGGATTTGCCAGTCTGTAGGGAGAGCTTGCCCCCCTACAGAATGATGCCTGCTCCAGGACGGCATCCTAGGTGTGGGATAAAGTGTACACTCCATCGTCCCGGTTCATAGGTAACATTTCTGAGGAAGATTACAGGAAGGAATTGAAGAACTTTGTTCTTACACCAAGGACTGCAAGAACAAAATGAAGTCATTTTTGCCTGTAACCATGGAAAGGTCTTCAGTTACATGACGTTTCCATGGTTATAAGGCAAGATGACGTCATTTTGTTCTTGCAGCTCTCGACGTAAGATCAAAGTTCTTGTGTCTACTGAAGTATGAATGAGCCTTTACCAACAAAACAAAAAAACTTAATAGTTTTCACAAAGAAAAGTATGAACCTTTTCCCAAAGAAGGACAATTTTATGCCTTCAGGTCTTTGAAATAAAATCATGTTGGTAAAAGTTTTTTTTGCTCGCAGGGTTCTCCCAAAGACGTGCAGCTGTTCACGGGCCACATGGTGAGAAACACTGCCCTCTCCTGGGACTTTGCTGCAGTGCTATAACCAGGTTTTCATGCATCTCTTAGTGTGGGGTGTCAGGACCTGCAGGACTCTCGATGTCCAGCCTCATGGCCGCGCTCAGGCTCGGTGCCCCAGAGCCGCGCAGCTCCTGGAGCAGGACCCGGCCCAGGCCCGGCTCCTGGACTCTCTGGAGCAGGAGTTCAGCCACTTCCTCCAACACGTGCACGGTACAGCTTCAGGATGGACCGCAGTGAGTCGGTTACGGAACCGGTACCAAACCAAGGCCTCAGAACGTACCAAACCAAGGCCTCAGAACCATGCCAAACCAAGACCTTGGACCGCGTCAAAACCAAGGCTCCGAACCGTGTCAAACCAAGGCCTTGGAACCGTACCAAACCAAGGCCTCAGAACCATGCCAAAACCAAGACCTTGGAACCGCGTCAAAACCAAAGGCCTCCGAACCGTGTCCAAACCAAGGCCTTGGAACCGTACCAAAACCAAGGCTCAGAACCATGCAAAACCAAGGCCTTGGAACCGTACCAAACCAAGGCCTCAGAACCATGCCAAAACCAAGGCCTTGGAACCGTACCAAAACCAAGGCCTTAGAACCGTGCCAAAACAAAACATTGGAACCGTACCAAAACCAAAGCCTCGGAAACGCGTCAAAACCAAGGCCTGGGAACCGTACCAAAACCAAGGCCTTAGAACCGTGCCAAACCCAAGGCCTCGGAACCATACCAAAACCAAGGCCTTGGAACCGCGTCAAAACCAAGGCCTCCGAACCGTGTCAAAACCAAGGCCTTGGAACCGTACCAAAACCAAGGCCTCAGAACCATGCCAAACCAAGGCCTTGGAACCGTACCAAAACCAAGGCCTTAGAACCGTGCCAAAACCAAGACCTCGGAACCGTACCAAAACCAAGGCCTCGGAACCACGTCAAAATCAAGGCCTCAGAACCGTGCCAAACCCAGGCTTCGGAACCATACCAAAACCAAGGCCTTGGAATCGTACCAAAACCAAGGCCTTGGAACTGTACCAAAACCAAGGCCTCGGCATGGCAACACAGCGGTTAGTGCTTGTGCTTCACAGCTAGAAGGTCCCGGATTAGATTCCCACCAGGGACGGGGCCTTTCTGTGTGAAGTTTGCATGGTCTCCCCGTGTCTGCATAGGTTTACTCCGGGTACTCCGGTTTCCCCTACCATGAAAACATGTATAATAGGTTTCCCTCTGGGGCCTGGACTTGAAAAAGAGATTCTTAATCTCAGTGGGACTTTCCTGGTTAAATAAAGGTCAAAGAAAAATAAAGAAAAATAAAAACAAGGCCCAAAGGTGCACAAATGTGGAAGTTGACTTCATTTGTAAACTTGTCTAATGCTTCACAACAAATCTACCTCCAGGTACTGATAAAGTCACCTGAACCTTTGACAATTATAAATACAGTATTTGGGTGTTAGAACGGAATTAAAAAGATTTGACCTTGAAGAAAGACCACGCTGTATGACACACATGTCCAAATAATAAAATATTGGGGGAAAATATTTCCTTAATTCCTTCAAAGAAATTGAAGATGCGTTAGAGGGGGAATTGTGGTGAGTTATAGTATTTACAGTGAGAGCAATATGTTTACATACACTTCATAAAAAGACACATTTGCATTTTTTTCTCACTGTCTGACATGAAATCAGGATTCACTTTTATTTTTCTTAGGTCAATTAGAATTTAAAAAAATATTTCTATTTTCTACACAATTTTGTATTACTTTTTACAAAGTCAGAAGTTTACGTACACTAAGAAGACTATACCTTTAAACAATCTGGGAAAGCCCAGATGACGATGTCATGTCCTTGGAAGCACAAGTCTGGTTCATCCTTGGGTGTAATTTCAGGACACTTGAAGGTTCAGGTTCATTGGTTCAAACAATGATGGAAATGACCAGTCATCATACAGATCAGAAAGAAGGCGGGTTCTGTGTCCCAGAGATGAACGTGCTGTGTCTGAAATGTGAATATCAACCCAAGAACAAATGCAAAAGACCTGGAGATGCTGAACCTGGTAAGAGTTTGTCATTATCCAGAGTGAAAAAGTACTGTACCGACATGGGCTGAGAGGGAACTCTGCTAAGAAGAAGCTCATACTCCAAAAGAAATATAAAAAGACAGATTGGAGTTTGCAAATAAAAAAAGGATAAAGACTTTCATTTTTGGAGACATACAGTATGTTTTGGCTATAATGACCATCGTCCCGTTTAAAGGAAAAAAGGGGAATCTATCAAGCCTGAGAACACCATCCCAACTGTGAAATACGGGGGTGGCAGCATCATGCTGTGGGGTTGTTTTGCTGTGGGAGGGGCTGGTGCACTTCACAAAATAGATGACATCATGAAGAAAGAACACTATGTAGAAATATTGGAGCAACATCTCAAGACATCAGCCAGGAAGTTAAAGCTTGGGTACAGATGGGTCTTCCAACTGGACAATTCCCAAAGCAAACTGCCAAACTGGTTACAAAGTGGCTTAAGGAAAACAAAGTCGATGTTTGGTCATCACAAAGTCCTGATCTCAATCCAATTGAAAATGTATGGACAGAGCTGAAAGGCATAGGCACGCAAGGTGGCCTACAAATGTGTCTCAGTTACACCAGTTCTGTTTGGAGGAATGGACCAAAACTCCTGCCAACTATTGTGAGAAGCTTGTGGAAGGAAATCCAAAACGTTTGATCCAAAATATACCGTTTAAAGGCAATTCTACCAAATATTAATGAAATGTATGTAAACTTTTGGGTTTGTAAAAAGTAATATAAAACCGTGTAGAAAATTCTATCTCTCATTCTTCTGGCATTTGACAAATAGAAATATTTCTTTTCATTGTTCATACTGCCTCTAACTTAATATTATTTTTAAGTTTATTTATACTACTGACTTTGACAATGTAAACATAATGTATCTTGTTTGTTTGTATGTGTTCATTGTTATAACAATAAATAACAAAGTAAGTTACAAAGTATATGTATTTTTTATAATTCTACTTGACCTAAAAAAAAAAAAAAAGTTTATTCTAGTTTCATGTCTGACAGTGAGAAAGAAATGCAAATATGTCTTTTTATGAAGTGTATGTAAACATATGGTTCTCACTGTATGTATTCTCACTGTGTTTTCAGAGAGCCGGAGATCACCTTCTTTGATCAGATGAAGCAGCAGGTCGTCATGTACAGGTCAGTACTTTTACATTTTTTTTGTGGATTAAGTCATTTCAATGTATTGTTTGTTGGTTATGGTCAATTATGTAATTTAGGTGGGGACACTGCAGTTGAAAACATGGATTCTTTACTCAGTGGTCATAGCCTTTAAAATGAGGAGAGAGAGATATATTTCAAAAGTAAACAATTAAGTCAGGCTCACAGTTAGATCAAATTGCAGACCCAGGCATCAGTTATACCTAATCTATTGAGTTTAATTAACTACCTGGATGACTGAGAAACTACATTCTTTTATCTAATCTATTACATTTGTGAAACATTTCAACTTAAAGGTACACTGCGTAACATTTTGGACTATACTGTTGCCATCAGTACAAAACATGCTCCTAATGACCAGCTCAACACAGAAAATGCTATTACTGCAGTGGGTAATCAAAGAATGGATTTGGATGAGGACCTAACCTGTTTAAATCTCAATTCTGCTGACATCTCCATGGAGACGAGCTGGAGACGTACCCACTCCTGGTAAAGTTACAGTCATAACTTATGAGAGGTTAGCAGCTCACAGCAAAGGCACATGTTTGTTTGAACATGTATGAGTTATTTTTCAATGAAGACAATATCTGTCATAAAATAAATGCTTGTTTTTCCATTTTTTTAATTGGGTAAAATTCTACGCAGAGTGGCTTTAAAGAGTCCATAAAGCAGCTTTTTTAAAGTAAACAAACAGCTTATGAGCTAAAGACATTCAAGACCTACAAATGTCTTCTTATGAAACACCAAAGAGGCACAAAGAACCCCCACACAAGCAGCACAGAGGAGGCGTCACAAGATGTGCTACAGAAAACAAAATTGGGGCAAACGAGGAGGTATCCGGGCAAGACTCACAGCTAAGCCACACATGCCTTCTATTGTTCTGGCTAATGGACGTTCACTAGAGAATAAAACAGATTAACTGCTAAGCTCTTACCAGAAGATGGTAAAAGACTGTTGTGGGGCGGAGGGAGCTGCGCAGGTGGAAGAGGAAGGAGGAGTAGCTGACCAGTGCAGGACACCACGCTCTGAAACAGGGACAAACCCAGGAGGCGAGACTGAAGGCAGTGCTATGATTTCCCCGACCTCCAAAAACATGCTCCTCAGGTCGGCCCACAGCGGTCAGGACTAACACCTGAACACTATTTCGTGAAAAATAAAGCACTTTTTACTTACTTACAGACATCACTTTGATCCTATTCCTATTCTGTTTATTGACAATGAAGTAAATTGACATACAGTGCCTCTCGAAAGTACTAATACACCTTGAACTTTTGCACATTTTGTCATGTTTACAACCCTAAACATAACGATTTTATTTTGAATTTTTTACTGAAAGTTCACACACAAGTAACAGACAACTGTGAAGTGAAAGCAACATGATACATGATTCTGTTATTTTTCAAAAAATAGAAAAGTGAAAAGTGGGGCTTGCATAAGTATTCATACAGCTTGAAATAATACTTTGTGGAACCCACTTTTGCTGCAATAACAGCAGCAAGTCTTCTGGGGTATGACTCTACAAGGTTTGCACATGTAGAGACTGACATTTTAGCCCATTCCTCTTTACAAAACAACTCAAGCTCTGTCAAATTAGAAGGAGAGCGTTTGTGAACAGCAGTTTTCAGGTCTTTCCACAGATTTTCAATAGGATTTAGGTCAGGACTTTGACTGGGCCATTCTAACACATTCATATGTTTGTTTTTAAACCATTCCATTGTAGATTTAGCTTTGTGTTTAGGGTCATTGTCCTGCTGGAAGGTGAATCTCCGCCCCAGCCTCAATTCTCTTGCTGACTCCAGCAGGTTTTCCTCCAAAATGTCCTGTATTTGGCTCCATCCATCTTCCCAACTATTCTTACAATCTTCCCAGTCCCCGCTGAGGAAAAGCAGCCCCATAGCATGATGCTCCCCCACCATATTTGACACTGGGGATGGTGCACTCAGGACGATGAGCAGTGTTGGTTTGTGCCATACATAACGTTTTGCATTTGGGCCAAAAAGTTCAATTTTTGTCTCATCTGACCAAAGCACCTTCTTCCACATGGTAGCTGTGTCCTCCATATGACTTCTAGCAAACTTCAAACAGGATTTCTTATGGCCTCCTTTCAATAATGGCTTTCTTCTTGCCACTCGTCCATGAAGGCCAGATTTGTGTAGAGTACGACTTATAGTTGTCCCATGTACAGATTCCTCCAGCTCAGCGCACAGTTCAGATTGAATAGTGCTCCGTGAGATGTTCAAATCTTGGGAAATCTTTGTATAACTTAACGCTGCTTTAAACTTCTCCACAGCTTTATCCCTGACCTCTCTGGTGTGCTCCTTGGCCTTCATGATGTTGTTTAGTGACCAATACACTCTGACCATAGCTCTGAGGCCCTCACAGAACAGCTGGAAATATAGCCGCAAGCGGCAATTATCGGCCCTCGCCGACCGCCCTGCCTTCGCGCCCTTTTGTCTCCCTCAATCTAAAATTATGGTATTGCTACTGCCTTTATGTCTGTTTTTTTCCCCAAGGGTCTTAGTTTTAGGATTTTTGGAATGCGCTACATTATACAGAGAAAAATTTGTATGAATTTGTATCACACTATATCTGCAAACTGAAGCATATTTTTACATTTTACTTAGGGCTGCGGCTGCACCGCAGATCATCCACAAAGGTTGTCCAAGTACGTTGGATAACCTTTGGTTCCTCACTTCTCGCTGAATTATGGTGTTTAACATTTTCCATCAGAATAAAATGGGACGTTCTGGTCATCGCTACGGCAACACCGTGAAAAATATGGCATGGGTGTGATTGACTTTTCTGATCGGAACGACCAAATAGAATTTTGTGCCAAATATTTTAATTTTCGTAAAACTAAAATTTGTACTCTCCATATAATTCCTATAGGGGGCGCTATCGCGCCCAATTTGAATTTTGCCAAATGAAAGTGTTTAGGACTGAGACTTTAACAACTGATAACAAAATGAGCGAAATCGGGCTTCATATGTGCGAATGGGAGCCATTTTTTGTTTGCGAAAAATCAAAAAATACTTCGTACAGTTTGCGGCTTCGCCGCATAAAAACCGTAAAACGTAGAAACGTAATTTGGATAACTTTTAAAGTTCTACTTCTCAAGATTATTTTCCACCCAAAATTAGGTCATTCCGATAAACGCTCTAGGAGGAGATAGATTTTGTACAAAGTGAAAATAAAGGCGGATTCCCGCTTCGCGGGCTTTCATCCAAAATGGCCGACACCCAATATGGTGGACGGCATTGCCGTAATAATATTTTTTGCTCAACTTGTCATGATGCACATCTGTACCGATTTTTATGATTCTATGACAAACTTCATTTTGGCCAAGTCCTATCTCGCAATGTTAAAAAAAACTGAGGTGGCGCTGTCGCGCCACTATTTTGAAATTCCAAATTTGGAAATAGTCAAAAGTTATGTCGGATTGGGTTTGAATTTTGGGCCAAAATCTGTGACTTTTCGTCGATGTTCCCTGGGTGAAAATTGCGACGGTGCAAAGAAAGAAAGAAAGAAAGAAAGAAAGAAAGAAAGAAAGAATAATATTCCCATACGAAAACAATGTTCCCGCTTACGCGGGTACCATAAACTATATATTTTCGGAAAGCACTCGCGCATTCCTACCTCATGGTAGAGGTCTCTCAGTCGCCCATTGACTTTTATGGGCTCTGTACAATTACAATGTTGATTTTTGCATTATATATGTATGTGCACGGAACGTGCACGACAAGAGGAGTGTGTTAGTGAGTGTTTGAGAGGAGGAGAGCGCTTCGCGCTTGTTTTGTGCGTTTTGTTCGCACTTTGTTCGCACTTTGGGGAGTGCGCTCCGCTTCGCTCCGCGCACCGTCCAATTACAATGTTCATTTTCTGATACATGTGCACGTGCACGTAACGTGCACGTGGAGAGGAGTGCGTTAGTGCATGTTTGAGAGGAGGCGAGCGCTTCGCGCTCGTTTTGTGCGCTCCGCGCACTCTATACGATTACAAGAACCCTTCGCCAGCCCTGATGGCGCTCGGGCCTAATAATACTGAGAGTAGATTACACACAGGTGGCCTCTATTTATGGTTAGGGCAAGGTGTGAACATTCTGCAGTCATTAGGAATGTTATAAAGGCAATTTAATGCACTCAGAAAAATGCTGTATGAATACTTATGCAAGCCCCACTTTTCACTTTCTATTTTTGAAAAATAACAGAATCATGTATCATTTTGCTTTCACTTCACAGTTGTCTGTTACTTGTGTGTGAACTTTCAGTAAAAAATTCAAAATAAAATCTTTACGTTTAGGGTTGTAAACATGACAAAATGTGCAAAAGTTCAAGGTGTATTAGTACTTTTGCAAGGCACTGTATTTCATTAGTCATTAAAGTTATTCAAAGTATTTTGTTGTTTATTGATGAAGTGATTTGAGGTATTTCATTATTTATCAGTGCAATAATTTGAAATACTGTGTGTCAGAGTGAAGCCGGCCGCCTTTGACCTGTTCCTGGGAGGATGCATCGCTGTGTATTTGGGACTGGTCTACTCCGCTGTACAGGTATGTATACTGCTACTACAACTTCTA
The DNA here is from genome assembly GCA_007210695.1 of Neogobius melanostomus. NCBI lineage: Eukaryota > Metazoa > Chordata > Actinopteri > Gobiiformes > Gobiidae > Neogobius > Neogobius melanostomus. Next base: position 424,255 of record VHKM01000729.1, read on the forward strand.
CTACTACTACTACTACTACTACTACTATGGCTACTATTACTACTACCACTACTACTACTACTACTACTACTACTACTACTACATCTATTGTTTATTTAGTTGGTACAGTGCATGTTAATGAACACACCTCACCGGATTGTAGCCTTGGGCTAATTTGTATTCATTGTCCCCCAGTCACACTCTCAAACACACTACCATTCATCCTGGCCTATTGTACATGTTTTTAGTGGTAGTGGAACCCGGAGTACCCAGAGGAAACCTACGCAGACACGGGGAGAACATGCAAACTACTGCTACTACTACTCCTACTGCTACTACAACTACTGGTACTAATACAACTACTGCCAGTTGAACTAATACTGCTACTATTACTACTACTACTACTACTGCTACTACTGCACTAGTATCACTGCTGCGTCCTCCTCTCATGCCCCCGTTGTACATGTTGTGTGCAGAACATGGGCTGGCTGTACTGCAGGCTGAAGGCGGCGGTGAAGACTAAATCCCAGTGACGAGGCTCAGCGGCAGGAAACTCCTCCATCGTGTTTCTTTATATGAAACAAACACAGAGCTGTAACTTATTATTCATCAAACTGAATAAAATACTTTTCATTTATTTATCTTATTCTTTTTCCCTGGTGAGCGCCCGTTTCTTTCACAAACATGACAACAGTCCGGCAGAGCCACTGGCCGAAATGAACCCATTACACTTGGAACATTCACGCTGCCCCCGGTGTCTCCGCAGTTTCTCTCTGCAGGAGGTCGGCTGTATCTGGGAGACGGTGGGGTTTGTTTATGGTCTCTGTGGGGGTTCGGCCAGCTAGGGTTGGTTGTCAAGGTTTTTTTCCGATACCAGTCCTTTAACGATACTTGGTTTTCGATACCGATACCTGAAAGATACTTTTTCTGATACCTACAGTAATTTATTTGTCATTTACTGTAGTACCAGAAAACAGAACAATAATGTTTAGAAGATCTGCATATTTACAATATTGGGTTCATCTCCAATGTCAAGGAATGTGTGGAAAATGGGGAATCATTTGGGGGGACAAAATGGGAAACATTGTGGCAAAAAAGTTTAAATTGTGTAAAAAGGGAAACAATGGGGAATAAATTGGGTAAAACAATTGGGAAATATCAGTAATAAAAATGTGTGAAAATTTAAAAAAAAATGTGTAAAACAAATTGGGGGAAATGGGCAAACACTTGGGAATTTTTCTTTTTTAGCTGAAATAAAGTCACTTCCTTTAATGCTGTTCCTGGACCAACAGCATCAAAACCTGCATCTAAAGACAGATTTTTCCACCCGTACCTGCTTCTGACACTGACACATGTTCTGAATGATGAAAAAGTTCAGTCTGGTACAAGCATCTTTGCTGTACGAGCATAATGTAATTGTACATTGTCCTGATAAATAAATAAATTAAATGACTGTTATTTTTCAAAACCTTTTATTTTGTTATCAAACATAATACAATAGAATAATATGACCTTTAAATGTTCTAACTCTTCCACAGCCAACTTTCCGTCACAAAGTTCCATACAAAAATGCAAAAAAAATAAAAATAAGTTTTTGATATTTTAAAGGTGCATTATGCAACTTTGACCCAGTGGTTGTATGGGTGGTTTACAAAGTGCCTTTATTTTCCATTAGTGGCCTACAGGATTTGTTGTTTTTGGAGGGTTGCTGGTAGGTTTTCTGAATGGAATGTATGCGTAACCATGGAGATGGTTCCATTAGCAGAGAAAAAACCTACCAGGAACCCTAAAAGAAATTATTGGTAAAGTAAGCCGCTGGGTCAGAGAAAGGTGAAATAAGCACTTTGTAGATAAAACGTTACATAAATCACCTTAATAATAATCATTACAAAACAAAATCATTAAATACAAAAAAAAGATGATAACAGAGGAAAATATTGATGAAAATGTTGCCCAGTCTTGATGATAACCAACACATTTCTTCAGTTTAGTGCCTCACTGCTTACTGTTTGGTGTTGGGTGCCGGGGCCCGGGGTGGGGGGGTGTCACGTGGGCGCGGCGGGGGCCTCTCAGCAGGGGGTCAGGGTGGGGGTTGATGAGCGTTAGTGCATGCAGCTCAGGTAGCAGTGTTTCTGGTTCACTGCTCGCTCTGTGTGTCATGTGGGTCACAGACACACAGAGGCTCAGGCGCTCGGCAACTGGACACATTTATCAGCAAATGTATGTGTGCGGGTTTACACCGGGCTTCACAGGTCGCACTGACGGCATTCTAGAACGCCCAGTGGAGAGATAAGATATAAAAATAAACTTTATTGTCCCCTGAGGGAAATTTGTCTTGGACTCGTTTCCACCACACATCATCCTGACAACAGTTCACATGATACAAAATGACATTCAAAATACTATAGAGTACTGCAGAAGGTACCACCAAGGGTTTGATATTCAAATCAATGAATTGACAATAAAATCTTCGGTAATCTCTTTTTGATCTTTGGTCTGTTGCTGTGATGGAATGCCATGCTGTTACTGTTACTGTACGACGTCTCACGAAAAACTCCCCCCCCCCCCCCCCCCCCAAAAAAAAGAAAAAAAATCGCATTCCTCTCGTTTTAAACTGTTGCCATGCCACTGTGAGAAATTTGTGAGTCGGAGTTCTATGGAACTTTACCCCTATCTATGTCACTAACTTAATTAATTAAGGGAAATAAATAAAAATACCTTTTCTGCCCAACATTTCTTCATTAAATTGCTGCCTCACTGAAATAAAATTGTAATTATAACAGATGTTATCCATCTAAATAAGTCATAATGACACAAATATAAAAAGCATTTTAAAGTCGGGGTGTAAAGCTTTTTACTCTGTGGGATGTTCTGATGAGGAGGTCTCTGGGGAAAAGAAAGTGTGACAACCAGCCACCAGTCTGTCCCTCACAGCAGCAGCTCACATCATGCTCCGGGACGGGGGAGGAGTCAGAGGTGATGGGGAGGAGCCAGAGGGTGAGATTAGAGAGAGTGCAGTTGTGGCTCACGCTCCGCTGTGGTTTAGACTAAAAGAGTCAGAGTGTGTGTGTGGAGGCTCACAGTCAGGATGCCCCACTCACAGCGGCAGGGGCAACTGATGTACCGCTCCGTGTACCAGGAGCAGTTCTCACCTCCGGGGCGAGCCAACAGGACGGAGCTCAGACCAACCTCAGCGCATCGCAGGAACAACCCCCAGCCCAAGTCCGTGAGTAACACCCACACACCACAGCTCTGAACTATCACCCACACACATCACAGCTCTGAACTAACACCACCCACACACCACAGCTCTGAACTATCACCCACACACACCACAGCTCTGAACTATCACCACACACATCACAGCTCTGAACTATCACCCACACACACCACAGCTCTGAACTACACCCACACACACCAAGCTTAATACACCCACACACACCACAGCTCTAAACTACACCCACACACACACAGCTCTAAACTACACCCACACACACCACAGCTCTGAACTATCACCCACACACACCACAGCTCTGAACTATCACCCACACACACCACAGCTCTAAACTATCACCCACACACACCACAGCTCTGAACTATCACCCACACACACCACAGCTCTAAACTATCACCCACACACACCACAGCTCTAAACTATCACCCACACACACCACAGCTCTAAACTATCACCCACACACACCACAGCTCTGAACTATCACCCACACACACACAGCTCTAAACATCACACACACCACAGCTCTAAACTAACACCCACACACACCACAGCTCTAAACTATCACCCACACACACCACAGCTCTAAACTATCACCCACACACACCACAGCTCTAAACTGTCACCCACACACACCACAGCTCTAACTACACCCACACACACCACAGCTCTAAACTATCACCCCACACACACCACAGCTCTGAACTATCACCCACCACCACACCACCCACCAGCTCTAAACTATCACCCACACACACCACAGCTCTAAACTATCACCCACACACACCACAGCTCTAAACTATCACCCACACACACCACAGCTCTAAACTATCACCCACACACACCACAGCTCTAAACTATCACCCACACACACCACAGCTCTAAACTATCACCCACACACACCACAGCTCTAAACTATCACCCACACACACCAACAGCTCTAACTAACACCCACACACACACAGCTCTAAACTAACACCCACACACACCACAGCTCTAAACTAACACCCCACACACACCACAGCTCTAACTAACACCCACACACACCACAGCTCTAAACTATCACCCACACACACCACAGCTCTAAACTATCACCCACACACACACAGCTCTAAACTATCACCCACACACACCACAGCTCTGAACTAACACCCACACACACCACAGCTCTAAAACTAAGTCACTTCACACACACCACAGCTCTAAACTATCACCCACACACACCACAGCTCTGAACTATACACCCACACACACCACAGCTCTAAACTATCACCCCACAACGAACACACCACACAGCTCTAAAAACCGTATCACCCACACACACCACAGCTCTAAACTATCACCCCACACACCACAGCTCTAAAAACAACACACACACACATCACACAGCTCTAAACTAACACCCCACACACACCACAGCTCTAAACTATCACCCACACACACACAGCTCTAAACTATCACCCACACACACCACAGCTCTAAACATCACCCACACACACCACAGCTCTAACTATCACCCACACACATCACAAGCTCTAAACTATCACCCACACAACACCACACTCCCCCCACACACACCCAGCTCTAAACTATCACCCACACCACCACAGCTCCCCCCCCACCAGCTCTAACTATCACCCACACACATCACAGCTCTAAACTATCACCCACACACACCACAGCTCTAAACTATCACCCACACACATCACAGCTCTAAACTAACACCCACACACATCACAGCTCTAAAACTAAACACCCTACACACACACCACAGCTCTAAACTATCACCCACACACACCACAGCTCTAAACTATCACCCACACACACCACAGCTCTAAACTAACACCCCACACACACCACAGCTCTAAACTATCACCCACACACACCACAGCTCTGAACTATCACCCACCCACACAGCTATCACCCACACACACCACAGCTCTAAACTATCACCCACACACACCACAGCTCTGAACTATCACCCACACACACCACAGCTCTGAACTATCACCCACACACACCACAGCTCTAAACTAACACCCACACACACACCACAGCTCTAAACTAACACCCACACACACCACAGCTCTAAACTATCACCCACACACACCACAGCTCTAAACTATCACCCACACACACCACAGCTCTAAACTAACACCCACACACACCACAGCTCTAAACTGTCACCCACACACATCACAGCTCTGAACTATCACCCACACACACCACAGCTCTGAACTATCACCACACACATCACAGCTCTAAACTAACACCCACACACACCACAGCTCTGAACTATCACCCACACACATCACAGCTCTGAACTAACACCCACACACACCACAGCTCTAAACTAACACCCACACACACCACAGCTCTGAACTATCACCCACACACATCACAGCTCTGAACTAACCCCACACACACCACAGCTCTAAACTGTCACCCACACACACCACAGCTCTGAACTATCACCCACACACACCACAGCTCTGAACTATCACCCACACACATCACAGCTCTAAACTAACACCCACACACACCACAGCTCTGAACTATCACCCACACACATCACAGCTCTGAACTAACACCCACACACACCACAGCTCTAAACTGTCACCCACACACATCACAGCTCTAAACTATCACCCACACACATCACAGCTCTAAACTAACACCCACACACACCACAGCTCTAACTATCACCCACACACACCACAGCTCTGAACTATCACCCACACACATCACAGCTCTGAACTAACACCCACACACACCACAGCTCTAAACTGTCACCCACACACACCACAGCTCTGAACTATCACCCACACACACCACAGCTCTAAACTGTCACCCACACACACCACAGCTCTAACATCACCCACACACACCACAGCTCTAAACTGTCACCCACACACATCACAGCTTAACTAACACCCACCACACACCACAGCTCTAAACTGTCACCCACACACACCACAGCTCTAAACTATCACCCACACACATCACAGCTCTGAACTATCACCCACACACACCACAGCTCTAAACTATCACCCACACACACCACAGCTCTAACTATCACCCACACACACCACAGCTCTAAACTATCACCCACACACCACAGCTCTGAACTATCACCCACACACATCACAGCTTTAAACTAACACCCACACACACCACAGCTCTAAACTATCACCCACACACATCACAGCTCTGAACTATCACCCACACACACCACAGCTCTGAACTAACACCCACACACACCACAGCTCTGAACTGTCACCCACACACATCACAGCTCTAAACTAACACCCACACACACCACAGCTCTAAACTAACACCCCACCACACCACAGCCTAACTATCACCCACACACACCACAGCTCTGAACTGTCACCCACACACACCACAGCTCTAAACTATCACCCACACACACCACAGCTCTAAACTAACACCCACACACACCACAGCTCTAACTATCACCACACACACCACAGCCTGAACTTCACCCACACATATCACAGCTCTAAACTATCACCCACACACACCACAGCTCTAACTATCACCCACACACCACAGCTCTGAACTGTCACCACACATATCACAGCTCTAAACTATCACCCACACACACCACAGCTCTAAACTATCACCCACACATATCACAGCTCTGAACTATCACCCACACACACCACAGCTCTGAACTATCACCCACACATATCACAGCTCTAAACTATCACCCACACACACCACAGCTCTGAACTATCACCCACACACACCACAGCCTGCTCACCCCCCCAGCCCCCCCCCCCCCCAGCCCTATCACCCACACACACCACAGCTCTGAACTGTCACCCACACACACCACAGCTCTAACTATCACCCACCACACAGCTCTAAACATCACCCACCACACACCACAGCTCTGAACTATCACCCACACACACCACAGCTCTAAACTATCACCCACACACACCACAGCTCTAAAACTATCACCCACACACACCACAGCTCTGAACTATCACCCACACACACCACAGCTCTAAACTATCACCCACACACACCACAGCTCTGAACTGTCACCCACACACACCACAGCTCTGAACTAACACCCACACACACCACAGCTCTGAACTGTCACCCACACACACCACAGCTCTAAACTATCACCCACACACACCACAGCTCTGAACTATCACCCACACACACCACAGCTCTAAACTATCACCCACACACACCACAGCTCTGAACTATCACCCACACACACCACAGCTCTGAACTGTCACCACACATATCACAGCTCTAAACTATCACCCACACACACCACAGCTCTAAACTATCACCCACACACACCACAGCTCTGAACTATCACCACCACACACCACAGCTCTAAACTATCACCCACACACACCACAGCTCTGAAACTGTCACCCACACACACCACAGCTCTAAACTAACACCCACACACATCACAGCTCTAAACTATCACCCACACACACATCAACAAGCTCTAAACTAACACCCACACACATCACAGCTTCTTAAAACTACACCCACACACCATCACAGCTCTAAACTATCACCCACACACACACAGCTCTAAACTAACACCCACACACATCACAGCTCTAAACTATCACCCACACACACCACAGCTCTAAACTAACACCCACACAACATCACAGCTCTAAAACTAATCACACCCACACACATCACAGCTCTACAACAACACTCAACACACACACATCACAGCTCTAAACTATCACCCCACACACACCACAGCTCTAAACTAACACCCACACACACACAGCTCTAAACTAACACCCACACACATCACAGCTCTAAACTATCACCCACACACACCACAGCTCTAAACTAACACCCACACACATCACAGCTCTAAACTATCACCCACACACACCACAGCTCTAAACTAACACCCACACACACCACAGCTCTAAACTAACACCCACACACACCACAGCTCTAAACTATCACCCACACACACCACAGCTCTAAACTATCACCCACACACACCCACAGCTCTAAACTATCACCCACACACACCACAGCTCTAACTACACCACACACACCACAGCTCTAAACTATCACCCACACACACACAGCTCTAAACTATCACCCACACACACCACAGCTCTGAACTATCACCCACACACACCACAGCTCTAAACTATCACCCCACACACCCGCTTAACACACACACAGCTCTAAACTAACACCCACACACACCACAGCTCTAAACTATCACCCACACACACCACAGCTCTAAACTATCACCCACACACATCACAGGCTCTAAACTATCACCCACACACACCACAGCTCTAAACTATCACCCACACACACCACAGCTCTAAACTATCACCGTGATAAAGGATGCCAGGATGAATGTGAGTGTGTTTGAGAGTGCGCATGGGGGACGACGGATGGAAATTAGCCCAAGGCTACAATCCGGTGCGGCTTGTCATTAACTTGCACTGTCCCTACCAAATAAACATAAACATAAACATACACACACCACAGCTCTAAACTGTCACCCACACACATCACAGCTCTAAACTATCACCCACACACACCACAGCTCTAAACTAACACCCACACACACCACAGCTCTAAACTAACACCCACACACACCACAGCTCTAAACTATCACCCACACACACCACAGCTCTAAACTATCACCCACACACATCACAGCTCTAAACTATCACCCACACACACCACAGCTCTAAACTATCACCCACACACACCACAGCTCTAAACTATCACCGTGATAAAGGATGCCAGGATGAATGTGAGTGTGTTTGAGAGTGCGCATGGGGGACGACGGATGGAAATTAGCCCAAGGCTACAATCCGGTGCGGCTTGTTCATTAACTTGCACTGTCCCTACCAAATAAACATAAACATAAACATACACACACCACAGCTCTAAACTGTCACCCACACACATCACAGCTCTAAACTAACACCCACACACATCACAGCTCTAAACTATCACCCACACACATCACAGCTCTAAACTAACACCCACACACACCACAGCTCTAAACTATCACCGTGATAAAAATCATCGCTGCAGCCACGAGCCCTAAGGGAGACGCACGGAATCCCCTCGACAACACGCTATAATCCAAATATGCTAATTTTCTGTATGGAAGATGCCAGCCGCCAAAGTTCCGGCAATATGTGCATACAGTATGTGCAGCACCTTAACCACTCGACTGTTGGAAACACATTGTACGATACTTTCAGTGGCAGAATATTACTCCGTCCTCAGCGTTGTGAGTTCGAGTCCCAGGCATGATTATTTCATACCTGTTAAGTTTTGGTTTTAAAAAATACGGGACATTCCTAGCGCACGCTACGAGCCCATTTGAGAGCCGTCTCACCAGCCCAATCAAGCTCCAAGACGGGTGAAATACGGTAGTTTTCCGGCCAAAACGGGACACTTGACAGCTATGGATTATTCACTGTTTAAATCATAGCTCATAACACGCACATTTTTTACAGTTTTTGCCCGATACTTGAGCACATTTTGCAAAACTTCCCTCGTTGTGCCAAAACTCTTCACACAAGTAAGCATGACATAACACTGGGAAATATACCATTCACATCTGTGTCAAATTGAAACTCTACTATCAAAACCTAAACCCTGTATCAAAACCTAACATTCCTTTGTCAAAATGAAACTCTAATGACAAAATTATGGAAGACTATTGGCACCTTAATTCAATTGTCTATTCATTTGTCAAATGGCTATGCATTATGTTATTTTAGTATTTATTTGGATTTAGATTTGGCAAAGTTGTATGTTATATCCAATTTTGACATTTAATGTTCTATTCAAAAAGTTCTAATGGCAATTCAATGTGTAAAGTGTCGATGCAATGTCTTTACATTTTTCAAATTACAAGATTTTGAAATGAATAGCATATTGCCATGGGAATTTGGCCTCTTTGTTCATTGTTCTATTCATTCTTAAAATGGCATTTAGTCTGGAGTTGTTTTTGGCAAAGTTGCATGTTATATCCTATTTTGACTTGTAATGTTCTATTCCACATTTGAGTATGTTAAGTTTCATTTAATGTGTTGTGAAACAGCACCTCTCTCTGGATTGTATAGCACATTGCATATTGCATTGCACACGCCCTGAGTGCAACTTTATTCAATATGCTATACATTTCTTTACCCCTGGGAAGGCGGACCCTGGTCCGCTCGCGGCCAATCAGAGACGAGTCTATATCCTCCTAGCTAGATGCTCTGTGTTGTTGATTTTTGCTGGAAGTAAATGCTGTTATGACGGATTGGAAGTAACAGATCACCCTTCATGAAGATTCCAAGTTACTCTAAGGAGGTTCTATGTAAGTATAGAAGCGTGTTTGTTAAAATACCAATACTGTTGTTTTTTTTTGTTTTTTTTTGTTCATTTTTTTAGAAAACACTTGCTGGCTAGCCAGTTAAACGTCCAGAGCTAGTAGGCTAATGTTACTTTAAAAATGGGCTGCTCTTGGTCAGTCACCAGTCACAGTTAATGTGAAGCTGTTTCAGACAGTGACATGGCATATCTTCTAACTACAGCACCAGTGGGCATACTTGGATCTTCAGACCCACTCCGAGTCCGCACCGTGCAGAGAAAAACACAGGTTGTGAACTGTTACGCTAAGGTGGCCCTCAGTTGTAGCCATAGAGTGTACACTTTATGGTTTTAGAGCGATTTATTCCTAATTTCCTATATGCTCATTCCTTGCTTAAAATAGCAGAGTTACTGCCCTTGAACTTGTTAGCAACACTCTAGTGCTTCGTTTTGTAGCTATGCAAGTTTGATTTGGTTAAAGGCTCAGCTACAGGGAAGACATCATTCCAGTTTGTTGCCATGATAAAACACGCTGTGGGCTAGAACTGAAAACAGAGGAGTTCATCACTGCTAACCTGTATCTTCGGTACTGGGTAGTGCAACCATTTGGCATCACTACCAGAATGCATTGCGATGCATTCTGGGTAGTGATGGTTTTGTACTCACTAACTAGTGATGGTTTGTAGTGCTCGTGCTTCACAGCTAGAAGGTCCGGGTTCGATTCCCACCAAGGCCGGGGCCTTTCTGTGTGGAGTTTGCATGTTCTCCCCGTGTCTGCGTAGGTTTCCTCCGGGTACTCCGGTTTCCCCTACCACTAAAAACATGTACAATAGGCCAGGATGAATGTGAGTGTGTTTGAGAGTGCGCATGGGGGACGACGGATGGAAATTAGCCCAAGGCTACAATCCGGTGTGGCTTGTTCATTAACTTGCACGGTCCCTACCAAATAAACCAATAAACATGTAAATAACCAGTAATATAGAAAAAAATTTCTATATTTCTGGGCAAAGAGCTGTAACAGTTAGATTGTGGCTCTGAAACCATTAACTTAGGTCAGCCATTCTCGGAGATACAAGGGCATGCTTGAATTCACAAAAATATATAGAATATACCAAAGCACGCACATCACATTGTTTTATGTCTTTGTTTAATCATTTATAACCATCTACATTCCAGATGCCGCTATGAAGAGACCGTACAACATCTGAATATGAAGAGACGGTAGAACATCTTTAGACTGGCCAATAAGATTCTTCTTGTATGGTGGAATCATTCCTCTCTGCAACCCCAAGAAGCAGCTGTGTGGTACAGGAGCGGTTCAGAAGAACGAAGGCTAGAAGAATGTCGCAGAGGAGCTGGGTTGAACCCGTTGTGTTGTCAGGAGCTTCTTGTAAATAAATATTAAATTGAGAGATGCAAAGATGGTCTGCATTTAATTAATAACTAATTTGTTAGAATTTGTGGAAAAAGTATGAATGTGATCATGTCAACAGCGCTGAGGTGACTGGATGAAGATGGCAGCAGGCTGTTGTCCGCACAGGTGGTCTGTCTTCTTTACAGGTTTCTCTGGGCCCTAATGAACAAAGGAAGAAAACTAGAGTGACTGACCACAACAAAAAAGGATATTGATTACTGTTGGATGCTAAGGATAGAACAAAATTAGATCTGCATTATCTTATCACTATGCGAAATAAGACCTTTGGGATTAAACCTATGCTGTTTCCACTGGGCTACAAGAAGCTGCTGCCACACTTAGTTTGACTCCCAGTCCAAATATGGAGGTCAGTCATTCTCCACCTGGCTCTGCTGGGCCTGACTGAAGGGAGAGCCAGGAAGATATTTCAGTAGCTCTAAAATTCCAAATCTGCAGTGTCTCACGTAGAACCCGGAGCTTTGGATTATCTGATTCCTGAAGATCTGATTATTGGGTTATCTGATTACTCCAGTTATTTGATTTTCTGACCATGTAAACATACTCAAACTGTGGCTCAGGGCTCAGAGGGTGGGCCTTTGAGTCTGTTCATTCACCTATACTTACAGAATCAGAAATCAGGAGCATGGTTCTCAAAGCGGGGCAGGGTCCTGAAGGTGGACATGTTGTTACGGCCCAAGACAAATGAACTGAAATTAAAAATGTCATGTGTTCCTCAAACATTAAAGTAAAAATGTTATGGGTTATTTCTTTTGCACATATAAAAACAGAATACTGCCCCAAAGTGCAACACACAAAAAACATAAACGGAAAAATATATAATACCCCCCCAAAAATGTCAGCATAATCAAATGTCTAGCTCAAGAATGTTTGTGAAGACTCTCATTCGTCCAGGGAGTATCCATCGTAGAGAAGCTAAACCATCGACTGGACTGGGTTTTGGTAAAGTTTAAGACGTTTCGCTTCTAGTTCCAGACGAAGACACTTAGAACAGGTACAGTCGATGATTTAGCTTCTCTACGACTTAAATAAGAAGAGATTTAAAAACAAACCGTAACATTTTAGTTTCTTTTTTCTATTCTACATTTTAGTCTGTTCTAACTTAATTTTTTATTATTTATACTTTTTGCCCCTTAAAGCTTTTTTACTCATTGTATATAAATGGTAAATGGACTTAACTTATATAGCGTTTTTCTACCTTTATCAGGCCCAAAGTGCTTTACAGTAAGGAACCAGTCACCCATTCACACTCCAATGTACGCACACACTGGAGGCAAGTAGGGTGAAGTGTCTTGCCCAAGGACACAACAACAGTGTGCATTTGCAGGAGCTGGGATTGCGCCAACTGAGCCACACCCTGAGTTTGCTGATGTGACAAGTGAATTTCTTCATTGTGAGATCAATAAAGGCTTACCTTACCTTATCTTATCTTATCTTTCTGTGCTGTGCAAGGACTTAAAGCGGAGTGACCGATTAAGCGGTTCTAAAATACAATGACCAACTGAGTCCAAAACATCTTTAAACATCCTAGCAGGTATGGAGACAATTTGAGAGCTTAAGAGTCTGGACAGTCATGAGTAAATCAGACAGCGAGATGGGTTCAAAATCCCCCAAAACAGCAGAGCATAAAGAGACAATACTGGGATCTAATGCAGCCAGTGGCGCCACCAGGGTGTGGCCAGGGGTGGCCGTGGCCACCCCTGGCCGACTCCTGGCCACTCCATTGGCCACCCCACTGGCCAGTGTTAATTGTAGTACTGTAGTATCAGTTATGAATGTTATTGGATCATTAGTAACATTAAATATAAAAAACAAAACAAAGTATAGCAGTAGACGTTTCCTTAAGTCTTTCTGATACTTTTCTACAGGCCAGTTTACTACAACAGTAAATACAATTGTGAAATTATGGCTGATAGTTTTGGTTTGCCACCCCAAGATTTTAAGTGGCCCCATCTGGCCACCCCTATGAACAATTTCTGGAGGCGCCACTGAATGCAGCACAAACAGTTGAGGAGCGAATGGAAGACTGTGCGTAAAAGGAGCGACAGAGTCAACGATATCCGTACAGGTTGAATCAAAGGAAAAGGAAAGGACTTTATTTGTAAAGCACCTTTCACAGACACTAGGGCTGGGAAACTTCCTTCAACTACATAGGGCTTTCCCCCCCATTTTTAACCAATATTCCCCATGTTTCCCTGACATTTTACACTTTTTTGTTACTTTACGATACCAGAAGTACCTAAACCGGAATACTAACATGCAAACTCTGTTATGTTCCTCTGCTTGATTGACATGTCAGCACTGCATGTTCAGTGATGTGTTGGAAGCAGTTCAGAGCTATAAGCCCGCGTTGAAAGAGGATCCGCTCACAGATAAGTATCATGTACTGTACTGTACTACTGTACTGCAGCTAATGAGGTCAGAGTCAACAAAGGAGAGAACTGGACACCCGGCCGTGGGTGGGTTTAGCTCCGGCTGCTGACGTCTGTTGTTTACGGCGCTGCAGTGAAAGCGCCCCATGTATTTTTAATCCCATTCACTTCTGTGTGTGACACCGAGCTGACTCTGAGGGAGGCGCTTCACACACTGACTACGTATGTTTCAATCTTTTTGTGATTATGTGAGTTTCCTGTAGAGGCGTGAGTCTGAGGAAAAGCCTGAAGACTGAAGTCCACCTTTGTCTTTGTGACATTAGTTTGGCCTCTTTGCTGTATTTACTGGGTTAGTTTATATCAAGTTAATCTACGTTTGAACATTTCCCTAACTTGAAAGAGAAGGGGCTCACAACTGGGTATAAACTCAACTCCACTCAGATTTATTTGGAATTTCTGCTTTCCGTTTATTTTATTTTCATCAGGTGAAAACCGGCAGTCATCCCAGTCCTCCCGCCTCTGGACTCTTGCATCAATAGGCCGCTCATTTGCAAGGTTTGCTGCCAATTGAAGCGCTGTGAGAAACTCACAGAAAGTAAGGTTTGTTGACTTGCCCAAACTTTGCAAAGCCCTCTTCACGACTCGTACAGCAGCTCCATTTCGATGCGGTGAATCTGCAGGGAGCACTTTCCATGTCCAGCTTGTCCCATTCCGCACAGCGTAGTTTTCGAGACCTTCTCTGTCCTGACTCTGCAGGACAGCATACAGCTCCGCCAACACAGTTCTTGCTCCGATGAAATTGGTCCCAGGGTCAGACCAAATCTTTTGAGGGTGCCCTCTAGTTGCGACGACTCTTTGGTAGGCCATTAGGAAGCTCCCTGCTCCCTGTGTGGACATACTGCTGACCAGCTCCACGTGGATAGGTCTACTTGCCATGCAGCAGAACACAACTCCCCAAGCCTTCATGGACACCCGTCTCTTGACATCATCTCTCACCAGGTATGGTCCAAACATGTCCACGGAAGTAAACTGGAATGGCAAAGCAGGGCTTGATCTTTTGATTGGTAGATCCCCCATTACTTGTTGGCACACCTGAGCTCTTGCCTTCCTGCAGAAGATGCACTGGTTAACAGCCTGTTGCGCCAGCCTTCTCCCTTGAACAATCCAAGCTTTCTGCCGCATCTTTAACAATGTTCCAGCGACACCTTCATGACCTTCTTCATGACTTTGTCGAGCTAACAGAGTTCCCAGCCAGGCACCGAAGGGAATCAGCAGAACAGCCACACAATCTTCTTTAAAGTGTTGGATCCTTCCACCACATACCATCAGTCCATTCGACTCGTCCTTGTATACAACTAGCCGATTTGTTGTGGTGCTGGAAAACATTTGGCTTCTTGAGCTGTGATGCAGAGATCTCGGAAGGCATCCTCTCTCTCGGTCACAGTAACGATTGGATTGCCTCCCACTTTGATCTTCCACTTGCCTTGGCACGGAAGAACCTCTTCGCTACTCTCCAGACTAGCGCAAATGAGTTCATCAGTTTTGCCAGTTTGCTAAACCACTTACCGTCCAACAGTTTTGCAGCTGCAGCTCCAGCCGGAGGCCTTCGCATGCCTGTCTGGATCAAAACTGGACTTTCTTCTGCCTTTTTCTTTGCTCCGGACCGGGTTAGAGCGGCAACAAAAGACTTTTTCTGGATTCGTACGATGCTTTCTCTTGCTGCAACGGCAACATCGTTATCTGACTTCACCGGCCACTCATTCTCGGGGAGGCTTAAGAACTTGGGACCCGCCTGCCACTCGGAGCCTTCGTCTAATGCCTCATTTACACCGAGTACGTTACGTCCACGGTCCGTTTTACGTACGTCTGCCATAACAATAGGATGAAATAAAATGAATCAGGTAGTTTACACCTGTCCGTCAGGTGTCCGTTAGGCGCAGATGTGTGCAGTCGCGACAGCGCTTCTGTCTGAAGCTACAAACATAGCTTACCACCACTGTGGAGTGAATGTACAATTGTCTCATGTCACAGACATGTTGTGACCATGTCTGTGAAAGGCGCTGTATAAATAAAGTTCTTCTTCTTCTGGAATTTCCTCACCCTTCCGGCTGGAATTTCCGGCTGGAATTTCCTCACCCTTCCTCAAGTTTCTCCTTGTTTATGCAGCCCCTCCCAATCCTTTTTCCAGGAGTAGAAATTCCGCTTATTTCCATCAAAAATGGGGAGCGCTGTTGGTTTCAATCTGATGGTGGGTGGTCGGAGACAGGGGGCTTTCTCCACGAACCCCTCCCGCTCCATCGTTGCCTGCAGTTGAGCAGCCTTTCCCGACATCAGTTCAGGCACGCAGGCCTCCAACTCCCTTGTCCGCTTATGCAGGTCCGCTCTTTCCACGTCTAGGATCCAGCGGTTCCATTTGTGGGGGGCCTCCCTTCCCCTTCTCACAAGCCCTTCAACGTTCTTGAGCATGAGGTCATACACCTCCAACTTCATATCTAGCCGGGCTGTCCAAAGGCGCTCGCTTTCTTTTTCAGCTGCTTTCAACGCCAGATTGAGCACGGAACTGCCAAAATTGTTCCACAGGACTTTTTGAATCGCACCCTCGACTTCCTCTAGTCTTTGTTCACATTCGCCTCCCGTCCGCTTAATGTCCGCATCCAGATCCTCTGTGGAGCTGGTTTCTTCCTCCTCCTCCTTTGCCTCAGCGTAAGCCGCTTTCAAATCTCCATTTGCTTGCATCACCATGTCAGCTTCCGCCGTTATTTTTCCGAAAGCATCAAACAATTACTCGTCCGACATTTTCTGACATGACTTCAGAATTGAATTTACAAGTTGGGAAAACCGCTGCTTAGTGTTGTCTGCTCCCTTTTCAACTGCTTTACATCAGCCATCTTTTATTTGGCTGGGGCTGGTGCTAGGAGACTGGCGCTACGTGGGGGAAGCCCTGGGTCGGAGCTTTTGGGCCGGAATCCTTGGCCAGAGCTTTTTGGGCTGGAGCATTGGCTTTGGGCTGGAGCGTCGGCATTGGGCCGGAGCTTTTTGGCTGGAGCTTTGGGCCAGAGCGTTGGCGTTGGGCTGGAGCTTTTGGGCCGGAGCTTTTGGGCCGGAGCTTTTGGGCCGGTGCGTTTGCGTTGAGCCGGAGCTTTTTTGGCCGGAGCGTTGGGCCAGAGTGTTGGCATTGGGCTAGAGCTTTTGGGCCGAGGCGTTGGGCCGGAGCTTTTGGGCCGAGGCGTTGGGCCGGAGCTTTTGGGCCGAAGCGTTCGCGTTGGGCCAGAGCGTTGGGCCGGAGCTTTTTGGGCTGGAGCGTTGGCTTTGGGCCGGAGCTTTTGGGTCGGAGCGTTGGGCCAGAGCGTTGGCATTGGGTCGGAGCTTTTGGGCTGTAGCGTTGGTCCAGAGCTTTTTGCTGGAGACGTCGTATTTAGCGCAGCTTCTCCAACCAGCTTGACTCGGTTTTCACTGTCGATCTACGTTTGAACATTTCCCTGACTTGAAAGGGAACGGGCTCACAACTTTATTTGGAATTTATTCTTTCCGTTTATTTTATTTTCATCAGGTGAAAACCGGCCGTCATCCCAGTGCTTGTTTTATGAATCCCGGTTCTGTTCAACTCCTTTTTGCTCACGATCTCTGGTGTAGCTCACAGACGTCTGGTTCCACAGCCGCGGTGGTTTGTTTGGTCTACCTATCTCAAGTGGAAGTGCGTTGCTTAAACCAGTCCGGGCGTACGCCACTGATTACGTGATTGGTTCCGCTTCCTGCGGGCTGACAGACTGACGCCCGCCGTGACAGTTTATGCACAAGTGTGAAAGATCAGAAATAAATCAGATTATATGAATATCACGTTATGCTGTTTACATGCCACATCAATAATCTGAGAACTACAGAAATCAGATTATGATCAGATTTTTGGTCTCCAGGTCAACGTAGCCAGTAGCCAGTAGCCAGTAGCACCTCTGTATTTGAGCATGGACTCAAAGTGCTCCATGTGGCATCACCCTCCTGTGAATGGGTCCAGCGGAGACAGCACAGGTTTATAAACTCAGGGTTAAAACCCTGCTATGCATTATTCTCTTTTGGAACTGCAGTGATCTTAGCTAAATAAAATACAGACAGCCCAAACCGTGCTCTTTCTTTGAGTATGTAAGTGTGAAGAGCAGGGACAATTCAATAAATAATCAGAACCAGGGCTCATATCCACATCTCAGAGGACAGAATATTGAATATTTTCCACTCCACACTGTATTGTCTCTTTAAACAAAATTGAGAATTATTTCATGGATAACTTTTGGGATGATTTTATTTCCCTTTTTTATTAAATATGCTTTCAATTGGTTCATAATATCTTTTAAAGGAACAGGCCACTGTTCTTCCATACTGAGATATGTTCTTACCTGAGCTTAGACGAGTTGATATGTACCTGTCTGGTCTTTGTGCGTGCCCTCAGTCATGCAAAAAGACCAAAGATGTTGTTACTATTACTATGAATGGGGGGATTAACAGTGGACAGTCGTCTGTACTGCACTATCCTTATGATCGACAGTAAAAGTCAGAGGTGGGAGACTCGAGTCCAATGACTTGACTCGAGTCAGACTCGAGTCGCAATTTTCGGGACTTGAGACTTACTTGACCAAAGCTCCAAAAAGACTTGACTTGACTTAGACTTGCCTGTTTGTGACTTGAGACTTAACTTGGACTTGAGGCCAGTGACTCTCAGTGACTTGCTGTGACTTTATAGTTATTATTTATTTGAGTGAAACTGTTGAAAGATCAGGATTCATTGCGCGGTGCATCTATGTTTACATTATGGTAATTAGCCACATGCTTTTTCGGCTTCCGACGGAGCGCGTCTAATCAATACAGCGCGAAAAGGCCGGAGGAAACACGACGTGTTTCTTTGGATGCATTAAAAGTTTTCTACAGTGAGTGTAAAGATGAAGATTCATAGACATTTATTAAGGACAGGAAAACGTTCGAAACAATGACAGAAGCTACCGTGCATATACAGGCGGCCTCCAGAACGACGATGGTAACAGTTGGATTAATGACAGAAATCTTGGGGGCTTTTCGTTGTTTTAAGGCGTTCTCATGAAAGTTATAGCATTTAGAGGCTATTTTCCGCAGCCACACAGAGCCCAGTGACAGCGGGACTGAAGGCTGCACGGAATCGACTTTAAGCAGGGGCGAATCCGAGTATACAGGGACTGGGGCATTCCAGGGGAACCACTGACAGAAAAACTGCCAGAAACTAACAAAAATTAAATATAATGTTATATTTATCTTTCAGACTGCAGGAAAAGCAGCTCATATTTAAAAGACTCTGTTTCAATTTTTTTTAAGTAGGTCCCCCGGGCCCCCTTCCTGAAAATGCTGTCCCAGTAATTTTGTACATAGACGGGAGCATTTAAAATATATATATATTTTACATTTTGTGGCGATTAAACAATAATTAGACTTTAAATCCAAATCCATTATATTTTAAAAAGAGTGATTTTAGCCTAAATTTAGCGCTAAATCTTGAGAAAGCACTTTATATTTTCAAGAAGATTAAACACATTTTGAAAAGAAGAATTAGGCTTAACGCTGACGTTTGCGACTTGAGGTGACTTGCCGGCTAAAGAAAGACTTGACTTGACTTGACTTGACCCCATGACCAATTGACTTGGACTTGCTTGGGACTTGGACCTTAACGACTTGGACTTGACTCGAGACTTGCATTTAGTGACTTACTCCCACCTCTGGTAAAAGTTGGATATTTGTAAATGTGTGGTTCCTCTTCGTCTGCAGCGTCTCGCCTTACGCCTGTCTCTCCTTCAGGACTTCCTGTTCCCTCTGAGCCTGAGGTCCAGACCGAAGCAGCGCCCCCTGGAGTTGGAGCGCAGCAGGACGTCCCTCCCTCCGATCGGGCCCCCCCTTGGACCCCCTCACAGTCCTGGGCTGAACTACGGCCCTGGAGTCCAGCCCACGGAGGAGAAGGCCACACAACTCAACATGCCCCCGATCAGAGCACCGCCCCCCGGCCCCGGAGTACTACACACTGCTGCTACTGCTACTGCTGCAAGGTAGACTACTACTACTACTACTACTACTACTACTACTACTACTACTACTATTGCTACTGCTACTACTACTGCTGCAAGTTAGACTACTACTACTACTATTACTACTACTACTATTGCTACTGCTACTACTACTGCTGCAAGGTAGACTACTACTACTACTACTACTACTATTGCTACTGCTACTACTACTGCTGCAAGGTAGACTACTACTACTACTACTACTGCACTATTGCTACTGCTACTACTACTGCTGCAAGGTAGACTACTACTACTACTAATACTACTATTGCTACTGCTACTGCTG
>VHKM01000729.1:447500-487500 GCA_007210695.1 Neogobius melanostomus
CTACTGCTACTAGCTAAGTACTACTACTGCTACTAGCTGCAAGGTAACTACTACTACTACTAACTACTACTACTGCTACTGCTGCAAGGTAGAACTACTACTATACTACTAACTACTACTACTACATGCTACTGCACTGCTGCAAGGTAGACTACTACTTACTACTACCTACTACTGCCTACTGCTGCAAGGTAGCTACTACTACTAACTACTACTACTACTACTGCTACTACTACTGCTGCAAGGTAACTAACTACTACTACTAATACTACTATTGCTACTGCTACTGCTGCAAGGTAGACTAACTACTACTACTACTACTAACTACACTACTACTACATATGCTACTGCTACTGCTGCAAGGTAGACTACTACTACTACTACTACTACTACTACTACTACTACTACTGCTACTGCTACTGCTGCAAGGTAGACTACTACTACTACTACTACTACACTACTACTAAACTACTGCTACTGCACTGCTGCAAGGTAGACCTACTACTACTATACTACTGCTACTGCTACTGCTGCAAGGTAGACTACTACTACTACTACTACTACTACTACTGCTACTAGCTGCAAGGTAGACTACTACTACTACTACTACTACAACTACTACTGCTACTGCTACTGCTGCAGGTAGACTACTACTACTACTACTGCTGCAAGGTAGACTACTACTACTACTACTACTACTACTACTACTGCTACTGCCACTGCTGCAAGGTAGACTACTACTACTACTACTACTACTGCTCTGCTACTGCTACTGCTGCAAGGTAGACTACTACTACTACTACTACTACTACTACTAGCTACTACTACTCTCTACTACTGCTACTACTACTGCTGCACAGGTAAGACTAATATACTACTACTTACTACTACTGCTACTGCTACTCGCTGCAAGGTAACACTACTACTAACTAACTATAGCTAACTGGCTACTGGCTACTGCTGCAAGGTAGGATACTAAGCTACTACTACTTACTGACTACTACTACTACCTACTACTACTACTACTGACTACTTGCTACTGACTACTGCGCAGCAGGTAAGACTACACTAACTACTGACTACTACTACTGCATTGGTCTCGACTACTACTACTACTGCTACTGCTCTGCTGCAGGTAGACTACTACTATACTACTACTACTACTACTACTGCTACTGCTACTGTGCAGAGTAAGAAGCCGTTACTTACTACTACTTGACTACTACTACTGATATCTGCATATCTGCTACCTTGCTGCAAGGTAGACTACTACGAGCTACTACTTACTACTACTGCTACTGCTACTGCTGCAAGGTAGACTACTACTAACTTACTACTAACTACTACTACTACTACTGCTGCAAGGTGGACTACACTGACTACTATATTACTATTGCTACTGCTACTGCTGCAATAAGGTAGAGCTACTTACTGCTTACACTACTGGACTATGAGGTGCTACTGCTAACTGCTGCAAGTAGGACTACTACTACTACTAACTACTACCACTATTGCTACTGCTACTGCTGCAAGGTTGACTACTACTACTACTAACTACTACTGCTACTAGTGTTGCTAACTCGGCTACTGGCTGCAATGGTAGACTACTACTACTTACTACTACTACTATTGGCTACGTAACTACTGCTGCAACGGTTAACGTACTACTACACTGACTACTGCTACTCATTGCTTATCGCTACTACTACTGCATGCAAGCGTAGACTACTACTGACTAACTGAATACTACTCATGGCTAAGCTGCCTACTACTGCAAGTAGACTACTATCTACTAACTACTACTACTACTTACTATCTTATTGCTACTGGCTACTTGCTGCAAGGTAAGACTATCTACTAACTACTACTGACTGACTACTACTACTGACTGCTTACTGCTTACTGCTGCGGTAGACATGATACTACTACACTGCTAATCTACTAACTACTGTACTACTCTGACTAACTACTACTCTGCAAGGTAGACTACTACTACTACTAATACTTACTATTGCTACGCTACGCTGCAAGTGACTACTACTACTACTACTACTACTACTATACACTACAATATTGCTACTGTCTCGGGCTACTGGCTGCAAGGTAAAGATCTACCTACTTATACTACGACTACTGACTAACTACTATGATACTATTGCTACTGGCTACTTGCTGCAAGGTAGAGCTACTACTGACTACATAACTACTGACTACTATTGCTACTGCTACTGCTGCAAGTAGACTACTACTACTAACTACTGACTACTACACTACTACTACTACTACTCACTACTGCTACCGCTACTAGCTGCAAGGTACGACTTACTACTTACTACATGCTACTGACTACACTCTATCTACTACTACGCTACTGTTACTGCGCAAGGTAAGACTACTACTACTACTACTACTACTACTGCTACTGCTACTGCTTGCAACAGGTAGACTACTACTACTAACTGCTATCTACTTACTGACTACTGACTACTACTACTACTACTACTGACTACTGCTACCACTACTGCTGCGCAAGCTAGACTACTACTACTCCTAATTACTACTACTATATACTACTACTACACTACTACTTACTATACTATACTACTACTGCTACTACTATGCGCAAGGTAGACTACTATAACTACAATTACTATTGCTACTGCTACGTGCTTGCAAGGTAGACTACTACCTACTTGCTTAACTGACTAACTACTGCACTGCTACCGCTGCAAGGTAGGATCTACTACTACGTGACTACTCACTGGCTGCTACTGCTACTGCTGCAAGGTAAGAGTACTACTTACTACTAACTACACTACTTACTGCTGCAAAGGTCAGACTACTTACTACTACTACTAAACTGACTACTACTACTACTACTAACTACTACTACTGCTACTATTCGCTACTGCTACTGCTGCAAGGTAGACTACTACACTACTACTACTACATACTACTACTACTACTACTACTGCTACTTAGCTACTGCTTGCAAAGGTAGACTACTACTACTACTACACTACTACTACTACTTCTACTACTTGCTACTGCTACTGCTGCAGAGGTAGCTACTACTATACTCTACTGCTACTGTACTGCTACTGCTGCAAGTAACTACTACTACTACACACTTACTACTACTACTACTATCTACTGCTACTATTGCTACTGCTACTGCTTGCAAGTAGACTACTACTACTACTACTACACTACTACTACTACTGCACTACTACTGCGCAAGGTAACTCTACTACTACTAATACAACTATTGCTACTGCTACTGCTGCAAGGTAGACTACTACTACTGCACTACTACTACTGCTACTGCTACTGCTGCAAGGAGACTACTACTACTACTACTACTACTATACTACTACTACTACTACTAGTAGCGCTGACCTCGCGCCAGGGGGCAGATCTGGCTCTTTATGTTAAGTGAAGA
Organism: Neogobius melanostomus; assembly: GCA_007210695.1. NCBI lineage: Eukaryota > Metazoa > Chordata > Actinopteri > Gobiiformes > Gobiidae > Neogobius > Neogobius melanostomus. Next base: position 450,943 of record VHKM01000729.1, read on the forward strand.
CGCAGCAGCTGAAGAAACTATTTTCCCACAGTGGTCAATAATGTCAGAGTAAAAAACAGACCTGACTTTCCATTTACGAGGTTTATCTAATGCCGTTTGTTGAGTTGAGTCATTTTGAGTTTTTCATGGCGGCCCCTGGTTTTTCCCACGATTATCCATTCACAATACTGCCATGTTTGGTATCCACGTGTAGCACAACAGGCTGTGACCGAGATGACGCTGTAATCCAAATATAGTCAGACGGTCAAACTTTACCGTCTTGGACTGAGCAACTTTTGGAAGGTTTTTTCACAGGGATTTTTATATTTCTAATTCTAGGTAGACTACTACTACTACTACTACTACTACTACTATTGCTACTGCTACTGCTGCAAGGTAGACTACTACTACTACTACTACTACTACTACTACTACTACTACTACTACTACTACTGCTACTGCTACTGGCTGCAAGTAGACTACTACTTACTACTACTGCTACTACTACTACTACTACTACTACTACTGCTACTGTTACTGCTGCAAGGTAGACTACTACTACTACTACTACTACTATGCTACTGCTACTGCTGCAAGGTAGACTACTACTACTACACTGCTACTACTACTACTACTACTACTACTACTATACTACTACTACTACTGCTACCACTACTGCTGCAAGGTAGACTACTACTACTACTAATACTACTACTACTACTACTACTACTACTACTACTAACTACTACTACTACTACACTACTACTACTCTACTACTACTACTGCTTACTACTACTGCTGCAAGGTAGACTACTACTACTACTAATACTACTATTGCTACTGCTACTGCTGCAAGGTAGACTACTACTACTACTACTACTACTACTGCTACTGCTACTGCTGCAAGGTAGACTACTACTACTACTACTACTTACTACTGCTGCTACTGCTACTGCGCAAGGTAGATACTACTACTACTACTACTACTACTACTGCTGCAAGGTAGACTACTACTACTATACTACTACTACTGGTGCTATCTACTGCTGCAAGGTAGACTACACTACTACTACTACTACTACTACTACTACTACTACTACTACTACTACTGCTACTATTGCTACTGCTACTGCTGCAAGGTAGACTACTACTACTACTACTACTACTACTACTACTTCTACTACTGCTACTGCTACTGCTGCAAGGTAGACTACTACTACTACTACTACTGCTACTGCTACTGCTACTGCTGCAAGGTAGACTACTACTACTACTACTACTACTACTACTACTACTACTACTACTGCTACTATTGCTACTGGCTACTGCTGCAAGGTAGACTACTACTACTACTACTACTACTACTACTACTACTACTGGCTACTACTACTGCTTCTACTACTACTATACAACTATTGCTACTGCTACTGCTGCAAGTGACTACTACTACTGCTACTACTACTACTGCTACTGCTACTGCTGCAAGGTAGACTACTACTACTACTACTACTACTACTACTACTACTACACTATACTACTACTACTACTACTACTAGTAGCCGCTGACCTCGCGCCAGGGGGCAGATCTGGCTCTTTATGTTAAGTGAAGACGCAGCAGCTGAAGAAACTATTTCCCACAGTGGTCAATAATGTCAGAGTAAAAAACAGACCTGACTTTCCATTTACGAGGTTTATCTAATGCCGTTTTGTTGAGTTGAGTCATTTTGAGTTTTTCATGGCGGCCCCTGGTTTTTCCCACGATTATCCATTCACAAATACTGCCATGTTTGGTATCCACGTGTAGCACAACAGGCTGTGACCGAGATGACGCTGTAATCCAAATATAGTCAGACGGTCAAACTTTACCGTCTTGGACTGAGCAACTTTTGGAAGGTTTTTTCACAGGGATTTTTATATTTCTAATTCTAATTCCTTCTGATTTATTGAGCTTTGAACCCAAACAACAAGGAAATGTTTCCCCCATAAATATCTAGTTTACTCAAAAACTAAACAAGACAATCCCTCAGAGCAAATCTTTGGAACTAATATGTCACAAAATAAAACCATAACTATAAACCTGGCTCTGCCTCTGTCCATTATTTGGATTTTGTCCCTGAAAATATCAGCAGTTTTAGCTATTTTTACTCATAAAGGGCCTTATTTTTTTCCTATGAAAACATTACATAACAGAAAGCGTACAATACATGTAATCTGTAATTGTTTCACATTGATCTCTCTATATTTCATGTTCTCGCCTGAATAATCTAACATCAGTGGTAACGTTCACGTGTCGTTGCTGCAGGAGTTTGTCGGACGTGGTTCTCCAGGCCAGACCTCACACCACACTCCCCGACAGAGACACTCTCCCTGGGATCTCTGGACTCCAGTACTGGCTCCATTATATCCATCAAAACAGTCACGGGTTCAGAACCTTGCACTGGAATGTTCTGCTCGCTGTAATCAAAAAGTAAAAGCACCTCAGACTGCAAACATTTGAAATTGATATTGCTTTGTTGCTCACAAAGATACTCTAAAACTACAGAAGCGCAGAATAGATAACCAAGTATACTTATCTCTATTTTTACCTGCAGTTTTTGCAACTTTTTTGTTGGTTTCTTGACAGTGGTCTGTCTCTTACCAAATCCAACCCACCACGCACTATACATTTCCGTAATATAAAAGACATTAACCCAGACAATTTAACCTCTCTTATCCATAGCCTCCCAGTGCGGATAGTCTTTCTAGAGCTGATGAGCTTCTTACACATTACAACACAACACAACTCCATAACATTCTCAACACTCTGGCCCCACTCAAAACCCGTTCTGTCTCCTTCATTCGCACAGCACCCTGGTTCACTCCCACTCTCAGACAACTTAAAACAAAAGGCCGCCAACTTGAAAGACTCTACAGAAAAACTAGACTCACTATTCACAAAGACATGTACATAACCACATTCTCCAATACAAGGACTCCATCTCCAAAGCCAAATCCATATATTACTCCGGTTTAATCAGTTCAAATGAAGGTAACTCCAAAGCACTCTTCTCACTCATCTCAACCATCACAAAACCTCCTGACTCTCTTCCATCTCATCTCTATTCTTCTGATTTCTGCAATACCCTGGCCTCATTTTTCACCTCTAAAATTCAATACATCCACCAGCAACTCACTCCCTCATCTTCTCCCAATGTTCCTGCTCCATCCTTCTCAGCTCCAACCCACCTGTTTTCTGCCTTCACCTTACCATGTGTCATCCAAATCTCCACCCTTATCCAGAAATCCAAAACTCCTCCTGTCAACTTGACCCCCTCCCCACTGCCCTTGTTAAAGCCTCCACTCCTGCACTTTCCCATCTCATAACTAACATAATTCAAGCCTCCCTTACTACTGGTACTGTACCCTTTCCTCTTAAAACTGCCGCTGTCACTCCCATCCTCAAGAAACCTGATTCTGATCCTTCTGACCGCAATAATTTCCGCCCCATTTCAAACCTCTCCTCCAATAACCTGTATGAACAATATCAATCTGGCTTCCGTTCGTCCCATAGCACTGAAACTGCCCTCCTGAAAATCACCAATGACCTTCTTCTCTCTGCTGACTCTGGTTCACTCTCCATCCTGCTCCTGCTTGATCTCAGCGCAGCCTTTGACACTATCTCCCACTCCATCCTTCTGGACAGACTCTCCTCCATTGGCATCACAAACACTCCCCTCTCCTGGTTCCGCTCCTACCTTTCTGACCGCACCCAGTTCATCCAGCTCAAATCTTTTACTTCCCGTCCCTTCCCTGTCACTTCAGGGGTTCCCCAGGGTTCTGTCCTTGGCCCCTTACTGTTCCTAATCTACCTTCTCCCTCTTGGTTACATCTTCAGAAAACACCCAGCTCTAAATCATGAAATTTGAAATAAAGTCCTGGTTCACTTCAAACTTTCTCAAACTCAATAGCAATAAAACTGAACTTCTCCTCATTGGCACCAAATCCACCCTCAATAAAATCAACAATTTCTCCATTCCCATTGACGGCTCCTCCATTTCCCCCTCCCCTCCTTCACCGCACACATCAATAGCATCACCCGCATTGCCTACTTCCACCTCAGAAACATCCGCCGGCTCCGCCCTGCTCTCTCCCTCACACCACTGCCATACTTGTACACAGCCTCGTCACCTCCCGTCTCGACTACTCCCTGCTGTTTGGTCTCCCTCAAAAACTCTCCATAAACTCCAACTGGTCCAAAATGCAGCCGCCCGCATCATCACACACACCCCCTCCATAAACCACATCACTCCTGTCCTTCAACAGCTCCACTGGCTCCCCATCACCACCGCATCCAATACAAAATCCTGCTTCTCACATTCAAAGCAATTCACAGGCTCGCTCCTCCATACCTGACTGACCTCCTCCATGTCTCCACACCTGCCCGCTCTCTCCGCTGCCCCCCTTCCCGCCCATCTCATCACCATGGGGAGTAGAGCCTTCAGTCGCTCTGCTCCCAGCTCTGGAACACTCTCCCTCCTGACCTCCGTAACACCGACTCACTCCCACACTTCAAATCCATCCTCAAAACTCATCTGTTTAGACAAGCCTATTCACTGTGACCACAACTGCATCGTCCTTTTTTATTCATGCTGTTTTAACATTGTATTTTTTAATTGTTGATATTGATTTACTTGTGGATGTGAAGCGACCTTGAGTGTCTAGAAAGGCGCCTAAGAAATAAAATGCATTATTATTATTAGTAGTAGTAGTAGTAGTAGTAAAGATATACTCGATATTGTAAATTTGCAGATCTTCCAAAGAACAATTTCGATATTATGTTGCAGACCAGTGGTTCTCAACCTTTGGAGCTGCGACCCCATTATAACAGTTCATTGGGTTCGTGACCCCCGTCCGGGTCACAGCGAGGGAAACGGGGACATTCCCCTATGTAATTCTTAAAAAACAAATGACTAAATAAAATTAATAAATTAAAGAACAAATAATCCCACTTTGATAAAATAGCACACACATGCCCCAATAAAATTATAATAATATATATATATTTTTGTATCTCCCCTCAAATTTGTCTTGTGACAAACCACCCCAGGTTGAGAACCACTGTTGTAGATGATTTAATGTCCACCTCTATTTCTGTGGAGCTGTGAGCACGGATTATACAAAAAAACAAGACAGAAAAAGTTATTTACAGTTAAACCCTTTAGGCCTGGAACAGTGCAACTGTCTTTCTTTCTTTCTTTCATCCATCATTACTTCATTACTTCATTACTTAGTTCATTACTTCCTTCCTTCCGTTATTCCTATCTTTCTACCTTCCACCCTTTCTTCCTTCCTACCTTTCTTCTTTTCTTCCTTCCTTCCTCCCTCCCCCTCCCTTCCTCCCTGCTTTCCTTCATCCTTCCATCCTTCCTTCCTTCCATGGTATGGAGCACAACCGTGGCAAAACAGAGCAAAGTTATTTGCATCACAAAAACAATTTCAACAAAGCTGCAACCTTTAACCAAAAGGCTCCAAGTTTACAGATTAATGTTTGATTTTACATTTTGCCTCAGTGATTTAAGTTTAAACATGGGTGTCTTAATTAGAATTTAGGCAAATATTTTATTGATTGCAGAATTCCCTTGCTGCAGCAGCTCTCAAGAAACACTCAGGGGGTGCAAATAACCATGAACATGTGCAACCCAGGTCCGTGTACTTTTGCGTTCATTGTATTTCTGATTTTAAAAGGAAAATGCAAAATCAAAAATTGCGTCTTTACAAATTGTGTACTTGTTGCAATATATAAAAATACTGACTATTTGTTCTTTTCATTTGTCTATATAAGACATTTACTTGATAAGAGATACTGCCAACAAAGAAAATACAACAACTGACCTTTATTGAATGATCCAAATGTGTCAAATGTGCACAGTGTGTTCTGTGCAGCTCGTGTACTGTGCGCACTTTTCAGACTCTGTGGTGCGAGGACAATACCAGACGGGCATAAGCAGATGCGTAAAGATGCCCAAGGTACAAGTGCCCGCGCCGACTTACTGCTATCTAAAGCCGGCAGTGGCTGGGTGGAGAGTTTCTGTATATAGGTTACCTGTTGTTCATAAGCCTACCTGCACTGCCCAGCAGTAATATTTAAGTGTTGACAAAAATAAACGCATGTTTCTGCGAATGGCATTTGTGGTCTGCCTGTCTGGAACCACGCAGCGCCACCTTTAATGCTCAGCCACAGCCTGTCAGGAGTTTATCTCGTAGCCAAAAGACTTAGATCTACTAAACCTTTATTTGTGCTGTTTTCCTCAACAAGCAAGTTCCACTTCAGGGTGTTCGAGTTGACGCAGCAAAAGGACGTAATCAGTAAAAGCTTAATTATTATATTTTCATATATTAAAATAGTTTATATATATATATACAGTATATGCAACTGTACAGAATACGTAAAACATGCAATTCTTGATTTTGCATTTCCTTTTAAAATCGAAAATATAAACACAAAAGTACACGGACCAACCAAGTAATAGCAAATACATCTTATGGACGATGAATAATGAATACAAAATATAATAAATAACATAAAAAACTAAAACAGAATATAAGATATCAACATGTCTTTCCAACGCTTACTCATTTACACAAACTGACATGTTTGGTATCCACGTGTAGCATGAAAGGCTGTGACCGAGACGGCGCTGTAATCCAAATATGGTCATTTGCAGACAAAGTGACTAAAGTTTAGGGCCATTTTATTTTTCCCATTCATGTCCGAAGTTTCTTATTAGTATCCCTGAAGGTGTTTTTCCCCCGTTGACCTGCAGCGCCTCACCTTCATGAAGAGGTGTTGATTCATTTCTGTAACATCTTTGTGCCCAGTGGCTGCTGCAGCTGCTTCCATCGAGTCAAACCGTTCCAAAGTGGACACTACACCATCCACCCAGAGTTTGTGTCCGAAATGATCTATTAACAACCAGATCCAACCAGCGACCACACCGTCAGGGGTCACGCCCAGACTGCACGGCCTGGATGGACATAGAATCAAAATGTGACTTCCTGAAATGTTCAAACTGCAATGGCATTTATTATGTTAAGGGGAGACACTACAGGTAAAATTCTTTTTTTTTTCATTTTCAGGTTTTGGGCCAAATTGGTCTGTAACATATTTGCTTTCACCTGGAAATCTGCACAAAAACATGTTTAATTATTCACTGATTCAATGTTTCGCGATAGATTTATTTGGGAAATCCTGCCTCCTCTTTTCTCATCACAGAGATCTACTGCAGACAAGCTTCATATTTGATAGAAAGTGCTGAGGATGTGCTCAACTTTTAGCAGAGGTTTATGATCGATTTTAATCCCAAACTGTAAACTGTAAGAGGAGAGTGAGAGTGTGGTCACGAACTAAAATTAAAATTCTGTTTTTATATTCACAACCCTGTCTAACAAACATGAGGCTTCTCTCAGTCCTCGTCTGTCACTCTTTAATATCTAATCCCTAACCTGATTGATTGAGAATTTCATCAAACAAAGAGAAATGGGCGGCACAGTGGCGCAGCAGTTAGCACTCATGCTTCACAGCTAGAAGGTCCCGGGTTTCATTCCCACCTGGATGGGGCCTTTCTGTGTGGAGTTCTCCCTGTGTCTGCGTAAGTTTCCTCCAGGTACTCAGGTTTCCCCTATCACTAAAACATGTACAATAGGTGAATCCTCCCGCCAGGTGATTCTGACCACCAGCCTGGCTTCACATCTGGAGATGGGTCCCCGGGCGCTTCACCGCCGCTGCCTACTGCTCCTTACAAGTCGTCCCATCGGCGTCATAGGATGGGTCAAAGGCAGAGGACACATTTCGTACAATTGTTATATAATGACAAATAAAGAACCTTCAATTTAAATTTGGACTGATTTTTCCACTAATAAATAGATTATTTTAAAACTGAACAAATTCTCCTCTGAAAAAGTCATTGTAACTAATATCACACAAAAACCCTTACATTTAGGCCTGGCTCTGTTCATTATTCAGATTTCATTGCTGAAAATATGACAAATTTGGGGCATTTTTAGGCATAAAAGGCCTGATTCTTATACAAAAACATAAAATGACAGAAATCTGCAATGCTGTTTACACACTCATATTTATATCAGTTATCTATAAAAAGTTTCAAATTGATATCTCTAAATGTGAAAGGTTTCCCAATTCACCTGCAGCGTCTCGCCTTAAAATGAAGACCCTGTTCAACAGTTAGTAAAGCCTTAAACATCATTTACAGAATAATATCTCATTCAGTTGCAGTTTGCTCAAAGGTTTCCCGTTGTGTCTGATTTGCTTTTGAATATTGAACTTCCTCTGTTTGATGAAATCTTAACAAATAAACTATGCACAGACTTGTTTTGTTTTTGTCCTGAAAAAAAAAATAGTATTTGTGCATTAAAATGACATTATATTTGTGTTGCTGCTGCTGTAGACGCGCTGCACTGGCACATGTATTTCCATGCGGAGGACAGTAGAGAGCGCTGTTTGTCCTTCTGTCAAAATGCTAAATCTAAAATGTGATGACAGATCTCCCTCAGGGTCAGACACGATGTCACTGTGTGTTCTGCTTCTGCCAATATCAATAAAATATGACATAAATACTGGTTTGTCAGAGTGGTTTGGAAGACAACGATCCCCCGTCAGTACTCAGAGGGGAATTTTTATTTTATTTGAAAGTGTAAAAAAGAATTTAAAAACGATTTTCAGCATTAAGTCGATTTAAACAATAGAAATCACTGCTTACATGGAAATGAAAACAAAAAGGACCTTGCTCATGTACATTTTGAACCTTGAAACCTTGAAAGTCAGAACTGAATAACATTAAACAGTAAAAGCTGATCAAATGAGGATTAAATATTTATAGAAATAGTCATGTTGTTCACATTTGTGGATGTTGTACTTCAAATTCTGTGAGCGCTTATGTGTTTTGTGAGGCAGTATTTTCTGGCAAATCTTCTCACAAACAGAACAACTGTAGGGTTTCTCCCCTGTGTGTGTTCTTCTGTGTGAATCTAGACTATGCTTTTGGGTAAAGGTTTTATTACAGATTGTGCAGCCGTAGGGTGTCTCCCCTGTGTGTGTTCTTCTGTGTGAATCTAGACTATGCTTTTGGGTAAAGGTTTTATTACAGATTGTGCAGCCGTAGGGTGTCTCCCCTCTCTGTGTTCTTCTGTGTGAATCTAGACTATGCTTTTGGGTAAAGGTTTTATTACAGATTGTGCAGCCGTAGGGTGTCTCCCCTGTGTGTGTTCTTCTGTGTGAATCTAGACTATGCTTTTGGGTAAAGGTTTTATTACAGATTGTGCAGCCGTAGGGTGTCTCCCCTCTGTGTGTTCTTCTGTGTGAATCTAGACTATGCTTTTGGGTAAAGGTTTTATTATTTTGCAGCCATAGGGTCTCCCTGTGTGTTTTCGTCTATGCCTCTTGAGGGTAGAGAGCTGTGTAAATCTCATCTCACAGACATGACAGCTGTAAGGTCTCTCCCCTCTGTGTGTTCTTCTATGATCCTTTCGTACAAACTTTCGGGCAAATGTTTTCTCACAGGTTAAACTGCAAAAAGCTTCTCTCCTGTGTATACTCTATTATGTCTTGTTAAATCATGTTTTCCTCTAAATCTCTGGCAAACGTGACACCGGTGCTTCTTCCTGTCTTCTCCTCCGTCGTTGGACGTAGCGCTCATCTCTGGTGCAAAGTTGTTCTGGCGGAGGCTTTGGTGCTTCTGTCTCTGCTCTGGACCTGGACGAGATGATCTCCATCAGCCTCTGTCTCCATCTGTGCGTCTGAATGAAGGTTCCCAGTTGCCATCGTTGTCAGAGTCAGACGAGTGCTCAGTGTGTCCCTCGTCTCTGAGCGGAAATGTGGCTCTGAGCTGATGTTCCCATTCCCCTGATGTTTATTTATAAAGCACATTTACAAAACAGTCATCACTGCCCCAAAGTGACGTACAGTACAATAGATACTGGTTTTCATTAAACCAGTATATAAACAATTATATAGATAATTGTTTTATATATTATCTATATAAAACAAGAGAAGAAAAGTGAAAATGTAAACAGTAAAAATATGAAAAATGCTCAGCTCATCTTGTGTTAAAAGCCTGTGCAAAAAGATGCATCTTGAACAGAGTTTTGAAGCTCTCCATTGAAGTAGCCTCTCTGACATTCAGATGGAGAGAGTTCCACAGTTTAGGGCCTGCTCCTGCAAAAGCTCTATCTACTTTACTATTTTAATGAGATCTTGGATGGTCTAGCAAACACTGACCCGAGGATCGCAGAGCTCTGACAGAGGTGTGCAAAGAAAACAATTCAGATAAATAAGGCGGTGCCAGTCCATGGATGGATTTAAAAACAAGCAATAACATTTTGAAGTCAATTCTAAAAGCAACAGGTAACCAGTGAAGAGAAGACAGAACAGTTGTGATGTGTTCATGTCGTTTGGCTCTTGTGAGCAGGCGTGCAGCCGCATTTTGGACCACTTGGAGTCTGTGAATCAATAACTTAATCAACAACTTTCTATTTTTATTTATTATTGTTCTTCATTATTTGTTGTTACTTTGCCCTATGTTCCTTTGTTTATTATTGTTATGATTGCTTGTAAATGTTAAATGTAAATGTTATAGTTTTTATTTTTGGGGTGGGGCTTATAAGCCTTTGGCTTTGGCCCACTCCCTTTGAGCAGGTTAACTGCTCAAACAAATAAATAAACTAAACTAACTAAACTAAAGGGACTAGATGCAAGTTGGTCATTTTATACTCACTACTGCCACCTCAGGTCTTACATATAACTGCAGTCTCTATATTAAGCTCGTGCATGACTGCACTTCAGACCGAAGTAACACCTTTTTGAGTGACAGTGCAGGATTTTATGGTGCGTACAGACCAAACGCTGACACGCCACCAACTTCCATGTTAACCCTATGTAGACGCTTCCACGCGCTTCCAAATGTAAGCAAAGATGTCCGCGCGTATGAAGCGTTGCAAATGCGAGCGGATGAGGATAAACGCGCGTCAAAACCAGTGAGAACAGCGCGGTACACGAGCAGGGATGCCCCGCCCACTGCTTCATGCACTCAAGTAATCACAATCTACACGTGCGTCATTTACGCCTTGTTAATCAATCAGGGACTGGGCTCAGATAGTGAGCACAAGCGTCACCTGTTACCTGCAGCAGTGGCGCAAAAAGGGCATACACAATATATGTCTTGATAGGGCGCCGAAAGGATGGGGGCCAATAGTGATGTGTCGGTCGTGAACGATCCGGCTCTTTTGAACGAGTCTTTACAGTGAACGATATGAACAGGTTCACGGAGGTGAAGTATTTTTTTTTATTCCTCTTTGGGGAGGGGCGTCACTTTAGTTGTGCATGCTTATTTTGCGAAACAAAAGTCACTGCTGGAGTGGGGCGGAGAGGAGTGTAGGATTGGCAGAGGGACTGTCATCTCCACCCCCACGAGGAGCTCAAAGTGAGCATAAGGCAACAAGTTTGAGAAATAAAGTCCTAATGAAATAATAAACACAGTTACAGAGGAATGGAGCGTTGAAGCAAACACCTCTTTCACTTGCGTTGTTTCTCCCCTCTTGCGCGAGGGAGAGAGAGGGGCAGAGGAAAAGTTACGTGAATGAAGCAACAGAAGCTTAATCGGGCCGTGTGATTGTTTTTTTGTGATAACAAACTCCATAGAGGGAAATATCGATGTTATATTGTGTGAAATAGTGACATTTTCGTTAAAATAAAGTCAATTCAGAGGTATTTATTTACTTAAAAAAAAAAAAAAAAACATCAAAGAGCCGTGTGTGTGTGTGTGTGTGGGAGGGGGGGTAGTTGCGCCCCTGACCTGCAGCATGGAGGACAAGTTGATCATCGCGGTTTGCGCTCGGCCTGAGTTGTATGACACGCCTCCTAATTATGACGCTTGCAAAACTTCACGCGCAGCAAACAGCCGTTTCTCGCGAGTGTGAAGCGGCATGTTTGGCGTCCAACTAGAGGTGGATGGGGCGTGGACGCACGTTCGGTCTGAACGCACCTTTAGAGGCAGTTGTGGTGAACAGGTCTGGGCTCATTCTACACATTAGGACATGGCTGGAGCATGTAGGGGGAGGAAAATACATAATTCATTTTCATTTATTTATTCATTTGAGCAGAAAAGTATTTCAAGCATTTTTTTTACAGAGGAAATACATAATTTTAAGCTCTATGTGAGTTTAATTGTTTGTGCCGCTGGTATGGAATGGAAGCTTATTTGTGTAGCGCTTTTCACATGACACAAGTCGCCCAAAGCACTTCAGACAGTTTTAGGGGATTTGTACTTCATTCAGTTATGACAGGGTGACAGTGGTGCAGAGAGTAGAGCGGGTTGTCTTGTGATGGGAGGATCGGTGGTGCGAATACACTGTTGTTGTGTCCTTGGGCAAGACACTTCACCCTCCAGTGTCTGTGTACACTGGTGTATGAATGAGAGAGTGAATGGGTGACTGGTTGCTTGATGTAAAGTGCTTTGAGTGCCTAAAGCAGGCAGAAAGGCGCTATATAAATGTGACCATTTTGTAATTTAAATGAAAAGGGAGGAAGCTATGATATTTTTCTGAGTGTATTCCGCTCTGTTATTGACCACTGTGTGACCAGTGTGTTCACTTTTAGGACGTTAAAGTCTCCCATGCTACTCCTGTGCACCCAAAATCAGCCTTTGATTTACTGGAACAGGGATTTAGTCGTTTACTATCCACACGACGAGACATGACTCTCTGCAACTAGTCAAGACTCGGAAAGACTCACCACGACTGAAAACTACAGCAAAATCGGGCAAAACAACTGGTTTAGTGTGTGCTCAGGGTTAGTTGTATTTTGAAAGTGTTGGAGCTTACACTGGCAGCTGCTCTTCCTCCTCTGGCTCCTCTTTAATCCTCGTTGGGGCATCTGGACCCTCGCTCTGACCACTACCACTCTCGGGCTTAGTATGTGGTCCAGGAGCTGCTGTTTTCTCTGGTTCTCCTCTTCGGACAGATGCAGCTTCTCCTCACACTCTGCTCTCGTCCTTTCAAACAGCGCACGTATCTCTCCAGCCACCGCAGCCAGACACTCATTCACAAAAGCTCCAACGTTTTTTAAATGGGCGGCGAGCGCTTCAACCCTACACAGAGCCAACAGAGAAAACAATGAGATTTCAGCTGCTCATTTAAGCACCATTCAAAATGCATAGAAAAGTATGACTACAATGAAAACAATGAGATTTCAGCTGCTCATTCATTTTTAAAAGGAAAAATGCACAAAGGATATATGTTATGCACTAAAGTTTAACTTCCTACACTTTATTCATTCATTTATATTTGCAATCTGAAATTGCAGATACTGGTAAATCAGAGCAGTAATAATATTGTGACAGGACTCCTGCAGTAGTAGTGGTGTAGTGGCTGATGAGATGAGAGGGCGCACTTGGCTGCATGGCTGAACACAGGAAGCAAAGGCTGCTGCTGCTTAGGCCAGCCACTTTTGGCCAAACATGCGCTTCAGTTGCCACACATGCGCGTAAAGCCAGCAACTTGAATCATGCTTTTCGGTGAGTTTAAGGACAACATCTTCTAACTATTTTATTTAAACGTTAGCCTAAAACCTGGTTGTTTTAGTGCGGGGTCCAGTGGCCATCCTGTCTGTCTCCATGGGCTGTCACCATGGGGGGTCGCAGCTCCGTGTCAAGACTGTGTAATGTGAGTGTAACCTGGTAGAGCTGTATCCTCCACCTCTTTGTGTGTGTGTGCTGTGGGTGTGTCTTGTGGGTGTGGTGACACAGGTGCAGGGAATCAGCTCTAGGAAACACACTCCATTTAAGCAGCAGACTCACACCACTCTGTCTCTGTGTCTCTGGTCTTTCCGGTTCAGGTGTGCTGGAAGGGGAATCTACGGGCGTGGCCCTGGGAGGAGAAATTGTGCGGGTCTCAGCCAATTCCAAGTCGGATAAAGAATCACAGCCCAAGCTCCGCTTTGTGCCAGCACTGCACGGTCTTGCCAGTATCGAGCTAAGGAATTGACCCGAACTCCTCCACTGATTTCCCCCCTTGCCTGACAATACAGCACACCTGCACTTTTGGACAAATCCCCCATTTTAATTTCCTTTAATATTTTTAAAGACCTTTGTAATAAAATTTAATCTTTTAAAACCAGAACTTGGTCCTGCATTTTTGTCCACGTCACACTGGTTGGTCAGACAGAACTCTGGGCGTTACATAAGCGCTCTGCTTTATCCCACGGTTCATTGCTACGGTAGCTACAAACTGCTTAGCTTTCAAAGTAATGTCAAAACTAAAACTTAACATCATCAAACAGGGTCCTCCAGTGGAGGATCAGGAAGGCCAAGAAGGACTATAGGGCGAAGCTGGAGCAGAAGCTGGAGCAGAAACTGAAGCTGGAGCAGAAGCTGGAGCAGAAACTGAAGCTGGAGCAGAAGCTGGAGCAGAAGCTGAAGCTGGAGCAGAAGCTGGCGCAGGGCAACGCGCGGGACATGTGGAGAGGACTGAAGAACTTCTCCGGACATGGACAGAGTACCAGAGGGACAGCTGATGGAGACCAGCGTGGGGCGGATGAATTCCTCCCTGCTCCCACCTCTTCACACGTCTCCAGCCCACTGGACACTGCCCCCCTCCCCCGACTACCTTCACCTGCCTCCAGCTCCCCTGCACCCACGTCTCCAGCCCCACATACGGACTTCCTCCAGCACCTGCCCGACCCCCGACAGTCCACCCCAGTCCCCCCCTCACTCCCCCCTCTCCATCACACCGGCCCAGGTGAGGAGAGAGCTGAGGCGAGCTACAGGACCAGAGGGCATCAGTCCCAGGCTGCTGAGGACCTGTGCAGACCAGCTCTCCGAGGTCCTCAGCCCCATCTACAACCTGAGCCTCAGCCTGGAGAGAAGGTCCCCGTCCTGTGGAAGACCTCCTGTGTGATCCCGGTTCCTAAAACAGTGCACGCCAGGGAACCGGCCCACTACAGACCTGTCGCCCTGACCTCCCACCTGATGAAGACCATGGAGCGGCTCATCCTCACCCACCTCCGCTCTGAGGTGAGCTCAACCCTGGACCCGCTGCAGTTTGCCTACAGGCCTAAGGTCGGAGTAGAGGATGCTGTTATCTACCTGCTGGAGCAGGCGCTCACCCACCTGGAGCCCGGCGGGTGTGCTATGAGGGTCATGTTCTTTGACTTCTCCAGCGCTTTCAACACCATCAGACCGGCGCTGCTGTGGGGGAAGCTGGAGGACGCGGGAGTGGATGAACATCTCACTGCATGGACCATCGACTACCTCACGGACCAACCACAGTATGTGCGGCTGCGCAGCTGTGAGTCTGAGGTGGTTGTCTGCAGCACTGGCGCCCCTCAGGGCACCGTCCTCTCACTGTTTCTCTTCACCATCTACACATCGGACTTCACACACAACACGGACAGCTGTCATCTGCAGAAGTTCTCTGACGACTCTGTGTGTCTGAGGGGAACGACCTGGAGTACCGGTCGGTTATCATGGACTTTGTGGACTGGTGTGGGTGCAACCACCTGTGCTTGAACACCAGTAAGACGAAGGAGATGGTGTTCGAGTTCAGGAGGAAGACACTACCGCACACCACTGAACATCCAGGGGGAGGACATCGAGGTGGTGGACAGTTTCAAGTACCTGGGTGTTCACCTCAACAATAAACCGGACCAACACCCTGTACAAGAAGGGCCAAAGTGGCCTCCACCTTCTGAGGAGACTGAGGTCCTTCGGAGTGAGCAGGCCTCTGCTTAGGACTTTTTATGACTCTGTGGTAGCCTCTGCTATCCACTACGCTGCTGTGTGCTGGGCCCCGGGCAGCACAGAGCGGGACAAGAACAGACTGAACAAGCTGGTCAGGAGGGCCAGCTCCGTCCCGGGCTGCTCCCTGGACTCTGTGGAGGAGGTGAGGGACAGGAGGTTATTAGCCAAGCTCACCTTCAACATGGACAACACCTCTCACCCACTGCACTGGACTGTAGAGGAACTAAGCAGCTCTTTAAGTGGCAGGCTGAGGCACCCTCAGTGCAAGAAGGAGCGCTACAGCATCCCCACGGCTGTACAACAAGACTCTAAAGTAACATGTGCAATACCAGCCACCACTGAAGAACTTTGTCAGACTTTGTTCTGAGCAAAATACGAGAGCCACTCGGTCCACTGCAAATAAAAACTGTGTAATCCCAAAAAGATCCTCGGCCTTTGCGCAGTGTGCCTTCTCATTTCGCTCCATTAAACAGTGGAATGAGCTTCCAGACTGTCTGAAACTGTCTGTAGATCTTAATAGTTTTACTCGAAATTTGAAAAAGTATATTTTAGATCATCAATTGTGTCAGCATTGATGAATGTATTGTAAATTGTAGGGATTGTTTATATGTATATATATTTCTAGAAGTGTACAGAAAACTAATGTATTTATATAGTGATTTTATTGTAGATTAGATTATAGATTGTAATGTTTTTTGTACTCACCTGTCCAGGGACTGCAGATGGAAAATAGCTACTTTGCTAAATCTGGTACAAATCATCTCTTCTTTTGTAAAGACTAATGGTTTTGTACACTGTCCCTGTTTCAATAAACAATAAACTAAACTAAACTAATAACCCACCTTTGCAAAACTACGTGCAATAATCTCTGTATCAGCGCCACTTTATTCCCTGTACCAGCATCACTTATTCACTTATTGACAACCTGCACTAGGGCTGTAACTTTGCACCTAGATATTCTACTTTTATAGTCTGTTCTAACTTTTATTCTATTTTTATTTATGCTTAATTCCTAATTGTTATAACTCCACCCCTTAAGATTTTTGCTTTTACTTATTGTAGATAAGATACCTCTTTTTACTATTTAACTGTCTGCACATTTCCTGTCTATTTTGCACACCCTGAGTGAGCTTACTGAATGCCAAATGTAACAAGTGAATTTCTCCGTTGTGAGATCAATAAAGGATTATCTTATCTTATCTGCCTCCCCTTCTGTCCGGATGAAATTCTGTGGACGCTGTCATGTTGATTCCTCAGTTCTACAATTGGTTGTACACGACCAAATTCAGAGACCTCTTGATAGCCCTGTTAGGGCATTGGGCTTCAGACTCACACCACCCCTCGTTATTCCCCTCATCAGTCGCTGGACCGTCACTCCAGGTAAAATGTGTGATAGAAATGTGAGGCTGCTGAATCTGGGCGGACAGCTGTTCTGCAAGGACTTGATTATCCTTTGTTTTTGTTTGTACTTTCTTTTTCATCTGAAAGTTTATATTTGCGCCACAATTGTTTTTAGCCCGTCTCCAACAAAAAATGAACTAAAGATATTTAAATCTAAATGAATAAAAACAATATATTTTCTTAACCTGTCTCTGTCCTACCTAGTCCAACGAACCTGTGTGACCTTAGAGTGGGGTAAAGTCAATACTGGGTTCTCTGACCCGTAATTCAGAGTGGCCGAGCCACTGCCTCGGTCTGCTACAATATGTTTGATTACTTGATATAAGACTGTTATATTTTAATATATAAATATAGTCATGTACACAGTAAAAAATTCAGGAAGTCAGGATAAAACTTTAGATTTTGGGCAATAGCTCAAAATCAGTTTCAACATTTTGCCTGACGAAGGCCACTGGCCGAAACGTTGCATTAAATAAAGGAATACTGGTGTTGCAAGTATACAGTGTGTGAGAGATTCTTCCTGTTCTAAGTTTGGCCTCTATGCCTTCTCTTACGCACCTGTTCATAAGAGATGTGCGAAGTAAACCATCTTTAATTTTCGGCAATAGCTGGTAGAAATAGCCTGGAAAAAGTAATGGTGTCTAAATGACTAAACATTATTGTCCCAGAGGGAAATTTGTCTCGTTTTAACGTTTATAATGGTTTCTTCTATAATGATGGTCTTATTTTAGGCTGGCTTGTGTATATTATACATATATTACAGCCACACACAGATATACTGTATCTCCTCCTCCCATGGTTTACACACGGACAAACAGAAATATTCAGAACAACTTTCATTTCCAGATGCGGGGGGCTTACAATTAGATCGCTTTGTAGTGGTAGCCCCCTGGCCGCCCCATAATGCATTGCGCTTTATTAAGATGGCAGTATCCGTGACACGGGTTATGAAAACAAATCCTTAGAAACGTGTTAAACGACCTCATCAAACATTATGAAACAAACTGAAACAACAGATTTCTTACCTGTTTTGTGTCTAAATTGACTAAAATCACAGTCATTGGCTTCACACAACAGCAGCAGAGTAGAGTTGTGTTGCCATGGTAACACACTTAAACAAATCACCTGTCAGAGCTGAAGATAGTTTTCTCTTCTAATATCGTTGATCTTATACATACAACCTTCTAAACTTTGAATATTTTAAATACTTTAAATTGCTTGTATGGTTTATAAAATACTTAATGGACTTTAAGGAATTCATAAAACTGAAATCCTTTTCTGGCAGAGCCACTCGGTCTATGGTTAGAGGAGACTGTGAAGTGCCCTTCAGACGGACCACCTTTGGGCAGACTGTTCTTTCAGTCAGAGGCTGCAACATCTGGAACAGCAGCCCTCTCACTATAAGAGAATGCCCCACATTTAACACATTCAGGACTGAATTTAAAAAACGGGTTAAAATCCAATCAACGCTCTGCTCATAGACCCTATACAGATCTCCTGGTGCAGGACTGAGCCAAGTGTCAGGATCCTCTGCACATGTTTGCTTTGTAAATAATAATTGTACATATTATCCTTATAATGTCTGTTGAACTGTATGACCTCTCTGAACCAAAATCTCTATCTATTGTGCAAGTTACAGAACAAGAAGAAGAAGAACTTTATTTATATAGTCAAACATCCATCCATCCATCCATCTTCTTCCACTTGTCCGTTGCCGGGTCGTGGGGCAGCTGTTGGAGCTGCACCAGCCCTATGGCTCCTCCTGCAGTGGTGGGTCCACAGAAGGACGGCCTCATGGTTCTAACCGGCCTGTTGGTCTCTCATAAGGGGCTTCTGAACCGCTCCCGTCACCTAGGACCTGTTTGCCATGGAGACCCTACCAGGGCACCAAGCCCCTGACAACAGAGCTCCAGATCATTCAGGCTCAAACCCTCCACCACGTTAAGGTGGCGGTTCCAGAAGGACAGAACGAACATTCAGATGTTATTAATGTATGAATTGTATCAACATTTGTTATGTAAGTATGTAGCCTCAACTTTTTATGTTTTATGTTGTTGGCATTATACACCTTGCCCAGGGACAACAGTTGAAACTAGCTTTGTAGCGAATACTGACACATTTACAGAAATGTTCATTAATGTGTACTGTCCCTCTCAAATAAACTAATAAATAAATAAATAAATAGACATCTCCCAGACTGACATATTACTGCAAGACGTCAGTGCCCCCTAGAGGCTGGTAGGACCAATCCATGCTATAATGAAGGCTACCCAGAGCAGGACATGCAGTCCATGAGGGCCTGGTGCCACTAGGACTTTTCCACCAAGCTGGTGCTGGTTCTGGGCTGGTTCCAGCTTCAGAACTGAAAAGCTTTTTTCCACTGAAAAAATGTTGGCTCCGGGAACCAGTTAAAAGAAACGAGCACCAGTGATGTCAGCGGCTGGGGGTGTGGCTTCTCTTTCGGCAAACCAGCAAACGCTAGTTAGTTAGTGCTAACTTAAAAAGGGATAAATGGAGAAGCCGAAACAGTCTCTGTGGAGGAAACTAACTGTTGTTTGCTTTATCCTCTCTAGCTCCAGCTAATACAAGAAGGAGCTGTTAGAAAGAAGAAATCAAAATGTTAACGGTTGCTGTGACAGGAGCATAAACTTATTTTGTGTATTTTATAACCAGAAGTGGCTGTAGTAAGATGTTACTATCCATGTTTTATGTGACAGTTGACTTCCCAAAGCGTTGCTATGGCAATAGGCACAATGCCAGCTCTCATTTTGGTGGAAAACCAAGTCAGTACACTGTTAAAGTGCATATGACAGGGTTATCAAGTTTTATAATTCTCTTGATTTGGTGGGATAATACCTGTGTTAAGGAAAATTTCACAGTTTACACCCATAAAATATCAGCTTGTGGAGAAAATATGATTAAAAAGTCAAAACTGTGGTTAATATAACAGGGAAATGTCCTTAGCAACTCCTTAGCAACAGTAGAACGCTCTTCAATGGAATTAATGTTGTTGACTAAGTTCAGGAGCAGGACCACGCCTCAATCAATCATCCTCTGCATCCCAACCAATCCTGCATTCACCTCACCACGCCTCTAATTAACCACGAGCCTATATATACTCACCAGGCCAAGCCTTCATTCCTGTCTGTTCGAAACTGTCGACCCCACCCTCCCTCCCTCTACATCTGTTTTATTTCAGCACTGACTCTCCTGCTTTGAGGGGGGGTCTGAAGAGCCGGGCTTATCGAGACGGAGTCCCCCACCCACAGTCTCACCCAGTTAACTCTACAATCCTTAACTCATTAAATTCTTTAATCGCACTTTGTTGTGGCGTGGTCCTTGCTAGTGAAGTGCTGACGTAGAGGAAGGTAGTTGCAATAAAAATACAGCAGATGGCGCTCTTTTTTTGTAGGTATTTGACAGTCTTTTTCTTATATTCTTGATCAGATTTTATGATTAGCTATATTTACATTAAATTGCACTGGTAATTACTTCAATAAATGTAAGTTATTGGTGTGTGGAGTCATTTGTCATTTGTTTCTTCAGCTAAGGTGTAGCTCATTTTATTTTATAATGTTTATAGAATTCTTTGCATTCATTCAAGTTTGCTTATTTAGAAATGCAGTTTATTTAGTTTCTTTTAATATATTTATAAGAAGTTGGTTCCACACAGGAATAAGCTCCTCCTTCACTTTGCGCCGCCTGCATCAAAACAAAAACAGCCACCATGCTGACAGGACACACGTGCATCAGCATTTTGAGGAACAGCGGAATAACAGGAGTTATCTGTGCACACAAGGACTTTATTTTGCCCGCGGACGATTACGCTTTTCCATATCCATACCAGGATGGATATTTTAACTGCGTGTGGAGCAGTGGCTGGCCTACCCAGTGGCTAAGGAGCCGATGTTTTCCAAACATTTGGACTGTGGCGAGAAAGACGAGGACACATGCTAGCTGCAAGTGAATAAACTTTATTCTTTCACAGTCACGTCCAACTAAAATGTCCAGAGAACAGGACGAACACCAGTCCGGGCTAGACACGCCCCCAAACCCCACAACCTTCTGGTGAGA
This sequence comes from Neogobius melanostomus, assembly GCA_007210695.1. Taxonomy (NCBI): domain Eukaryota; kingdom Metazoa; phylum Chordata; class Actinopteri; order Gobiiformes; family Gobiidae; genus Neogobius; species Neogobius melanostomus. The sequence goes on from VHKM01000729.1 coordinate 472,185, forward strand.
GACACCTCACTCACATACTGTACACCACACAGCCCCCACCCCCCGAACACCCAGAAGGGAAACTGGCATAAAAAATCAGTCTCTCAACAGGGGCTGCCTGCCATAACGGCTGCCCGACCAACAGTAGAAGTAGCAGGCTGAGAGTCACAGTCAGTGCGAAGAGGCGGAGCCGGGGACCTGGAAGGAGGATGGCCACGCCGAGGAACCTGGGCTGGAAACACAGCTTCGTCAACCAAGACATACGCCGGCTTAAGGTGATCCATAGTCACCAACTCCCTGCGCCCGCCCATATCCAAAACAAATCCCTTGTCACCCCATTCAAGTACACGGAACGGACCGTCATAAGTAGGCTGGAGGGGCGAGCGGGGGCGTCGTGGCGCACAAAAACAAAACGGGCAGACTGGAGCGCGGTGGGCACGAATGACTGCGGAAAACAGTGGTGCATAGGGGTCGGAGCAAAAATGTCACCAGACAAAAGTGACCAACGGCTGCACGGAGACTCAGTGCGGCTGTCTCGCGGCAAAAACTCACCCGGGACACGGAGCGGCTGAGCAAAAACCAACTCAGCAGAAGAAGCGCCGCGGTCCTCCTTAGGAGCCGAACGCAGCCCGAGCAAAACCCACGGCAAATGATCCACCCAACAGCCATCCGTAAGCGCGGCGCGCAAAGCTGTCTTTAGTGAACGATGAAACGCTCACACAACCCATTAGCCTGAGGGTGGTACGGTGTAGTGCAGTGCACCTGCATTCCTAGGGAATGCGCCACACCAGACCAAAGCTCTGAAATAAACTGGGGGCCGCGATCAGAAGTAATATCCGACGGCACGCCAAACCGAGCGACCCAAGCAGAGAGAAACGCATTTATCACATCAGCGGACGTGGTGGACGACAGAGGCACCACCTCAGGCCACCTGGTGGTTTGATCCACCATAGTAAACAGATGTGTGAAACCTTTTGATGGCGGCAGAGGACCAACCAGATCTACGTGCACATGGTCGAAACGCCTGGCTGGAATTGGAAAAGGTCTAGAGGGGCTTTGGTATGGCGGTGCACTTTAGCACGCTGACATGCAACGCAAGAAGCCGCCCACCCCTTAACATCTTTGTGTAAACCAGGCCAAACAAAACGGGAACTAACCAGCTTCACACCCGGGTGTGAGAGAGAGTGCACAGAGTCAAAAATGCGACAACGCCAACCTGCTAGAACAACAGGGCGGGCCGTCCCATGGAAACGTGACACAGGAGGGCCGGACCCCCTTCCTGCAGCACCTGCTCCTCAAGCTTAAGGCCTGTACCGACGGAGCAAAGGGCCAGGATATCCGCGTCGCCAGGCTGCTCGGCCGCCATCTCAGAAAAATCCATCCCTAGAAGCACAGGGCAAACGAGCACACGGGTAAGACAATCCACGACCGAGTTGGACTTTCCTGTGACATGACGTATGTCAGTAGTAAACTCAGAAATGGCCGCTAAGTGTCGCTGCTGTCGAGCCGACCGTGGTTCAGTTACCTTAGCCATGGCAAACGTCAGCGGTTTATGGTCCACGTAAGCTGTAAACGAACGGCCTTCCAGCAAAAAACGAAAATGCAGAGTAGCCAAAAACAGTGCCAACAACTCCCGGTCAAACTTAGGCTCGCAGTCCCGCAACTTGCGGGTAAAAACGCAAGAGGCTGCCACGCGTCTGCGACCCGCTGCTCCACAACAGCCCCAACAGCTAAGTCGGAAGCGTCAGTTGTCAGGGCGATGGGAGCATCTGGGTCAGGGTGAGCGAGGAGAGCTGCACTAGCTAACGCAGACTTAGCTCCATCAAAAGCAGCAATCCGGTCCGGTGTCCAGACGATGGAGTCAGTGGCCTTACGTGAACACAAAGCATCGTAAAGCGGCTGTAGGAGGTGGGCAGCGCGAGGAATAAACCTATTGTAAAAATTCACCATGCCCAAAAACTCCTGTAAGGCCTTGACCACAACTGGACGGGGAAAATCTGCCACCACCTGGACCTTAGCAGGGAAGGGAACCGCGCCATGTGCGGAAATGCGATGGCCTAAAAAATCGATCACCAAACTGAAACCCAAACTGACATTTGGCCATGGGAGTCTAAACGCCGGAAAACTTCCCTGAGGTGCGTGTGGTGCTCTTCAGCAAACGAGCTGGCCACCAAAATGTCGTCCAGATAGACAAACACAAAATCGAGACCACGCAACACTGAGCCCATCAACCTCTGAAAAGTCTGCGCCGCCCCCTTCAGGCCAAATGGCATGCGGAGGAACTCAAAAAGTCCGAACGGAGTGATTACGCGGTCTTAGGCACATCAGCCGCACTGGAACCTAATGATGCCCGCGCACCAGGTCCACCTTAAAAAAAACCGAGGCACCAGACAACCGCGCAGAAAACTCTTGAATGTGTGAAATAGGATAACGGTCTGGTGTCGTTACGTTGTTTAAACGGTGAAAGTCACCGCACGGACGCCAGGAGCCGTCCGCCTTAGGCACCATGTGGAGGGGCGACACCCAAGGGCTATTAGAGCGTCTCACTATCCCCAACCTCTCCATGGTGGCAAACTCCTGCTTAGCAATAGCTAATTTTGTCGTGTCAAGACGGCGTGTGCTCGCAAAAACCAGCGGGCCACTAGTGGGGATAAAATGTTCCACCCCGTGTTTAGCCACCGCGGAGGAAAAAGAAGTGGCTCGAGTATGGGAACTGCCCTGATTGGCTGTCAGTGTCTTCCCAGGGATCTGATGTGAAGGCCTATCACTCCCAGTAGGCCAATATTGAGCACCACAATGGCTTGCTGTTCCGTAGATGGCGAGCACCGGGGCGGGATAATAACATTCAGGTCCTCCAGACTGTTCATGGTTCTGTGGGATCAGGAAACTTTGGATCTCCAAGACTCTCCCTCGCCTTCGGGGACGTTTCTTCAAATGACACTGTTGTGCTAAGTCTGCTCACGAGCCGCTCAGACATCAGCAGCCACACCTGTGGAGTAGACGGCTTCATAAAATGGTGTGATGAACATTATCTACAAGTCAGTGTAAATAAAACAAAGGAAATGATCGTGGACCCTAGGTTAATAGGGGATCATACTAAGATACTGATACACAATCAAGACATAGAACAAATCTCCACCTATAAATACTTGGGAGAGCAAAATGGACGATAAGATGAGCTGGCATGAACATGTAACAGCAATGTGTGCAAAAATACATCAATGACTAAGAGTGTTTGGTGTTAGTCAGGTAATAATGTTGACTTTCTACAGAGCATGTATAGAAACTGTGCTAAGGTATGGAATTGTAAACTGGTTTGGTAACCTGACTGTAAAATATAAAACACAAATTGTCAGACTTGTAAAAGTGGCAAGTAAAATCATAGGGATGTCCACTCCTCCAACGTCCCTGCTGGACATTTTTGATCAGTCCACATTGACCTAGGCTCGTAAAATGATAGCCGATCCTTCTCATGTGCTCAACGGTTAGTACGAGCTGCTACCGTCTGGCAGGAGGTTTAGGATCCCCGTTTGTTCACACAACCGCTATAAAAACTCCTTTGTACTACACTGCATCAAATTAATTCATAAGAACAACTAATACTATGTGACTGTGTTAAGCCAGCCACCGTGGGTGTCTGTCTTTTTTTTGTAATGTGTTTTTATGTTGTTGTATTTGTATTTATCTTTGCAACTGACTCTCATCCAAATTGAATTTCTCCCTCGGGAGACAAACAATAAACTCAATCAATCAACCAATTCTACTGGCCCGGCTGCAGGCAACACGTAGCACTACATTGCTGTGACCCGTGCACTGCCCAGAAAGAACCAACCCAGCAGCAGTACTGGTGGGGGCCCCTATGGAACGAGTGGGTATGGACATTTGCCCCTTTAAAGTTTTTTTTATTAATTGAGTATAAGATAAATATACTCTATTTACTTTTTTGCACATTATCCTGAGTGATCTCAGAGCTGATGTAACAAGTGAATTTCTCCACTGTGAGATCAACAAAGTCTATCCACCTTATTCCTCGGGCGGCTCATGTAGAAACGAGGATGGGGGAATTTCCGGTGAGATGCCGGAAGTCTCTCTGAGCCATTGGTTTACATTGGTTTCCAGGGCAAGTTTTCATTTCACATAACGGTTTATTTCCACATTTCAAGATGTTTGAGGCGATTTTGAACATGCTAAATGCTACCGACTCACATAAATGTACGAAGAAAGCCTTAGCCCACGGAGGTAAATAAACACCGTTAACACACGACTGACTGACCTGCTCACAGTGTACGAGTGATATGAACCGAGCCCCGTGAGGCCACACAAGCTGAACTGGGTCTGAATACGTTATGCAAAGAGCATTCCAACTTTTTTCTGGTTGTTTTTTGTGCAAAACCTTTGACCTAATTAAACTACAGACATGACAATTTTCCACGAGCAGCGCCGTATGTAACAAGGCTTTGTAAACAGACTTTCGCTCACTTTAATCCGAAAATGTGAAGATCTCCACGGATATTTGACCAATCAACAAGAAACAAAAAGACTGTTTTTATGCTGACAATCAATTCTCTAAACCTAAAGTACCACATCTGAGCAAAGTCTTTGTGAAAGATCACAGAATTAGAAGATATCCACAGAGGTTAAGTGGAGACAACTTGTCCAACACGCCCATGGGTCAGAAAACTCTTCGACAGAGCGGTTTTCAGTCATAAGTTTATTGTGAGCAACTAATCACGGCTCATAGTTTCGTCTCAGCTGTGACAGCTCGTGTTTCCACATAGTCTACACCTCTAAAGCTCATTAAAAGTGGATTCGAGCGAACGGTCTCCATGCAAACAAACAGCGGCCCCGGTCATACCGGAAATCGGCAACATCTTTCACGCAAAGGTCATGGGGTGTAGGAATAAGGTGGATAGAGTTCGGAAAATTCCACAGTTACCATGGAGATCTGCCATCTTTGCAGCTGTTGGCATACATTTCCACTGATTAACATTAGCTAAAAACAGTATAAAAAGTGGAGAAAAAAAGCCGTGGAACAGCGTTGTTAGCTGCTGAGTTACTGCTGGTAAATACATCTAACTGTGGTGTCCAAGTGTTTAAATGTGAACAATAACTCCAGTATTTTAACTTTTAGAATCTCCATTAGTTTACAATTGCTGCTAATCCCATAATGCTTAGCGATATGACATCACATTCCCAAACTCTATTATTATTATTATTATTATTATTATTATTGTTGTTGCTGTTGTTGTTATTATTATTATACATTCACCATCTGATCTTATCAGGCTTCTACTGCTGGGATCACAATTAATACAACTACTACTATTCCGAGGCCCACTACTGCACTTTACACCGAAACCTCGTTACTGTCACTTTTTCCACCTTTATTCCAACATTACTCACACACGCCTCTTCCTTCTGCTCAGGACAGTGCTTTTCATGCCCCATCCCCTGGACCCCCTGGACTCCATTTCCCATGATGCTCCTGAGCAGTGACTCCTCTCTCTCTCTCTCTCTCTCTCTCTGTGAAAACAAGCCGCGCGGATCCGCGACGCGCCGCTCCGCGTCGGATCGTCCTCGTAAACAACAGCTGCCCAAGAACTGCAACGAACTGCCCAGAGACTCGTGCAGACTGCGATTTGGAAACTTTACCTCCTCAAAGTGAAGCTGATCTTTGTCCGTCAGACTCAGAGAAGCAGCACGAGCGGCGGCGGAGCGAACGGTGAGTTCTGCCTGCAAACAGCGGGGGTTTCTGCGCCGCTTCTACACATGTTTCCTCTTAAGTTTGCGCTAAAAGACTCTGGGAATTTGTTCAGTTAAAGTTCTAACAGTAAACAAGTCGCGTGCCCCTCCGAACGCATGCGCACAAGAGCCAGCCCCAGATTCGGTCAAACATATGGATTTTTCCCTCGCGTCAGCAGCGTTTATCAGTGTCCCGCACACAACAGAGGATCAGCTGAAGGAGCACAAACCTATCCCCATGACTTTGTTTAGCAGTGCTACTCTAATGTCACCAGAGGTAAAGTAAATGTACTCCCCTACTGTACTTCAGTAGAGTTTTTGAGGATCTGTGCTTTACTTGAGTAGTATTTTCCTTACTTATCACTTTAACACCACTAGGTCTGAAAAATAAATGGACTATAATGCTGCCTACTCCACCACATTTCTATAAAGGCTCCAAAGTCAAAAGTAATATATTAGTAGCATATTCATATATCTCCCACTTAAAAGGTGCATTCACTTTTTATGCTTTAAAAAGTTGATATTGGTGCGTATTTGAGCTTTCAGTGACTCGGTGGCTGTATGTGTGGTTGGCCTGGCGCCTTTATTGATTATATTGTCAATACTTGGTTTTAGTGTTCTTTCACCTCTTAACCCAGTGCATTTCTCCAGTTGAGCATTACATAGTAACGCCTCATTTGAAAGCTAAGACCTTCAAAACTAATCTAAGCTTCTTCTTTGTTATGACCGGTTTCGTCCTTTTTGGCTCATGTTTTTGTTGCTTTTTGTGTCATGTTTTGGTCACGTTTTTGCGGTTTGATCAAAGTTACATCACTCACAAAAAAACCCGTAATGTGGCTAAAACGCGACAAACAAGCGACGAAAACGTAACAAAAATGTGGCAAAAAATGCGACAAAAAGGCAAGACAAACATGATCAAAACACAACAAAAAGGACTAAAAGATAACAACAATACAGAAGAAGCTTAGATGAGTTTTGTAGGTCTTTCAAATCAATCAATCAATCAAACTTATTTATAAAGCGCTTTTCATACTGAAAGGTATCACAAAGTGCTTTACAGATTACAACATTTAAAACAATACGCCTGGCACACCCTACCATCCCTCCGAATATATACAAACGTTACACACTAGTGATGGGATTTTCGGCTCTTTTTGGTGAACCGGATCATTTGGATCGGCTCCCCAAAAAGAGCCGGCTCTTTTGGCTCCCAAATGGCTCTTCATTTTTTTTACATAATACAGTTTAAATTTAGGAGAGGTTTTGATTTATGGCTTGTTTTTGTTTTTTTAAATATTATATTTATTGATTTTTATTATTTTACATGTACAAAACAACATGAAATGAACAAAACAAAGAAAAACAACAGACTGCCAGACAAAAGAAAAGAAAAACAAAGCCACCGACAAGTAAAACATTATCAAGTTTACATACTAATGTCCAAGATGTAATTATCCATAAGTGATAATCTGGCACTGAGCCAGAAAGGGCCCCCAGATAGCCTCAAACAAGCCTCAACAAGTTTTTTAGCCACCACCATTCCAAGCTGTATTGACGACCACACTTGAGTCGTGTATCCTTGATTGTCCATAGAGCATCCAAATATTGCCAAGTTGTGGTCTGGTTTAATATCTGTAGAATAACATTTTGAAAACCATTAAAAAATTGCAGACCAAAAACCAAACAATCAAGGGCAGAACCAAAAAAGATGTGCAAGTGTTCCTTCAGCAGTGGAGCATTTATCGCACTGGGAGGACACGGCTGGAAACATTTTGGAAATCAAATGTTTAGAATTGGGAGAAAGCCGCATATTTTCATAAAATGAGTGAGAGGTTGGAATAGACTCAAAATGCTCAAATGTTTGTTTTACATAATGCCTGACTTGAAGATAACGAAAGAAGTGTGAATTTGGAATATCGTACTTATCATGTAATTGAGCAATTGAGGCAAAATTATCATCAATATAAAGATCAGCCAATGATGAAATGCCCTTCTCCCTCCAAATTTGAAATGCTGTATCCAGTCGCCCAGGTTTAGATAGAGGATTATGACAGATCGGAGTATATAAATAGAATCCTTGGGGAATTGAATTCCTGCTTTAATCTGACGTAAAATATGCAGGGAGTTCCTTAAAACAAAACTTTTCTGAAGTGATTTGTCCAATATAGCACTAGAAAATAATAATGTATGTAATGAGATGTTGTCAACTTTAGGACCCTCAAGTTGTAACCAACAAGGAGTGCTTCCTTGCCCTTCTCTGACTGATAGTCTCCCATGTTTCCAATAAGTAAGGGCTCTGGAATTGGCGGCCCAATAGTAGTGTTTGAAAATTGGGAGTCCAAGACCTCCTTTGTCTGTTCATTTATGAACATGTGCTTTCGATATCCTGTGAGATTTAAAACCCCAAACAAAAGGCAAGATAATAGAATCCAATTTTTCAGGTTCTGAAATAAATACAAAAATCTTGGTAGACTAACCATTTTGATAGCATTGACTCGCCCAATCATGCTTAGAGGTAATATCCTCCAGGCCTCAATATTACCCTTAAGTTTTTCCATCAATTCATTATGTTTTTAACACTCGTTGCACCTCCCTGAAGCTCCGCCGTTTCTCCATGACATCTGCCGTGTAGTCGGGAAAAATAAAGACACGCTTTCCACCGTATTCCAGAGTGCGCTGTCTGCAAAGCCGCAGAATCTTCTCTTTATCCTGGGTGTAGTGCAAACAGGCGATGATAGTGCGTGGTTTGGAGCCTTCGGCTGGAGAGTGCGATGCGCCCTATCGATGACCAAAGGCTTGTTGAAGTTCTCGGCTCCGAGTAGTTTGGGGATCAAGTGCGACACAAATTCAGTTGGCTTCCCCTTTTCTTTGTCTTCAGCAATACCCACTATTTTGATATTGTTGCATCTAGATCGCCCCTCTAAATCAGACATCTCGGAGTGGAGAGACTTATTTTCCTGTTGCAACTCGCCTAATACTGCTTCCAAACTTTGGATACGCTGTTCGTGGTCTGCGGCGTGGTTTTCCATATCATCCATTTTCTCAATTAATTCCTGCTGGCCAGATACGAGGCTCTGAATCGTCTGTTCAAAGTCGTGAAAACAAACGTTGATTGAGCGAAGGATGCTTTTTTCAATTCTTTGCCAAATGAGTGGCAAATCTTCTTCTTCCTCATTGATATTCGGGTTAGTTTTCTGGTCGCTAGCTTTAGCCGTAGCATTAACTTTAGCTGTAGCATCACCCTGGCGTCCACGTCAGCGGCGTCGGAAGCGTTTGGAAGGTGGGGGGGACACACTTCGAGAGGGCATGGGGGGGAGGGGGGGTCTTTGGGGTTGACTTCATAAAATTAAGAACTACAGTGGGACAAGGTCAGGGCAAAAACAGGACAATGTTAGGGCTTTAGCGGGACTACGTCCGAATTGGACCAAAGATGTGAGTACGCTACTTCAGGAAAACATGAGACTCGATCAGCTCAGCAGCGCACCTCCTCCTCGCAGCTGGGTCGACATATAGGGCAGATAACCAAACACCTGTGGAGCTGCTGTTCTCCTGTCCAGCCCTGGCTTTATGACGCTTTGTGAAAAAACTCAGTGAATTAAGCGTTCTTATGAGATGGTGCGCTCGTGTTTGCATCCACATTTATTCAGCTTCAGCCAAAAACATCTCAGCGCTTGTATCTTCACATTTCCCACAAACGCAGAAAAAATTGAGTCAAGTGAATAATTCAGATATTATTTGGTTAAGTTAGAGTCCAGACAGCGAGGTTTAACAGGCGTATTGACCGGTTGAACACGATCGTGCTAGCCCGGTGCAGTTTCCCCAAACTCACGCTACACTCAAGCTTCATCACCCGCTTTGTAAACACATCCAAACTGATGTTCCTTACCTTTTGTAATGATGAAGACAGGGAAACATACTGCCCATCTGCCGGGAAAAGTCCTGCTCCTCCATGTGATAATCCGTGAAAACACGATGCACGAGTGTCCTTGTGCTTTGGTTTGGTCAAATCTGTCAGTCCGTCCGACGATAAGCCTCCTGTCTTTGTAGTTTAGCCGTTTTTCAGCGGTTTACAGAGCCATGTTTACCTTTTAGCCGCTCTGAGGTGATGGTAGCTGTAATGTTCTGCCTTCTGTTATTCAAGAAGTCACTCATGAACATTTGTGGTTGTAGCTTCTGTGAGCTGCAAGCTATTTATTTTTTATTACCAACGTCAACAACGTGGTCTCTTCTTGAACAGCATATCTACTTCTGTTTATGTCAACGTACCGTCAAGGCTATACTGCCACCTTGTGGTAACTCAATAGTATGCCTATCATTACATCCTCTTTCCAAAGTTATAAAACAAAAGTTAATAAAACAGATTTTTTTTTTTTTACATTTGAACTTCTTGTTGGAATAAAGCCTTAAGTAAATACAAAATGTCAAAATGTTGCACAATTCAAGTACCTAATAAAACAAGTAACAATTACAAGGCACTCTACTTTAAACAACAATGTTTAACATTATACTTTTTCAATAAGTCTTTCAGGTGGTTTTCTAGGTCTAGTAGACCTTCTGATTGGTTCAGTCATTTGAGAGGTTGTGGTATGCGGCTCAGCTTGGTGTGCATTTGATGTATCACTTTGTTTTTCACATTCAGCTTCACCATGTTTGTCAGTGTTTTCATGAGTCTTTAACAGACTCCTCCTGTTTCTCCTCACTGTATGTCCATCCTCCGTTTCCACGATGTAAGATCTAGGTCCGACTTCACTGAGCACAGTGGCTTTTCTGTCCCAGCAATTGGGTCCCTCGATTCTCACAGTGTCCTTTTCACAAAGAGGTTCCAAACATTTTGTAGCTCTGTCATAGGCCATTTTTTGTCTAAGTTTGAGTCTCTTTTTGTCGTCAATCCAGTTGTCTTTGTCACGTCCTTGTTGCAGTTGCGGTAGTGTGGTGCGGAGCTTGCGACACATGAGTAGCTCAGCCGGGGACGCTCCACACTCCAGAGGTGCAGCTCTGTAGCTTAGTAAAGCAAGGTGAGGATCAGTCTTACCATCCTTGGCTTTCTTCAGAAGTCTCTTAACAATTTGTACTCCCTTTTCAGCCTGACCATTGGCTTGTGGGTACAATGGGCTTGAGGTAACATGCTTGAATCCGTAGTGTTTTGCAAACTCTTTAAACTCTCCACAGTCATACTGCGGACCGTTGTCACTCACAACACATTGTGGGATTCCGTGCCTGGCAAAGAACCCTTTCATGTGCACTATAACAGACTGTGCAGTGGTGCTGGAGAGTTGTGCAATCTCAGGATAGTTCGAGTAATAGTCTATAACAAGAAGATAGTCCTTGCCATACAGATGAATCTGTAAATCTGTACCCACCTTTTGCCAAGGAGCAGTGGGAAGGTCGACCATCAGCATTGGCTCCTTGACTTGTTTGTAGTGGTGTCTGAGGCAAATGTCACATCTCTGAATCATTTCCTCTATGTCTTTGTTGATGCCTGGCCAGTAGATGGCTTCACGTGCTCTTCTTTTACATTTTTCCACGCCCAGGTGTCCTTCATGAAGACGTTGAAGCATGTCCTTGCGCATGATTTGTGGGATAACAATCCTGTTCTTTCTCAGCAGGAGTCCGTTTGACATGCACAGCTCTGCCCGCACCGGGAAAAACTGTGGGCAAACTCCTTTTGTCCAGCCGTTGTTGACACAGTGAGACACTTTGTGCAGCATAGAGTCTTTTGCTGTCTCTTTAACAATCTGCTGCAGCATGGTGTCTGATGCAGGCAGTGAGGCAGTGACCATGTTGATGTGCGTTTCAGCATCTTCTGCTGTGGTGCTCTCAGCTGTGCCACTGTTAAGTGCTGGTGCTCGAGAAAGTGTGTCAGCAAGCACTATGTATTTACCTGGCGTGTATATTAAGTCAAAGTCATAGCGCTGCAATGTTAACATCATGCGTTGGATTCTGGGCGACATGTCATTGAGATTCTTTTTACGGATTGATATGAGTGGTTTATGATCAGTTTCTGCTGTGAATGTGGGCAGTCCATAAACATAAGTGTGAAACTTCCCACACCCAAACACTAGGCCCAGCGTCTCCTTTTCAATCTGAGCATAGCGTTGTTCAGTCTCTGTCATTGATCTAGATGCATATGCCACAGGTTGCCATTTTTCTTCATTCACTTGTAGCAATACGGCTCCTAGTCCGTCTTTTGAAGCATCAGTGGAGATTTTGGTTGGTTTTGTTGGATCAAAGTAGGTTAAGACTGGTTCAGCAGTCACAGATCTCTTCAGTTCTTTCCATTCTTTTTCATGTTTTGTTGTCCACTCAAATGCCATGTTGTGATGTAGCAGTTCTCTGAGGCATTTAGTCTTTGAGGAGAGGTTGGGAATGAACTTACCCAAAAAGTTAACCATCCCCATAGCCCGCAAAACTCCTTTTTTATCAGTTGGAGCCGGCATGTCCAGTATGGCTTGCACTTTTGTTTTGTCTGGGAGCACACCGTCTGCTGTGAGCTTGTCTCCCAAAAATGTCATTTCTGTCACTCCAAAAAGACATTTCTCTCTTTTTAGTTTTAGTCCGTACTTTTTCACTCTCTGTAACAGCTTCTCAAGTCTCTCATCATGTTGTTGTTTTGTGTTTCCCCAGACAACTAAGTCATCAATGTACACTCGTGTTCCTTCTAGACCCTCTATGATTGACTCCATAGCTCTGTGAAAGATCTCTGGCGCTGACTTAATGCCAAATGGAAGCCTCAGAAAACAGTAACGCCCAAATGGTGTGTTAAAGGTGGTGTACCTGCTGCTTTCTGGGTCCAGTTTCAGCTGCCAAAATCCATGCGAGGCATCTAGTTTGCTGAAGTACTTAGCACCGGCCATGTCACTCAGGATTTCTTCACGCTTGGGGATTTGATAATGTTCTCTTTTAATGTTTTCATTCAAATCTTTAGGATCTAGGCAGACACGTAACTCAGGGGAGTTTCGTTTTTTAACACACGTGATGGAATTAACCCAGTCTGTGGGCTCTTCCACTCGCTCAATGACTCCCATCTGTGTCATTCTGTTCAGCTCCTTTTTAAGTCCTGCTTTGAGCGGTGCTGGCACTCTCCTTGGGGCATGCACTACAGGTTTAGCATCTTCCTTGAGCTGTATTTTGTAAGTGTAAGGCAGTGTACCATGTCCTTTAAAGACATTTGGGTATTTGTTCACTACACTTGTGCTACCTTCACTTTGCGAGAGTCTTTTGATTGGATTGTCTATTTTTATGTTTTCACTGTTGATTTGGTAGATCCTCTTGATTAGTCCAAGATCTTCAGATGCTTTGTCTCCAAGGATCGACTCGTGTCCACTTGGCACTATTGTAAACATCAAGTTGTGTTGTCTTCCTTTTGCAGTGACTTTGAGCCTACAACCACCCATAGTTTTTATTGGCTGATTGTTGTACGCTTTTAATGACATTGCCTTGTCTGTAACTCGTTTTGGTTTCTCTGCAAGAGCTTTCAGATCATTTTCATTGATCAAGTTGGCTTTGGCTCCGGTGTCGATTTTGAAGGTTATTAGTGTCCCATTGACTAACAGCCATACCGCCTTGCTATGCCCAATCCCGTCAGATCTTGGAAGCTAAGCAGGGAAGGGCCTGGTCAGTACTTGGATGGGAGACCGTTTGGTAACACCAGGAAGCCTAGCGAATGTAGTGAGTGAGTGAGTGGTTGGTGGTGGTCGGAGGGCCGATGGCGCAAACTGGTAGCCTCGCTTCTGTCAGTCTACCCCAGGGCAGCTGTGGCTACAATAGTAGCTTACCACCATCAAGTATGGAGTGAATGAATAGTGCAATGTAAAGCGTCTTTGAGTGTCCAGAAAAGCGCTATATAAAACCGATGCATTATTATTATTATTATTATTATTAACAGAGGTGCAGTCCATTTGTCATCTTTTACTGCACGTACAGCATGCTCTGTGTCACTTGCATTTCGGGGCTGCACATAGTTTTTCTCACACGACACCATTTTGATGAAAAATGTCTCACTCAAATCATCACTGTCATCTGAGTCTTCCTGTACTGTGTGTATCTTTTTTCTGGTATGGCACATTTTCGCATAGTGATTTTGCTTTTTACACTTTGCACATGTTTTCCCAAATGCAGGGCATTGTCTCGGTCCGTGTGTCTCACCACACTTCTTACAGTCAAACTGTGTTTGATCGTCATCTCTATTTTTGTCTTTTTGTTTGAACTTAAACCGTGATTTTCTTTTCATTTTCACTGCGTTCACGGACTCGCTTTCTTGGTCATATGGCGCCGCTTGAAAAGTAAGTGCATGTTGCTTTGCTAGTTCGTTAGCTTGACATATTTTTATTGCACTTTCCAGTGTGAGATCCGCTTCCCTCAACAGCTTTTCTCTTAGCCTCTTTTCATTCGTCCCAAATACAACCTGATCTCTTATCATTGAGTTTTTGAGATCACCAAAGTTGCAGGACTGAGCTTTTATTTTGAGATCGGTGAGATAATTATCGAACGACTCACCAGGCTGTTGGAGACGAGAGCGAAATACATATCTCTCATAAGTTTCATTTTTCTTTGAGAGACAGTGTTCGTCAAATTTCTTCAGGACCTCCTCAAACTTGTCTTTTTCATCGGGTTGATCATATACAAACGTGTTGAAAAGTTCAATAGCCTCCGCTCCGGCAATGGTTAGCAAAAGGGCTATTTTTCTTTCGTCCGCCCGACGATCCACTCCGACCGCGGCAATGTAGAGCTGAAATTGCTGCTTGAAGGTTCGCCACTTCGCGTCCACATTCCCCGTCATTTTCAGCGGAGTTGGTGGTTTTACTGCGTCCATCTTTCATCAGTTCTTTTCTTGACCCGCGACCTGGTACCATGTAATGTTCTGCCTTCTGTTATTCAAGAAGTCACTCATGAACATTTGTGGTTGTAGCTTCTGTGAGCTGCAAGCTATTTATTTTTTATTACCAACGTCAACAACGTGGTCTCTTCTTGAACAGCATATCTACTTCTGTTTATGTCAACGTACCGTCAAGGCTATACTGCCACCTTGTGGTAACTCAATAGTATGCCTATCATTACAGTAGCGGAGCCGCATAAACACAGCTATGCAAAGCGAGCGACGTGATACTGGCGCAGTTAATGCCCAAATATATTGTTTTTATGGAAAATAAGGCGCGGGTCAGATTTAATTGTTTGCCCTCGGGCCGCCTATTGAAAAGGTCCAGTCTAAACTTTAAGTAAATGTAAAATCAATGAAAATTCACGTTGTGAATGTGGAGGGGACCAAACAACCACTTTTCAAAAGTGGGGGGGACACGTCCCCTCACAATGAATGGTTCCGACGCCCATGGTCCATGTCCTTTACTGGTTACTTTTCTTTCTTCAAAGTGTCAAGTTGTGCACTCAACAGATGAAAAATAGTCCTTACATGGCAACGAAGGCACAAATTCTGGCAAATATATGTATTATAACATTAAAGTTGAAGTGCCCCGAGGAGCTCCGAAAAACACGTCTATTCTCCAGCCATCTCACTAGCGCCCCCTGATTCATGGCTTGTTAACTGAGCTTTTCGACTACTCCCTGCACAAAACAACTATAATCAAGAAAGAAATTAAAA